>OU565296.1:4217158-4549658 GCA_913789915.3 Sphecodes monilicornis
CTGTGTGATTCGTGATGGACATCACTTTTCATGGCTGCTACGATATCTCAGTACGATAAAGTAGCCTAATATGAGACTCGTTTATTAAAGCAATCATAACTCTCGATTAAGAACACTTTTATTAAAAATTACTACATGTTTTAAAGGTATAATACGTATTCTTTTGAAACCTATTGAAAAAAGTAGAAATATAAAGTAGAAGTAGAAGTAGATTCGTTTCCGTAAAATTAAAACAGCACCAAAAGTGGTAAGAAAAAATGGGCTTCTAATATGAGACCCATTGTGTTTGTTCATTTTTTCTGACTTTTCTCACACATTGGGCATATGAAATCTACTTCTTCAGCCCTGCAGTGTGCGTGAGCCTGGAGGTAATATCTCATACATCTTATCCATTGTTTAATATGTTAATCTGAAGAATTTGAAGACCTGAGCAAAGCAAGCACAGTTTATAACGTCAATACTATAATAAATTATACAACTACGTTACAAGAAAGGGTACACGTTGTACGGAAAGCTGATCCATGTGTTTACGTTTCCGAAAAGGTTAGTAATGGAGTAATTATGGTTAATCACGTTGATGATATTATACTAGCTTCTGGGAATTAAAATGAATTCTCTAAGGTGAAGAATTTATTGAAATCAAGATAATTATATTATTGTAATAATAATTATGTAATAATTATATTATTGTAATAATAATTATGTAATAATTACATTATTGTAATAATAATTATGTAATAATTATATTATTGTAGGTTGTAATGAGCTGATGTAATATGCTTTATTACCTTATTTAATAGAAATTCTTATTTAATAATTTAACTTCTTACTATAAATATAAATATAAATTTTATAAATTATAAATTTAACTTATTTAGTAAATCCGCCGATTATAGTCTATAGTACATAATTTGATGTTTATCCCATTGTTTCCGCTTTTTAACAATAGCAACCTGAACCAAAATTAGGTACCGAATATAAGACCGGGCTCATATTAGTAACTTTCTAAGGTGCCATATTGAGAAAAAATTACTTCATAACTATGAAATAGATATAATACATGTTATATTTTCGTTATCTAATGACAAAGAACTATAAAATCTTGAACTTCATTGCACACACTACAGTATTTTATCGATAAATGTAAAAACGACGGGTCCAGCCAGGGACAATTACGTGTCAGAGATACTATTCTTTGTCTTCTGCCGAACCTAGAAAAGGATAGCGAACCTCGAGAGGCCTCGGTCGCCGAGAAGTGTAACATAATACGGGTCCGGTATATCGGTGTAAGACCATTACTAATCCAATGACAAAAGTTCTTTGTTTTTTATTATTTTTTTTATGGAACTTTCGCTAACATATTCGTGGCATTTTTCTAATGAAAATGATATCAAGTAAGATATAACTCCCATGATATTTACTTGTGTAATGGACGATGAAAGTTTTGGGCGCAAGGAAGGTCAGCGCGTGTGAAAGAAAGAGACGCGACGAAACGCTGTCGCATGTCGCCGGCACAGTTCTATGGCTTTCGGCTCTTTGCGTCCGAAACTTTTATCGTTCATTACACAAGTAAATATTATCAGAATTATGCCATATTTGGTATCATTTTCATGATCATATCATTACGAAAATGCCACGAATATGTTGGTGACAATCCCATAAAAAAATAATGTCAAACAAAGAAGTTTTGTCATTGGATTAGTAGTGGTCTCACCGATATACTCGACCCGTATTATGTTACAGTTCTCGGCGACGAGGCCTCTTAAGTTTCTAGGCCCCTCACGGAGTATAACCCGCCGTATCGGGGATAGTTCTGGGACTATTATCGGCCAGAAACTTGGGACATTTATCGATAAAATAGTGTATATAACAGTATTTATGAAAATGATTATACACTTACCATTTTGGAATTGATTTCTAACTTCATTGAACACTAAAAATGTATTTAACAATATGTTCTCTCAAGACGCTGATTTGCCTTTAACACCAATATGCGGATGAAACATTTAAAAATGCTTATTGTTAGTTACGGAACAAAACGGTATCACTACAATAGATTCAAGAGTTCTGGCATCGGAGTTAAGCAGAGGTCTCATATTAGGAGAGGTCTTTTATGAATCGACCAATTGTTGAGGCATGCCTGTATGTGTCCAACTCACATTACCTACAGTTTGGGTTAATGCCTGCGGTCGTGTTTAGACGATACTATTTTTGAGAGTCTTTTAGTGCCTTTTTTACAAAATCACTTTACGGCTTGGGTATGGCTGGAAAGTGTCAGCTGTCTCCCTTGGGAAAATCAGCTGTACAACTTTCACTCATTGACACTTAACGCAGCATAGACCCAAACATACCGCCAGGGCCCACGAACCCGATAATTTATGGTTTAAGAAACGATTCAAAGAACCCAGTGTCGTCTCCGTTTAACGACTTTCCGGCGACATCGGTGGCGTGGCCCAGTGCCCCACATTCTTATATATTGGTGGAGGGAATTTCACGTTCACAACTTCGCGTTTTTCGACGACTTCGTTCCAGGTTCATCTTGAAGTTTATTCATCTTGCGCTAGTTTTCATTTATTGTTATATTAAAGTATTTGGTTATGTAAAGCTGCAGGTTTTTGGCACAATTTGATTTCACTACACCTTCACTGCATTGGTCTGTGAAGTCGCGTAATATCTTTACGAAATATTAATTGCGAGATCGTATGTACCCGACACTAATCTTCTTCAAATTATACACACATATTAAATAGCAATCCCTTTATATGAAGTAGAAATTGATTAACATTGATACTTCATCAAGCAATAAAGAAAATCGGTGTGTCTGTGTCGCGGGTACGCACGGATAAGGTGAATGCATCTACAATGTTTGTTGTGTTGTGTCAGTGCTCAAACTGCAATTACGGAGCCGTTGAGATACACGCCTCAAAAAGAAGTATTAAATACGGCTCGACTACGTTTATGGAGAACTCCGTGTTCTTATCTTTTACAACCTTTTTTTATGTGATCCTGTAGATATCGATGAAGACATTCCGAAAATATGTGTATGGTTGTTAGGAATTCACTGGTTTATAAGTTATACACGTGTAAAGATGAGCAGTTTTAAGCGTTTTTGACAGGTTAGAGCTTCGCCATATTCGATATTCGTTGAGTGGTAGGGGTAGGTAGCTCTGTTCGGCGCATGCGCTAGATAGATCGTGAGTGTTCAGCACATGTGTTAGAATTGTTAGATAGTGGCTTAACCACTGGCAATTCAGTGGTTACACATACTTTATAAACATAAGCAATTTCAAGTGTTTTTCACAAATTAATTATTAATAAGTTTATTGTTGATTTTGGAATGGCTACTTCAAGTATTAGAAATTTTAACTTTAGAGACATGCTAAGTAGTAAAGACGAAGCAATTACTTGGGCTCAGGATTGTGGATTGTTGCGGAAATTTAAAAAATGTCGTACTCATCGGTGCGAAATGAAAATTTATAACAATAATCATAGAATCGGTCGTTTTCGGTGATCAGTAATTAAAATATACAGAATCACATACATAATTTCAAAAAGAGGGTACAGTCCAAGATGGTTTGGGGTTAGGTCGTCGTGGGAGCGGATAAGACCGGCCCGACTATGGTATAATGTTTCGCATTTTGATTTAGTAAATGTGTTATTATGTATTACGTACGTGTTTGTACTGCCATCTAATGGATCTGTTCGGAAGTGTTTAGTCCATTTTATGTGTATCACTTAGCAAATATATCAATATGGCGACGCGTTAACCTGTCAAAAAGGGTTAAAAGTGTTTAACCTTATACGCGTATAACTTTTTAACCTATGAATTCCGCACAATAAGATTTTCATTTTCGGTGTTTTTTCGTTGAAATCCATAAGAGTGTATAAACAAACTTGAAAAAAAGAGTTCTCCAAAACGCAGTTAAACCATAAATACAATTACCAAGTTCCGTGCCAGACCGTTTTTTGAAGACTTTCCGTTCAGGCCGCGGGGGCGTATGCGCACCACGCTTTACAATTCTATTGTTTTGTATCTGGCGCATGCCTTACAATTATGAAAATAGTGCAAAATTGTAATTATCAAGAACAAGGTGTACACTTTAAGATGCATAACATAACAAAGCAATAAATTTACTTTTCTAGGTACGAATTTAACAAATACCTGGCGGAACATTACTCTACCAAGCGAGTCGTATCCTCGAATATAATATTCTTTTATAATATCTATATTAGTTTATAATAAAACATTTTAGTTGAAATACATTTAATATTTATTATTTAATATCTATGTGACCAGTTTGCATACAATCACAAAGGGATGTTACGGTGAATTTTACCCTCACAACTATCGCAGAATGTTGCAACTTTTATAGTACAATTTCTTCCCGATTGGGAACTTAAATTTTTAACGTTTTTTTCGTAACAAATTTTACAGCGCCTTCTTATCACGTGTGCAGTTGAAACACGTCAGCTAGGATGTCTTAGAAGCCACTGGATCAGTTGACTTCAAACTTTTCTGACTTATTGTGACGATAAAAATCTGGGAGTTGTCGGAGACGTTTCCTTTTTTCGTCAATTAATTTTTTTTAGTTAACATTTTCACGATTACCTTTGCATATCTTAATTGTAATTTAAATTATGAATACAAAATGCAAAGTCTATTAAAATACGGTTTTATATAGAATGCTACTCATCTCAAAGAAATTAGAAAATGGAAATATAATATGAAACACTGCTTTTTCCAAAGCAATTATAAAATGCAGATTTCTTAAAGCAAGGTGTAATATAAAGAATTGCTTCTTTCAGAATGGCAGAGTTTTTCATAATAAACATCTTGTTGATAGAGAAATATTTGCATAGCATAATATTGCTGAAAATATGAATTAAACGGAGAATCTGAATATATTTTCAGGTAGACTTAAATTCCTTCCATTGTGGAATTATTTCATACTTCTCAATGGAATTAATCCATTAGTATGAGATGTGTAATTACATTTCAATGGTGCATGGAATTGTGTGGAATTTTTTCTCCGTGGCTTCGGTTCCAGAAAATTTAATTTTGAAAACTCGCCGAGTAATGTACCTACTTAGTGAACTAATGCAATACACTCCCCACGACTTAATTAAAGCTGAAATCAAGTTACAATTTTTTTACAATCGTCTGGGCATAAGCACAACACGTGAACATAACAAATAGCGAAATAGATCATCAGCGTAAGTTCCAAATTATTGCAAACTTCAAACTATGGAACAATAATATAATTGAAGCGCATCAACATAATAGCATGCACATCCTTTTGTGAAGTTAATACTTCGAGTTAACATAATCCAGTAATCCATAACTTTTTAATAGTATTCTGGTTTAAGCAATTCGGAACCACCTGCAGATAATGTTTTAACGGGAAAGTTTAAGTTTAGAAGTTAAATACTGAAATATTGCATATAGCACACTTCAGCAGTGTTCACGAAGTTCAATAAGAAGAGTATTTATTATGACTAATTTAAGGTCCCGCACGTTATACGTTGTTATAAGGATTTTTGTTACTAAGAAATTTTCAACTTCCTCCAACAGTTAATCAGTTGAACTTTTCGTTTTGTATTTTACCTTGCAATCTTATAATTATATCAAGAGTACAATTGATTTTAAGAAATTTATTACTGTACTGCGAATGTTTATTCACATGAAATATTGCAAAATATGTAGATGGAATAGGAAAATATACACATAGAATGATAATTTATTCATTATAAATACAATTTAGATTACAATAAATTATACACATATTGATTATGAGTTTAAATTAATTTCAAAATGGAAATTAATAGTTACATTTAAAATTCGTATTTTAGCATTATTACGTAATAACAAACGCAACACAAATTACAGGCATATTACGGAAAATTTTGGTAAATAATAGTAGGATTTACAAAGAACGTATAAATAATAATAATACGTGGACCGAATAAATGATGCAATAAACAATGAATAACTGGCACCATCTAAGGATCAAACAAATTCCTATAGAGTACCACTTTGTCCATTTACTATGTAGATTGTTCTACTTTCACAATTATCGTTAAAATTTATATTTTATGTAACGAGATTCAAAATAAATAAATTGCAATATTTTTAAAATCCACGAGAGTTAAACATATTATAATATACTGAACATACAGTATACATGTGTATTAACACCAACCGTGCCACGACCGGCCAAATCACCAGTTTCACATTTTTGATTTCATATTTATTAAAATTAAAAAGATGCTTTCATGAGAAATTATTAAATAAATTTTCTCATTCAAGCACTAATTGTTATAAAAATTGTGAGAAATTTGAATGAGAAAGAGAATCATGAAATCATTTTTCAATTTTCAATCTTTTCATTTTTATAAAACGTAATATACCAGTCACATTTTGTGCTCGGTACGGTCAGTGTTAACATTTAAGTGTACACAAGCATTGTAACACTAAATGTAATATAAGCCTACAGCTGATGAGCTTTATGTTGCATCCTTTGAAAGCACTAAGAAATTAATGACGAAACAAATGTCCGCATTAAACACTCGTTTATTAAATGTAAAGTAAAAATTAAGAAGGAAGAGGAAGAAGAATCAAATTTTGAAGCGAAACTAATATGTTAAAAACTACTTCAGATAAGACTAAAATTTACAAGACCAAATTCAGTCAAAATTATTCTTGCACGTGAGTACTCGTTAACATCCATGTTATCGTTTTCCGTATTGAAGTCACATAAGTAATGAAGGTAATTTTATATTCTTTGCTTCTTCATTGCATAGCAAAAAATTTTGAAAACTACTGTTTATTTCGAGTCATGGTTGAAACATATTGCAGTAGAAATGATACCGATCCATATTTTTTTTTTATTAATCTATAAAACCCCTTTTGGGATTATTAGCAACATGCACATTGCTGTGCATGCTAACATTACAAGAATAACTTAGAGTCTAGGGTTGACAAATTAGTGGTACATTCCTGAATTCTTCTCTAAAGGTGCAAACAGTGAAGCTTAGTCAGCAGCAAGCGCGTGTCAGCAGCAAGATTAATTTTAAAAAGGGAGCATTCAGTTGATAATGTCCAGATCGAAGTCTATTATAAACAGATGAAATCTCTAGGAATCTTGAGCTGAGCAAACCATGGTGTAGAGCCAGTATAATAGAAAGTTCTGAAGGACTTAATACCCTTGAACTCTGTTTCTTTGAGGACTCTATTGACTGCTAGCGTCCTAGCTTATCTTCTAAAACTATGGGAAAAGTCGGAGTAGAGAACCAGGATGTTGGAGAAGACACCCAAAAGAGACGCTTCTTTAGCTAGAGCGTCTGCTTCTATATTATGTGTAACCGATCCATCTTGATCGGTTCTGAAAGAATATAATATTCAATGCGTCGAGAACTATCTGGGCTAGCATGTGAGAATTGTAATTGCTAATGAAGCCGGACTGAAAAGAATCAACGACAACGGTGTTAAATCTTCCGCGTTATAGCGGGTAACGGCTCATAAGTTTCTGCATTTATTTAAAGCCTGTTCCTGGATTATTGGCATAAGCCACCTACTTAGGAGAATTTTTAAACGTCCTATCTTTTTATGCATTTCAGTTTTCGTTCGAACGGGGTCCTCCAGTCGTGAACGCTCGAACGAATATTAACAATAAGTTGACGATCTATGTCAGGCATATCCAGAAGTAGCTCACTTGGAGGCAAATTCGAGGGAGATGCATGTGGCGCGTGGGAGTGACTCTCGGACCCACGTTGGCACGGGTCTGAGGAGTTCGGAGGACTACGGCCGCCACGGGGAGCGAGACGCGCGGGCGGGAGAAGTAGGCGTCTCCCTCGAATTTGCCTCCAAGTGAGCTACTTCTGGACATGCCTGATCTATGTGCAACTCGCTCCGTCGAACGATACAAAGCGTAACATGTCTAGCCTCTTTATTTGTGCCAGTCACGAGATATTCTCGTTACTTGTACACCTTAATCGATAAGCTCTTAAGTACGTAGGCACGCAAAGAAGCTTGTCCAGTGTATCGGTTCCACAAAAAAAATTCGAACTAACGAGAAGTTTGTGACTCGAACACGCTTAACGAACCATTAGTCGCTCTCTAACAGAAGATTCTTTCCGCGTCTCTTCTATTCATCAAGTAATTCATAATAATTACTGTACCAGTGGGACAAAATGATCCCGTGATATCCCCAGATTCTCTTAGGTGCCAGCTACGGGTCAAGAAGATAGCACATCTTAGATTTTTTAAAGTTTTGTAGTAATGTACACAATACATTATTCGTATCATCACTATTACCCCTTGCAGAAAATATACGAAAATTATTCATGAAACGATGAACTATGTTGCTTATTAACAAATATTAAATAAGAAAGTATTTTCCTGTATGAGAAGATTATAAGGAAATTTCAGTAGCATAACAAAATAATAGAATATTTTTAATATTTGTAACGGTGACGATGACAATAAGCACTGCCACAAAAATGTTCAAAAGTTTGAGGGTAATCAAACTCTCTATTAAATCAATGTCTTATTAGCAAATTCTATTGTGCAATTTCTACTGTGAAGAAATGAACATATCCATTAATATGTTCTTTGTATACGACATGTTTTATGATTTTATTTGCTATTATCGTTAATAGGAATACTTTGCGTATTGAAAATATGAATAATTACAATGGTAGACATTTGATTTGTTTGATCTACAAAATTCTACAAATGCAAATGTAAATTATGTAATACACAAACGGGACAATATGATAGCACAACCACACTCGGTTGAACATGAGCTACTGAATAAGGAGTATTCAACATGAAACATAGTTAATAGAATGTGTGATAACATTTTGTGATTTTTTTTCGTTAAAGAAGATAAAAGAATAATCAAAATGGGCCGTATAAAACAGCTAATAACATGTGCACGTGAAGTATATGCCATAATCAAACTAAAAACAGGCGGCTCAAATATGAAAAGTTAAAAACGGAAGTCGTAAAGTTATAATGGATTCATTGGAAGAGCTAGGAAATTATGGAAAAAAGAATTCTGGACGTTCACAGATCTAATTTGCTTGCGAGAAACGGACAACAATTAGAACGCCACCAAGTTCGAAGGTGACTGCAAGATAAATTGTACAGAGTATTGATACAGACACTAATACGGAGAACGTGAGACGCGTTTTAAAAAGGTACAAACACTTAGCAAGAAAAAAGTGCAGAAGATTTCGCGATTACATGAGCAACATAAAATCAATTGACTGCAATTTACAGAAAGGGATAAGTTATTTAAGAAAAAACGCTGAAGAGTAATATTTACAAACGAAAAGAGATTCAATTTACAAGTTGTTATATTAACCTGACAATCTCAATTATTATTATCATGATTTGAGACAACAGCATCGAATTTTGCGCCATCACAAAATGGAAGGTGGTGGTATATAAAAAAATGGACATCAAATTTATTGCTGGAAAAATGAACAGCACAAAGTATTTAGAAATTATTGATGTAGAAATAAGTGCATATGCCACAAGTGTTGCTGAAGATAAATTTATTTTCCAATACGAAAACGTTGTGGCTTGTACTGCAAAGATAGTGAAGGAATACTATCCCCAAAGAATATTGAAAATTATAGAATGGCCAACATGATCTTTAAATTTTAACATTATTAATAATAGTTGCAGGAATCTTGAAAAAGTGGAAGATTCACTCGGAAATATATTAAAAAGTTATATACATCTTCACATAGCAGAACCATTGCTGCTATTAAATGTAAAGAAGGCACACCAAAATATTAAATGCAAAATATTCATAGATTTCTTAATATTTTAAGTTTCTATACACGTGTGCTATCATTTTGCCCCGTTATATTGTGGCAAATGTAATTAAACAGGTTCGTAAAAACGAATTTGATTCGTTAGTCACTTATTGTATATGTTATTAAACGTATCCTCGAATAGTTCATAGAAAAAAATTTCAGTTGTAATGCGAAAATAGATTAAACTCGTGTAAATCTTAATGTGTGATATCTTGTTGTTCCGGAGTGTAGAACACGAGTTCCGTAGAGTAAACTAACCAAAGTGAGGCCTAAAGACCAGTTGCTAGCGTTTCGCTTCTTCCACGTAGTCAACATGTCGTTATTAAAGCCGATATACCTACACGAATAGCATATCAGTGAAGTGGCAGCACCAGTCTAAAATCTTTGAAAAATGCTTGATATTTTCATAAAGCACATCTTAGAAATATTTCTTTGAAGTTAATTCGAGTCAAATTGAGAAAGTTACAGTAAAGATAGGTTTCTGAAAGAGTCCTTCATACCTAGAGTGCTGGAAACTTTGAACACGTATTTCCGGAAACCTCATTTTCAAAAACGTCAGCTAGGATATCTCAGAAACTACTGGATCAGTTGACTTCAAACTTTCCTGACTTATTGTGACGATAAAAATCTGGGAGTTGTCGGAGGCGTTTCCTTTTTTCCCTGTATAATTTTTATTTTACATTAAAGCACAAGTGTATTTTAGACGGTAATCGACGCATTAGCATTCAACCAAAGTCATCTCATTGTGAATCAATTTTTTTATAAATTATATTTCATAAATGCTAGTTAAATGTTAGATTAAGTATGGTTAAATATAAGAATAAATATCATATGTTCAATGATTTAGCACTAAATGACGAAAACAATCGTATAAACAAAGTTGGATCATTCCATGTGAAGTGGACCATTTTTTGTTGCACTATGTCTCGGATTTTGCTGAAATTTAAATACTTTGCAGTCCATGTGAAAATAGCGGGTTGGGGGTTGAATCATTATTTTGTTATTTTCGAAATTGTTTATGAGATACGGACCATCAAAGTTTCCCATTTTGGCTGATTTTTACGAAAATTGAAGTCAGAAATCAATTTCTATCACGGTTATTATTACAGATAGGAAGGGAAGTTGTTTTTACATTATTATTCAATTTATACGCAAATGTAATTTTTTAATGTAAAAATATTGAAAAAATCTTTTTTGCAAGTTTTACTCCCGGTTCAACTGCGCAAAATTTAAAAAAAACTGACCGTATTCGTCTATTTTTTTAATTCGCGGAGACTGAAAAATTGCGGCAGCCCAAGCCGATAAAGGACGCGGCGCGGCGTCCGGCGATTTAAGAAAAAACAATGTCCAGTACTATGGGTCGCATTATTTAAGTTTTAAGGAATTGTAGTCGGCGAAAAGACACTATTGGTTTCTCTAAAAGGATCATTTTATTATTTACCTGTGTATCTGACATAACTTTGGAAATGATTTATATTTTTATAATAATTCTCAGTGCTAAAACTTTATTAATGACACCCCCTCTGTAATAATTCTATTTGGAAGCATAGATGTGCCTTATTTCGAATCATGTGCGAAAAGAAAAGACCATTGCTCGATGGAAATCGCGAAAATGTGAATTATTTGAATGGGTTGGATATAACATTAATAATGCGAACTTAAGCTTTGTTACCATAGAGGACAAAAAGAATCATTTATCAGTTTTAGATTATCGTTTCCAACTACCTAAAACAATCAAAAGCATCAGAAGCTAAACTCCTTGTCAAAAACATAACCCAGATGTGGTATTTTTAATTTCTCAATAACGCATGTATAGTTTCTCTTCAAAACTAATACAAAAAATAAGCAACAATATTCGAAGGTTTTGTGGTGTCGAATCGATCACCTTGAATTAGGGACTTGGATCCGCCAAGATTTATGAAGGAGGGGTGTAAATTCCAACTCCGAAGGTCAACACGTTTACTTTGGTTAGATCTAAGTTAGGCTCGGCTGTACTTAGAGATATTGGTAGACCGGTGGTCGAGAAAATTCTGGTTTGATGGAGTCGCAGAAGATTTTAGGAATGCTCGGATGTAGGTGTGGTCTTGGAAAATATCATATGATGGTTCTAGAGTGTGTCGGAAAAAGTGGTGAAGATGGAAAAAAATTAGAGTGGGAATGGAGAAGAATTTAGGTGTGGTAGGAGTGGAGTACGCAAGGTGACAGAGGGATATACTATTAATTGTCGTAACTGAACGCGGTACTGGGACTTCAAAACATGTGGCTACCAGCTCTACGCTGAACGAGTCCTACGATGTTTATGACATTTTTGATCGGTACGTAGCCAAATAGTTTACCTTAGTCGCACGTTTGTCGCTGCACAGATTAAAAAAAACTGTTCAGTACCAAAGTCGGAATGATAGCACAATCTGTCCGTATGCTTTAAACAGCTCAGTATTCCGTGTTCTATTAACGAGTAAACATATTAAAGTGATGTATTCTACAAATTCGTAAGAATGGAATGAGCGAAAAAAATTAAATGAATCTGATAAAAACAGACTCTGGAATTAAAAGAGCGAAGATATCAAAATTAATAAAAGAAAGCCGCAAAGTAATATACTATTTGGTTAAATTTTACTTTGGAGGACCAATTTTTTTTTACTTTTTTTATGCAGTCCTATGGATTTCGACGAGAAAACACCGAAAATGAAAGTCTTATTGCCAGGAATTCACTGGTTCAGAAGTTATACACGTGTAAAGTTGAGCACTTTTAACACTAGATTGCCCAAAGAAGTCATTTTGTCTGCTTTTTAATTTCAATTAGAAGAAGAGTCGATCACCAATGATGAAAATGAAAGTGTCATCAATATGCCCAGGAAAAGTAAATTTTTTTTCTTGTTAATATTTACTAATAACTTGTTATATAACTGTAAATAATATAAAAAATATTAAAAATTAATTTTAAACTTTCTTTACACATTAGTTATTCTTTCACAATGCAGTCATTTTGACTGCTTTTGGGCAATATAGGTATATACTAAGTTTCAGTCTTTCTAGTGTTAACTAACCCCAAAACAACTTGGACTATACCGCTCAGTACTACTTAGCCGATGCGCTGTACACCCACCATTTATCCAGCGCATGCGCTCACCAGTCCTACCTCTAGCACCCAACGAATATCCAATATAGCGACGCTCTAACCTGTCAAAAATTCTTAAAATTGCTCACGTGTACACGTGTATAACTTTTCAACCAGTGAACTCCGGTAACCAAAACTTGAATTTCCTGCAGTAAAACTTACACGTCTATCATTTTCTCGTCAAAATGTGTAACATCGCATACAGAAAACTTGAAAATTTTGGTCCTTTAAAGTACACTATTTCCTAAAAAATGTTGAAAAATATGGCAAAAAGAAAAGTATTGGTCAACTGTCGTCGTTATTCGATCGTGACAAATAGGCACCGGATGTTTATACAAATACATACTTAAAAAAAAACAGATAAAGCGATAGGATCACAATTATGTTTCGTAATTGCATAATGCATATGCTTTGCATATTTATATTTAGAAATATATGCAATAGATTAATGTATATATTGTTTGTCAATTTTTTGCATACTTCATGCTCATATGTCTTGTGAATATTTATAGTAAAATAAATATTCATCATCATGTGTATCATCTATCTATATCTTCATTCCACATAACAGCCATTAGAACACACTTCCAGGAGTGTGTACATATAATTTATACTAACTATTGATCACAATAGACTATGTTTTCACAATTTTTAATAATTCGTTGAACGTTAGACATTTAAAGTGAAATTCCGGTTACACTTCATAATCAAGTAGTAAAGTCAGACTAGTTTGATGCTATTGAAAACCGAGTGAATTTATTAAAGTTTTTTTGAATATTTAAGAAATGTCAGAAGTTTGGAAAAGTAGAATGTCATTGATTGTGAAATCTGTAATAAGAGTGACCTGCATCAATATAAGAGCATATTTGAATATTTTTTCGTCCATAAATGTCATATCCTTCTTACATATTTATCGCATATAAATATCCGGAGTCTAGTGGTAAACGATCAATTATACAGTGGCTCACAAAAGTATTCGCTCGCCCTTTAAATCAGAATAACTTTCTTAAAATTTGACCAAACAACTTGACTTTTTTTGAGCAATTAGAAACATTGATTTAGTAAATCACGTGTAAAAATGTTTTTGAAGAAATTGCAATTAGTAGGAATTGCGTGAAAACATAAAAATGGCACTTTTTAAAACCTTATTATTTTAGCCTGCAATGAAAATTCAAAATATGCGTTTTGTAGATCTATGTTATTTACACATATGCAGAACATATGAGCTACAAACGGTTGAAAGTGGTGATAATCGCAGTTTTTCACGACTTTTGGTCAGTTTCTGCTTAAAATCCATAATTTCTTATTTCATCTTTCGATGCGCGTCGTTTTTTTCTGCATCAACCGATTTTAATGAAATTTTCAGCATATGTATAACTAACATAGATCTACAAAAGGTATATTTTAAATTTTCATTATGGGCTAAAATAAAGATGTTTTAAAAAGTGCCATTTATATCATTATGTAATTCCTACTAATTGAAATTTTTTTAAAATCTTTTTTGCACGTATTTACTAAATCAATGCTTCTAATTGCTCAAGAAAAGTCAATTGGTTTGGTCAAATTTTAAGAAAGTTATTCTGATTTAAAGGGCGAGCAAAATACTGTTGTGATCCACCGTAGGTGTAGGTTCCAACTCGTAGTTAACAACGAAGCAAATAGTGGAAAAATTTGGTGTTAATGCTAGTGTTTCATGTGTTCAGCGAGTGCCACTATCTTGCAAGAACATCAAGAGGTTAAAGTTGTAAATGAAATTAACGTTAACGACGAAGCACAAGGCAGATCGTCTACGCTTTGCAGAAGGAACAATGCATTGGAACAAGAGATGGAGTAAAGTGCTATCTTTAAACGAAAAAGAAATAAACCTGGATAGCTCAGATACAGGTTTAACTGCGTTTTGGAGAACTCTTTTTCTTCAAGTTTTTTTTATACAATCTTATAGATTTCGACGAGAAAACACCGAAAATGAAAATCTTAATGCGCGGAATTCATTAGTTAAAAAGTTATACGCATATAAAGTTGAACACTTTTAAGCCTTTTTGACAGGTTACAGCGCCGCCATATTGATATATTTGCTAGGTAATACACACAAAATAGGCTAAATACTTCCGAACAAATCCATTAGATGGCAACACAAACACGTACGTAATACTTAATAACACATTTACTAAATTAAAATGCGAAACATTATAGGATGGTCAGGCTGGCCTTTTCCGCTCCCACGAAGACCTAACCCCAAACCATCTCGGACTGTACCTCCTTTTTGAAATCCTGTATGTGATTCTGTATATTTCAATTACTGGACACCGAAAACGACCGATTCCATAATTATTGTTATAAATTTTCATTTCGCACCGATGAGTACGACATTTTTTAAGTTTCTGCAACAATCCACAATCCTGAGCCCAAGTAATTGCTTCTTCTTTACTACTTGGCATGTCTTTAAAGTTAAAATTTCTAATACGTCAACTAGACATTTCAAAATTAATAATAAACTTATTGATAATAAATTTGTGAAAAACACTTGAAATTGCTTATGTTTAGAAAGTATGTGTAACCACTGAATTGCTATCTAGCGCATACGCTCAGTACTATTTAGGCGATCCCGCAAATATACCATACTATCTAATACATGAGCTGAACACTCACGATCTATCCAGCGCATGCTAATCTGTCAAAAACGCTTAAAACTGCTCATCTTTACACGCGTATAACTTATAAACCAGTGAATTCCTAACAACCACACACATTTTCGGAATGTCTTCATCGATATCTACAGGATCACATAAAAAAAAGTTCACAAAAGTTAAGAACACAGAGTTCTCCAAAACGCAGTCGAGTCCAGATACACACTGCAAAATTAGTCCAATCATATTTTAATGAAAACAGAATATCTGTTTTACCGTGGCCAGCTTGCTTGCCAGACCTTAATGTTACAGAAAATTATTGGGGACAACTTGTTCCCGGCGTATTTAAGAATGGTCTATAATATTAAAATACACATGATTTGAAAAATCCTACTGTACGCAAATGGAACAATTTGGATCAAAAGTACATCTAAAATCAGTAAATATTAGTACCAAATCGCATAATAGAGGTAATAGAGAACAAGGGGAATGTACTCATGGCGTTTTATAGTCTCAAATAAAGTACATACATGCTGAAATTTTAATCGATATTGGATAATTGTTTTATGATTCATAAACGATTAAAAGTTGGTGAATTTGCAGTTACAAGAAGAAAATTGTGAAGAAACTGCCATTTTTCCCCAATTATAATCGTTTACGACTCATAAACCAATTAACTAATATCGATAACATTTTCAACATGTATGTAATTTATTTGACTCTATAAAAAACATTTTTTAAATTTTCGATACACACATAAATAAAAAAATTATGAAACTCAACGATGAGTATTTTTCTTGCAATTCCGATCAATTGCAATATTTTCAATAATTTTTTACGCATCATCTAATAAAATAATCCTTTTAACTTCTCAAGAACACAGGTCATTTGGTCTAATTTTTAAATAATTATGTTGTTTCAAATGGCGTTGATTCACTTTCGCTCATCATTGTATATAATGTTATAGACTAAAATATATTATCAGCGTTACTTAGTTACTATATATGTGCTATCATTTCGTTTCTGGAATAAAACAGTTTTTTTTGTTGTACACGAAACTCTACAATATCGAGGCTTATTTCCAATGAACCGCATATCCCGAGCCGACCCCAAATATACTAACCTTTGGATATTATTCGTCATTGACGCAAAACTGTACATACATCATCGAGGAATTGAAGATAGCACACCAATTTCAAATATTGAAATTTCCGCTAAAATACATGATTAAAAGGTGCTTACAATTTTCTTTATACTCTATTGATGATATTATTTGCAAGAATCAATACTAAAGCAAAATAAAGACACTGCTAGATGGCAGAATGTGTTCGAATAGCATTGACAAATAATATACATTATTTATTTCATTTTAAGAAAGTAGAACTTACGTATAACCATTACAACATTCGAGAACATCTCCTGGCGGACTCAATAATAGATCAAAAATAAACGAAAGCATTCATATGTACAGGGTGTATAGAAATTATATGTTCCCGCCAAAACGTAAGCGTAAGAGTGGGATCCACTGATCAGTGATGGGATCTACTATAAGCAAATGGGCAGCCTTGCGTCAAGAGTGGGGACTCGCCGTTCCCCCTGTACACCACTGACGAGATTTTGTGCCAACTCTCGTTGCGCGGACAATACCATAGGGGGATACTATACGTCTGGATTGGTGGAGATCTGTTAAAAAGTGGACTTGGTCCTTGATCATTTCTTCAAGTTCAATATTTTTTTGTATTGCATCTTGTAATACTCGTCGCACGGAACAAAATTCCCAAAGAAACCGTGGTTCTCAAGTCAACCATTCTCTTAAAAAACAACTTTAAAGTTTCGTAAACTGTTTTATTTCACATGTCTACACGGTGTTTCAAGATAGTGTAAATGTGGAGGGGGTTATTTTACATGAGAAAATAAGTCGAAAATTTAGAATAATGGTTTTTCGTTTGACGCCTCTTCTTCGAGAAATTAGAGTTTGAAAATTCGACAGACACGCTCGATGACCCACCTGATCTACTTCTTACAAACGTTAGGAACGCGAACTTGACGGATTTTCAATCTCCAATTTCTCGACAAAGAGAATTCAGATGAAAAAAAATTATTCTATATTCTAGACTTATTTTCTCATGTAGAATTGCCTCCTCCACGTTTATACCACCATGGGACAACCTGTAGACTTGTGGAATAAAATAATTTACGAATCTTTAAAGTCGTTTTTTAAGAGAATGATTGAATTGAGACCCACGGTCGCGATGTGTGATATACGATGCAATACAAAAAAAATGTTAACCTTGAAAAAGTGTTGCGGTCCATTTTTTCACAGATCTCCACCGATCTAGAGGTATAGAATCCCGCTGTGGTAGTCGCGACATATGCATAATTTTTGTACACCCTGCACATGAATACGAGAAAGGTCAGTATGCGAATATAGCGAGGTACAATTGTACGTCGTTGTAAGCCTAACCGAGAATCTATACTATGTATGTAAAACTGTGTCTTCGTAGTTCATCCGCTTCATACTTTTCTGGAGTCGTTCTATCATCTTACTTGGGCTCGCGAAAATTGGATTCGAAACTTTGAGATTCAGCCGCTTACACGAATTGAAATGCAAACCTTGAAGAAATGTATTCGTAAGAATGGTCGTTTATTTCTTCAAGGATTACTTTCTTCTCGATCGAGATGACGAAGTTGTCGGTACTGGGCAAACATTAATGCAGCTTGATAAAACGTTGATACTTTTGTAGGCCAGTCTGTGACATTCGTACAACGGAGAAGCTAAAATATTAAATACTTGACATTCTAAAAGTTTACTGTACATTCTACATATATACAATAGTTTGAACAATCATCTTGCATGCATTAATTTAAACTACCAATGCGTTGACTGCAAGATTGAAGAATGTTAATCTTAAATCAAATTAAGTGGAATAGAACAATTAATCGTAATACTAGAACTACAGTCCACGACACTTGATTAAATGCAGTGATATCTTTCCTGTATTGGTGCTACTACACTTCGCATTAATATTTCCTACATTTCTACGAACAGTATGTGTTATTTAATAAAGATGTGTGCATTTAAGTTGACACATGAAATACTTAATCTCAAAATTCTCTATTCTTCAAATATAATTTAAATTTTCCCGCGTCACTAGAATAATCGCATCTAGGATTTCTTTTGTTTCTGGCTGCCGCCATACTGATTGATCCGCTTCTTAGTAGCAGACGAACTTCTATAGAAGAAACTGTTTAAAGAAACAAAAATTGGACGCGCAAAACGGTTGAGTACCAAAGAAATTGGAAAAATTAAAATATTAAAAGAAGAAGGATATTCTAAAAGAGAAATTGCTAACAGATTAGGAAAAAGTGAATTTGTAATTTGTTCTTATCCAAAAAAAATAGTCAAAATTATGGGAAATTGTACGAAGTCAGAACCAAACAAGATCTTTCAAAAAGAGAAAAGCGATTCATTTTATGTATTACTTCGAATTCATGCAAACGTTCAAAGCAAATTGCCCAGGGTGTTAATGTTTCAGCTTCTGTACGCACGCTACAAAGACTTTTAAAAAGAACACCTACACTTAAAAGAAAGCATTTGAAGAGGAAGCTATGTTTGGAAGGACGTCATAAAGAAGAGAGACTGAAGTTTGCAAGAAAACATATAGGTTGGGTTCAAAAATGGGGAAAGGTCGTCTTTTCAGATGTAAAGAAATTTAATTTTGATGGTCCTGCTGGGTATTGTTTTCACTATCACGATTTAACAAAGGAAGAAAGGATTTTGTCACGTCGCCAACATGGTGAAGGATCTGTCATAGATTGGGGAGCTATTAGTTCGGAAGGAGTGATCGACTTAAAAATTTTGAAAGGACGGCAAGACTAAAAAATACGTGGAGACTTTAAAAGCAGCGAAAATTAAGATTTTTGAAGTTTTACAGACTGATCAGTGGATATTTCAGCACGACAATGCCCCGATACACATTGCGAAGCTAATTAAAACATGGCTTCAAGCGCAAGAAATAACTTGTTTAGCATGGCCGGAACTGTCGCCTAATTTAAATATCATAGAAAATGTATAGGGGATACTTAACCACACGAGTATATATAAATAATCGTCAATTTAATTCACAAAAAGAGCTCATACATGCTATTCAGGCAGAATGGAGAAATATATCAATTGATTATATCAATAATTTGTATGAATCATTACCAAATAGAATTTTTTTTTTATAAATAAAAATGGCGGATCAACAAAATACTAGTAAACAATATTCATTGGTATAATATTATTCTATTACGATTATATTTTCATGCGTTTATTCAAGTGACGCGGAAAAATTTTTATTTTATTCTAAAAAATAAAAAATTTTTATTTTAAGTATTTCATGTGTCAACTTAAATGCATACATCTTCATTAAATGGCACCGTCTGTTCGTATAAATATAGAAAATATTGATACGAAGTCTAATAAATACCAATAGAAGACAAATATCACTGCGTTTAATCAAGTGTCGCGGACCGTACCAGGCACCAAATGTTTATATTAACTCTGAATGCTAGTAATAATATATAAGATTATAAAGACGTTAGGATGATAAGAATTATATTCGGGATACTACTGATTATATTACTTACAACTTATTAAAATTATTATGAAAGCGATACGTTTTTATTTGACCTGTGCTTCTTATAATTGACTTATTATTATTATATTATAATTATTATATTGTATAAAGATACAGAATCTAGTCATTATGTTTACACAAGCATTGGTATCTAAACATCATAGTATTCTTAAATACGTTGCTT
The DNA here is from genome assembly GCA_913789915.3 of Sphecodes monilicornis. NCBI lineage: Eukaryota > Metazoa > Arthropoda > Insecta > Hymenoptera > Halictidae > Sphecodes > Sphecodes monilicornis. Next base: position 4,237,538 of record OU565296.1, read on the forward strand.
ACTGAGTGTTACATAATAATCTTAAAAAATCAATGTTCACTAAAAAAGAGCAAACACAAAATTCTTCGGTAGGAACAGCAATAACATTTGTAAACTGGTAATTCATCTCGTGTAGTACAATCTAATAATTTGCATTCAGATCATTTTTTTTTTTATAAAGCCTACCCAGACCCCTGTATGGGGTCTATTGGACTGTTGGACCTACAGTTTATTAAGGTGGGCTCCGAACCACCTGGGGCAACGCAGTATTTATATCACATAGAAAATTGCCGGAGGTGACGGCGGGATTTTGAACTCACGACCACAGCGTATTCAGATCATTTTTCACGAGATAATGATTAACACTATATTTGTAGCCCTCTTCACAATATTTGATTAAACTGTACACATTCCGCAGGCAATATAAAAAGATCGCGACAAAAAGAAATCTAATTAACCTCATGGATGTTACGTCATGTGCGGTGGCTTTAAATAAAAACTCGCGTAAAACTAATTTACTTTTCTTCTCGCGAAATTCAGAATGGGAGCTGTCGCAAATATGGGACGCCCTGGTAGCGAACATGTTAACCTCTCTCTTGATGCAGCGCAGACATTGAGAAGGCTGTTATTAGGCTTCCGGTAGATAAAGTGTTAACATTGCCCGAGTTTGACCTATAAGGCGTAAACGTACGATTAAATCGTGAACGGTTTTGGTCGGTAACGTAAAATGAATCGTTCCATCCAACAGCAGTCATCTACTCTGGCAACGTGAAAGACAGGGTGCAAACGCAACGATCCGAACGGAGTGTACGCTCACCAGCAATCGTTCCCTTGAACACCCCTTCTTCTTCTTCTTCTTCTCCTTCTCGAGAAAGAGAGGTGGCTAAACGTAAACGCGATTTTATCTACCGGGAAAGTCGAAACGATACTAAAAGAAACGGACCTCTGTACCAGAGGCGGGACCTATTGAATAGATCGGACCATCGGTGTCTTCTGGAGTACAATTCGACTGTTCTTCAGTCTCTCCTTCCTTCTCCAATCTTAATCCGACTTTTTCTTTACCTGTTCGTTTCCGAACGACGAGCCTGGATAGCCTGGGAAATACAAGGAAACGTATAGATTGCTATCAGCGTTTTCACGGGTCCAGCGCTCCCTTTGATCGTTTCGAGTATCATCGGCCGATGGTTTTCAAGCGGCGTGTTCGTTATTTCGAACTGATGGATTGCTTTCCCCCCGGTCTTTGTTCCATGGGAAAAATTGACCGGGTCGTCCTCATCATTCACAATTAATTTTTCCCCAACTGCGTACGGATTAAAAGTAAACGCCGACGATAAGGCAAACATGACGGTTCGTTTTTAACAAATGTAACAGACGTTTCTGTCAAATGGAAATTTGAATACTTCCGCGAAACCGCGAGGAGAAAGTTTAAATAGCAATATATAAGATAATTATCACAATTTTTACAACCTGAAATTTAATTTTACTGCAGCATGAATTCTTTATAAATATGTATATCTACATTTCATGAAATAATGGAAGCAAGAAAACTGCAAAAGGGAATAGATAATTGATAATTAGTTTAAAAAAGTAAGTTAAGAAGGTGGGTGTGCGAAAGTACATTTAATTCTACATTTGTGTGATTACAGTGTCGATATCAAAACATTTTGTTAGTTTATTACTTCGTAGAACCTCCATTGCAACGTGTTACAGCTTATAGCCTGTTTGGTATATTTGCAATTAACCTCGTGCCTGCCGTACGATTATTTTCATTGTTACAATAATTAGAATGTCTTTGTCTGTAATAATTTCACAGATGGAGGAAGAAAACTTGTATTTATTGTATGTATATATTTACTTTAATGATTAAATATTGCTTACGAAAGAATAGAATTAAATTTCATTTTAAAAGCAAGGCATGACATTCATATTTAGTAGATGTTGCTCGAAGTGCTCTGAAGTGTTTCCAAAATATTACTTTCTTTTTTAGTACGTGCACTTAGAGGAATATGCTAAACTAAAATTCTCCAGAAATTTTCAATGGGATTGTGGTGGATTTTCGAATTTTTAAATTCATTTTTCCTAAAAAAAAACATTGGGTGCCACTTTTGAAGTATGCTTGGGTTCGATATCTTGTTGAAAGATAAACGACCCGAATCAATTATAGTATTCTCATTCATCTGTATAAGTAAGGATGCATATATTATTTAAAGTCACTATATTCCCAGAGATGAAGAGAAATGTAAATAAACGTGTACTGTGATTTTGTTAATATTATTACAATGCAGAAGACTTTAAACTTACTTTTGACCGCTGCATGTGTCAAACAAAATGTATCAGTAACGCATTATGTGAAAACACACGAATGAACAAAAGAAGTTTGATAATGTACAGTGTGACGAGGATGCCTCAGAATAGATGATCACTATCAACATTTTAAAAACTATATAGTGCTAAAGTTATTAACCTTTTGACTTTGAAAGGTTGTTCGTTTTTGCAACCTCGAATTACCTCAAAGTCATTTCAAAGACCTATACTGAACTCGTTTTTTCTGTACTTTCATAATATCAAAACAAAAATATGGCATTATATTAAAAAAAAAACACGAAGAGACCTTGAAAGAACCTTGAAAAAATGATCATGATCATTTTTTTTTTTTGGTCACAGTGACACTCTACATAAAGTCTCCGCACATCCTTGCCCTATCACGTACCGTTCAGCAGTTACATCAATCGGCACTTACCGTGGTACTCCCTGTATATTCAACCATCATCCGTCCTGTGTGTACGATTGATTTACACCCAAATGTGCGGAGATAGTTTTTTCAAGTATCGATCGAAGAATTAACAATTTCGACCATTCATTTTATCGTGGTACTGATTTTGTTTTTTTATATCAATTTAATACCAACAAACAAAATAAATTGTAAAAATGAGGGCTGAACTTTCTTTTGGAGGACCAGATGTTTTTAACTTTTTTGCACTCTTTTTTAACTTTTTTTTGTGTAATTCTTTAGATATCGATGAAAACGTTACGGAAATGTAAGTATTATTATTAGGAATTCACTGGTTTACAATAGGCTGTAAACATGAGCAATTTTAAGCGTTTTTGACAGGTTAGAGCGTCGCCATATTGGATATTCGTTGGGTGGTAGAGGTAGGATTGTTGAGCGCATGCGCTGGAAAGATGGCGAGTATTCAGCGCATCAGCTGAGTAGTACTGAGCGCATGCGCTAGATGGCAATTCACTCGTTTAGAAGTTATACGCGTGTAAACATAAGCAATTTCAAGTATTTTTCACAAGTTAAAGTGTCGTCACATTAGGATATTCGCTGGGCGGTAGGATCTCAAAAAGAAGGTATAGTCCAAGTTGGTTTGTGGGTAGGGGCAGTCATGTACGTGCTTGTGCTGCCATCCAACGAATCTGCTCGGTACTACTTAGCCGATCTTACGTGTACCAACTAGCAAATATACCAATATGGCGGCGCTTTAACCTGTCAAAAAGGCTTGAAAGTGCTCAACTTTACACGCGTATAACTTCGGAACCAGTGAACTCCTGGCAATAAGACTTTCATTTTCCGCGTTTTCTCGTCGAAACCTATAGGACTGCAACAAAAAAAGTTAAAAAATTGGTCCTCCAAAAAAAAGTTTAACCAAAATGAGTAATGGAAAACTGTTACGTGAATCATCACTTGGAAATTCTGAGGACTATAATATATTTATTGAATCACTTTACTGCCATAGAAATACATTTTTCGTTTGTAGCAATTTATATTATTGCAGAAATTCTGTGCAAATACTGTATCCACCAGTACCTGGTCTGCCATTTATTCGTACTTATTGATCCTTTCACTGATCATTGAATAACTCTTCGTCTAAAGCAGAATATACTAAATTGCCTTACTGATGAGTCCTACAACAGCTTCAGAAGGAAGTGCTCCTTTCCTTTCGTCTTGTTCTCCTTCTGAGGGCGACTGAGGTTGCGAAGGGACAGGAAGAACAGAAATACGAGAAAAAGAATAAATATATAGATTAAAGCTTGATTGCGCCCGATAAAGCGGTTCGTACATTGACATTGAAGATTATTTACATTACGATGTAAATAAGATTGATTTTGTATCATATTACGTTTTGTTCGCTGATAGGAGTTTATAATATTTAGAAGAATATTTTGGAAAATAAATGTGACTAAGGAAAAATATATCCATACAATTGTACGAGATTTATTTTGTATGAATAAGAAGTTTGTAATTGACCATATGATTTAAATGGATAATAAGGATAAATTACTGTTATAGTAATATTGATCAATATGTAATATTGATATATCTGGTTAACTGAAAAGGAGATTAGATTGCTAAATTTGCAGCACACAAAAATATTCAAAGTATTTAATAGAATTTATTAAAGTTTTAGTTTATCTTGCTATCTATTTACTGCAAACAGTAACGAAAAGTGATATCTTAAATGTATGTAGTTTTTTCAATTTATTTATGAATAAGTAAATTCGGAACCTCTTTGACCATTCCAAAAATACGGAGTGTGTATCTGTAGATGTGTACTATTTTAGTTCTGTATACTGATAAAATATTTATTATTATTATTCGTAACAACTGCAATGAAACAATGAAAGATTTTTCATACATTAGGTACAGAAATTAAATTTGCACCTTTTATTGAATTAATTTAAGCTATCATTTTAAATCCATATACTGATATACTAATATTAATATACTAACCTTACCATTTATAAAAGATTATACAGGGTGTCCAAAAAATGTTTGAGTTCCTTCAAAGGGGTGATTATGAGGGTTAGTTTAAGATGCTTTTTCCTTTGCGAAAATGTCATAGGCGCTTTCGTTTACGAGTTATTAACGAAAAACTCGGGTCAACCGAAGCGCAGTTACAGCTAACACATTCCGTCTTGGTTCGACTCGCCGTCGCGGTCGATTCTACTGAGCGGTAGTATTGTTGTCGTGCCGTGCTTGAGTCGTGAACAAGAGGCGTAACAACTAATTTTAATAAAACTCGCACGTCCAGTCATAAATGCACTTGCTGCTTCGTATTTTATTATGCGGCAATACTGAATTATTTTCATCTAATGCCGAACTATAATTGCACGCATACTGACTGGAGTGTTTTGCACATAATTCGAGCACGGCGCCACAACAGCGCTTCCACTCCCACCCTGTATAACTTTACAAACAGATGACAAATTTTGGAAGAAATGTGTCTGAGCATAGGGTTATTCGACACATGTAGTAGACGTGACATTATTCTTACGTTTCAATCGAAGAAAAATGCTGACAAAGCCGCAGAAATTATTTGTATATCATTATGTTTTTGAGCTTCTCTCTCGTGCAGCTTATTCAATAGTCCTATCAGATAATCACGTGTATCTGTCATGCTCCTCCACTATTATTTGACTAATAGAAATTTTAAACTATGAAAAGATGCCAAAAAGCATTGACGATTTTATTGCGTCAAAACTGCCGTTGAAGATGCGATGAGCACATTTAAAGTAATGATGACCATTACTGGTTACTACTCATACAGTAGACCTCGCTGATTGTAACCTCATTTATTGCACCGAATTATGCTGGCCACATAGGGGGAATATGAAGTGGCAACGTGGAAAAACAGAATCGGGTAATTGGTTACCGCTTTCTTTGCAAAACCTCGATTGTTGCTCGCCTTTTCAATCTTGTTTCGTGCAACGAGCGAGGTTATATTGTAGTGCTATAAACGTAGTCCGATTTATATCGTGTTTATACTCATTTTAATCAGAAAAATCTCAAAAATTCACCGATACTGTGTTTGAAAAGGTAAGACAAAAGTGACTGAATTTGAAATATAATTTATTGCATGATTACCTTTTATGCTCGCAACATCTCTTTGAAGTATGACTGTCTCATTTCCTTCAGTAATGTCATTCTTTTTCCATGTCAACTAAGATAAGGTTCCGCTGAGTTCGAGGCACTAACAATAAGTGGTCTGGGAATCAAAGTGAAAATGGAGTAAAAGTAAAATTGCGTGATCCTATTAGGTGCAAATCATTGTAGCTCCGTTACTTTTGGCAACTAATAAATACGAACCATTAAATATGATAGGGATTTATTTTAGTCGAACTTTATGCAACATAAAATTTTCCAAGTCAATTATAAGGAACAGCAGTTGAAATATTAATATATTTCCCATTTTAATCATTTTAATAGGTCGTAAAAAAATATAAGAACATCATTCATTTCTGTTAATATGTTTTCAGTTTTGTGTTTGGACCAATCCATTTTTTCCATAAATGTATGAAATCTTCACTCTACCAATGAAGGATCAATGTTTTTGAGTAAGTATCGTTTAGTAATCGATACTCTTTGATACTTATGCATTTATTCATACCTTAAATACAAAATACTTTGCAATTAGGAATGGATACTAATTGAGAAGGATCACTTTTGCCCACCGCTACTGCATTCATCGTAAATGAGTTTCGTGAATGGTGGTTTTCGCGAAGCAGAGGAAACGAGTTACAATGTTATCGATACAATCGGATTCCTTGCTACATACCATATATTCCGCTCATGATTACATCCTGACATCTGTCCAGAATGGCACGTGAACTTGCCTTCGTGATGGCCATTTGCTTTGGGTACGACGTTCGTTGGCCACCTGCCAAGAACAAATATCGCACAGCAACGGAACGTAGGGCTCGAATCGTTGAATTACCGGCGAATGCTAACTACGACGGCATTAGCTGGTTTACGATTTAATCGTACGCCTGGCATCTGATTCTGCTAGGAACAAATAATGAAATGGCCTTACCGAGAACGCAGAACCAATCTGGCTTAGGGAGCCGTCCGATTTTTTCGGCTCAAAAGAATTCAATTTTCTGTAATATTAATGTTTCGTGACACCCTTGTAAAACGCCTGTCGAAGAATTTTCAAAATATCTTGGAAATTGTGGAAGTTACGAAAGTTTTGATCCGAGCCAGTGCGTCGCTTGAATATTGGCCTGGTGGGCAGAATTTAAAAAACGCCCATGTTGTGCGTAGTTTTCAATGTTCTTAAATCGATCATGCAAAAGGGCGCGCAACGAATTTGAAAATTTTGAATTTTTGAAATCTTGACATAAATAGACGTTATAATATATCGTTGAATTTGTCTTTTTTTTCTCTTTAAGAATCCATATATAGCATAAACAGTTGTTAATATAAAAAACATCCGTGACCTTGAAAACTTGAAAAAATGACCTTCAAAAAATCTTTTTTCTCCTGATACTATATTCACCTCCTTGCATACTGCAACTTTTGTTTGAAGAGTTTTTTCATATATACATAACTGACAGAGATATTAAACAAATACATTAATTAGCTCCAATCTTCAGAAGAAAAAGAATTCTCAGACCGGAAAAAAAAGTTATTATAAATATTATGTAAATTACGAAAAGAGGTGATGTAAAATTATTTCGTCCCGGCTTTGCTTGCGGACTTGTCAGTAGGGCCCAGCAATTCCTGTCTCAGTTCTTGATACAATCGTGTAAGTTTTTAAATTATGTATAAAAATTTCGTAATTATTTCGTCCCAGATCTGCTTGTAAACATTCGGTAAGACCAAGCAAATCCTGCCATAGACGCGACTGTGTTAACCCTTTCGAAGTAATTCCAAAAAAAATCTACTGCATACATTAACAACAGTCTAAAAACAGAAGTGGGACATATACGTCCCGCTGGTCATGAAAATGTTAAAAAGCAGACTTCAATGCGTCTTAAAAATGCAATTAATCATGGCGGGATTGATCAGGTGTTTCTCTCTATATTAAAAAGTCTTTAAGAATCCTTTGACAAATTCTGTTTTGTGGCGTCAGGATACTGCTTTCGATATTCCATCACAGATTGTAGTATATGTATTGTTTCTCCTCTTCGTTTCTTGATAAAATTTCATTATAATCCTCCATTAGTTTAACACCCGCGTTCAGCGGAATCATTGACCACCATCAGTCCTTGAACTATGTTCATCCCTATTTTGAAGTGAGTGTCATTATTCCATGTACGAGGATCTTTTTCCAAAAATGTTGTTGGTATTAAAAATTTTGCAAAAAATCGTTTGGAATGTGGAGAAATAAAATGGTCTATCTTTTTGACCATATAATATTGTACATCATTTTGAAGGATTTTATATTTCTTAATACTTCCTTCGTCATCGCTCTCTGCACTGGCATTCATTGCCTCTACCACTTCAACTTTTGTTTCATATGGTACGGCACTATCAAAAAATGATAATGCAGCCGTTTCTGGCATCAAGTACCATAAATGGTTAATTATTCTGTTCAGTGCAGTACGGCTTATTGTTTCATCTTGACGGTAAGCGTACAAATTTTGTAGGAATTTCAAATCTTGCAGCGGAGCCTTTATTGCAACTGGAGCTCGTATCCACGCTTTTCAATATAAATTCGCAAGGAAAATACAAATGTCATGAATTCCAATGGCCTCTTCGCTGGTCAAGGTGAATTCCTTTCTAAATAAATATATTTTTAAACAATATATTACTTTGGTCATCTATCGAACGTGATGAAAAGCTCCCGGAACTTGAAAAGCGTAATATTTGGCACAATTTCCGCCTAAGAAAATAATTACGAGTTCTATAAATTCTCGGTAATCGTCCCGTGGTTGCAGTTCGTTTTTCAAAGTTTGCATTGCAAACTCCAGTACTCCTGCAACATTACTAATCCTGTATTAATTAATTTCTGTTATAAAATTTTATTTATTGATTTAGTGGCAAAAACCTGAAAATTTTCAAAAATCGGTATATTTGGGCCCGATGATTTTTCTAATTTCTCATCATATACACTTCGTAATATAAGAAATTATTATCGTATTATCAGAAATACAACTATTACATATTTCCGATAAAATTTAAAATGTACCTTGAACACCTAGGTACTTTGGTTTATCTTTTGGTTCATGCTATATATGGATTCTTAAAGAGAAAAAAAAGACAAATTCAACGGTATATCATAATGTCTATATATGTCAAGATTTCGAAAATTTTTAAATTCGTTGCGCGCCCATTTGCCATGATCGATTCGACGTTTCAATCCATGAAACAGCTCGCGACGACAACCGACAACGCCCGACAGGTGACGACTCAAACCGAACGCGCGCAACGGTTGAATCTTACATGATGCGACAAAAGAATGCATTCTCATAGTAATATTGGTTATGATTGATTATGTAAGACTTCTGATAAACAGCACATAAACTACAACACTAACTACTTGCTTTATTAGAAATGTAAACAATTTTTATAATTAGTAGTTCTAATAATATAATGAGACTTTGCTATTATTTTTTATGAGAATTATTAAGCTTTGACACATTGTTCCTTTGACACTTTTTATCTCCATGACGCGTAGAATACAATGTATTAAAAAAAAAGTTGACCTTGAAATTCAAGGTCAAGGACAATTTTGCGGCAACTTTATTTTTCAGATCTTCATCGATCCGAAGATGTAGAATACGTCTATGGTAGTCAAACCCAAACATTTCTTTACACCTTGTACATTAACGTTTAACAGTACTTTACTCTTACACCTCTGAAAGAAATGTTTTAGTAACGAGTTATATAGTTGGGCTGATGATGATTCTATATAAGAAAATAGCTTCAACTTGCTTAATGTATAGTCTTTAAACATGTAAAAATGAATTTTCCTTAGCTAAACAAAATTTGGTTTATTAGTTTATCCATTAAAACTTCAAGTTATAATATTATAAATTCCAATGCATCTTCCTGACATATAAATGTCTGAATTCTATACTTAAAGCAACATGGCTTCAGGGAAAAAAAATTCTTTTACCCTTTCATGTTACATTAGTTTGTACCCATTTCGTGGAGAAAAACGGTATTCTTGAAAGTTTAGATAACAAGAGTTTGTAAAGAACTAAGTGAAAGTATTAAAAGTTTTAAGTGTAACATCAGAACCTAGTATTTTAGTGAAACTTTGTTCCAAGCTCGTAAGATCACGGAATAATCATTTTAATAAGAATCCTGTTAGCTATAGAATTGGAATGCATGTATAACATTATTGGAATAACAGTTTGAACTCATTGAAAGCTATATGTTTGGTTTCGGTAAGCATCGTGGAATATTAGTAATATAGAAACAAAAGCTATGATCACATAATTCATTACTCGAAATTTTCTATAATCCTGAACAAATCAGCATTTTTATATTTCTTTATTAGAAAATATAATTAAATTTCTATAATTATTCTCATGCTTTTCACTTCTACGTTCATCCAACTTTCTAATCTTTTTCTGACTTTCATTTACACCCTTATTTCTGTCTCTTCTATTTTCTTTTCAATAATTTCGTTATTATTGTAGTTCTCCCTCTCCAGTTCGACTCACCTTGTTCTCGAGTTATTTAACTTTGTCTCGTAACTCTTCCCTCTCCTTTTCCCATCTTACTTCTTTCTCTCTCACATTATTCTTTTTAAATCCTTCATTTCATGTTCCATTGAACTATTGCTTTGTCTCATTTCTCCTCTCAGTCCTTGTAGGTGCCTACCTGTCCAACTAAACCTGCTAAAGCTCGTAACATTTCCGCAATGTCATCTCTTTGCTTTTTATCTCCTATTTCTTTCTTGCTTTATTCCTCCATATACTATCCATGCTCTTCTCTGATATATAAACCGCTCTCTTTTGTCTATCTACGACCTACCCGATAGTATAATATTCTGTATATCACTAAACTGATATGTTCTCATAAACAAGTGTAAGGAAGCATCGTCATTTTTCAAAACCTGTGTAACTTTAAACTAAAAAATTAATCGACACCCAGTAAACCTGCATAATCTTCGTTCCTCTTTTTAAATATGCAAAATTTAACATGTATATTACGACCACGTTTCTCCTCCAGCGATTACTTTTCCTCAACATTTAATTAACTTGCAGAAACCACGTTGTCACAAAATCAATTTCTATCGTTGCATTTAAAACCAGAATTTTTGTATAAACACCCAAATTCGTATTTACTCTGTGTTATTCTCATCTGTCATAACAGGTTGCAAGCACCTGTCCATCCTCGTCACGATATAGGACATTAAACGTCTTTTGTTTATTCGTCTGTTTTCACGTATTGCGTTAACAATCCATTTTGTTCGACACAAGTCTTGGCGAAACTTCCGAAAACCAGTAAAATCGGATTAACTTCAAATTTTGCATATAGCCTCATTTTGCATTAAAAGCATGTTTCCCAAAAAAATTTTTGGCGACTAGCAAAAAAAAATTGTTATCATTATTTACCATACCGACAAAAAATATTCTACGTTACCGGCATAAAGTCTTCTACTTTACCGTCAAAAGGCTTGGATTAGGTGTTTCTGAACCTGTTATTGCTGTACGCGCGATGGACGAGAAAAATGATTATATTCATAATATTCTTATATATTCTGTTGTGAATTTTGATCTTCGATTCAGTTCAAATCGTGAAATGAGAGAATTAAGCATGTGATATTTCCTGCGTTATTCCGAAGTTAATTTTTCGTTTTATAATTTCCTTTATATTCTGTTTTCCAATAAAGTTATGAACAAAAAATGTTTGGAAAATATAGCAGTTTTTGTAAGTATTGAAGGCTAAAACGACTAATACATGTATGTGCGTGGAAATAATAACACATGTACATACGATATCAAAATGCGGAGCATTGTAAGCGTGGTCGGGCCGGCCGAACGGCAGGGCTCCTCTGTCCCCACAACGACCTAACTCCAAATCAGCTTGGGCTATACCTTCTTCTTGAGATCCTGTATATGACTCTGTATATTTTAATTACTGTTCAGTGACAGCTTGTGCTGTTTCAAGACTGAAAGATATTTGATTTGAAATGATTGCGCGTTTATACCGCGTTTTGACGGTAGAGTAGAAAATTTTATACCGTGAGGTAGAAAAACTTTTGCCAGTCGCCAAAAATCATTTTGGGAAACATGTTTTTAATGCAAAGTGAGGCTTTGTGAAAAACTTAAGGTCAATCCGATTCGACCGGTTTTCGGAATTCAAGCCAAGTCTTTTGTATTATAGAAATATTAACAACTAGATACATAGTACACATTTGCCGATCTTTTTCTTCATTTTTGTGAATATAGCGACTTTAACTAACATTTGTATCCATAATTACGCAGATGAATAAGAATAGTGCAATTGATTCGGGTCGTTTTTCCTTTAGCAATATGTCGACCCAAAACACATTTCAAAGATGGCATCTAATTAATTTGAGGAAAAAAGGAGTTGAAAATCCTAGAACCCATCACAATCCCATTGAAAATTACTGGACAATTTTAGACGAGCAAATTCCTTTGAGTCCATGTACTAGCAAAGAAGGTATTAGTTGGGAAACACATTAGACCACTTCAGGTGTAGACCACTCATTGCTTTTAAATTTCAATAGAATTCTATTCTTTCGCCACCAATACTTCGCCATTAATGTAATTATAGACATACAATAAATATAAATTTTCTTCCCCTTTCTGTGACATTATTACAGACAAAGTAGTTCTAATTATGGTAACTGTGAAGATAATCGTACGTCGCGTCGTACGGCGAAGGAAGATTTTAATTGTAAGTATACCGAACAGGTTATAATCTGTAGTATACTATGTACAGTCGGCTCAGAGATTAAGTTAACACTTTTTAATAACTAATAACTTTTTAGAATTGAACCAAATGACTTCAGTTTTTTCTGAGATGTTAGAAGGACTAGTTTGCTATGTAATATGTTAGAGAATATTTTTAAAATTGCAATTCCTCGAAATTTGGAAGAAAAACGTGAAGGTCACGATGTTTAATATTTCTATCTGTGCAAATAACGAAAATTAAAATACGTGTTTGCCAAATCAAAGTAATTTATATTCATGTACAGAGTTTCATCGACATGCGTTAATGTTGCTGTGAGATACAAACATTAAGGGTGAAAATCGCAGATTTCGATGAAACTTTGTACGTACATGTATGTATGTATATGCATAACTAACTTAGATTTGCGAAACGCATATTTTACATTTTCGTTATGAACACAGATAAAAATGTTGAAAATCGTGACCTCCACAGACTTTCAACATTTAAAAGATCTCAAATCATTTGGTCCAATTTTAAAGAAGTCATTAGTTTTCAAAGGGTGTCAACTTAATTTCCGACCCGAATGATATATGTATGTATACCGCAACGGAGGTCCTACAAAATAATAAAACTAACAAAATGTTTGAATATTATAATTGTAATCACAAAAATGTAAAGTTAAATTTACGTCTGTCTATCCAGTTTCTTTACATTTTTCATTGTTTTAATAAAACTATTAATTTTCTATCGAAATTTCCAACTTGCATCCTTCTATTATTTTCTTTTGCCCGTCACTGTACGTTAATAATATTATCCTTGAATGCCTGAAATACAATTGAATCGGGTTTGAGACTAGCTAATTTCATTTGTAGACTTCATTCAGATGATACTGTTTTTATGTGATACGGTCGGCCAACCGTACGACCTCAGCAGATGGCCCAGATAACTACGCCGGATCGCACGATGGCAATTAACAGCTCAGTACTCCGTTAATAATCGCGGAACTATCATCAAGGTGAAGCAGTATTAACAGTAGTAACGTACACGGCTTTACTTTTTTTCAAGTACTGCTATCCCAGTACTTCGATATGACAATTACATTCGATGATTACTGTATCAATTTTGTATTGTTAAAATAATTCTCCCTGCAAATAAGGATGTTAACACATATCTGCACGCTTCGTTTTTCTAGATCAGCCTCGGAAACACACGTAACCTATTTTTAAATGTTCCTTTCCTATTACATGAAATTTGGTGGAGACACAATGCCTGTAAGTAGACTATGGAATTTTTATGCATTTGTGGGCTGTTCTTTCTTTTGGAGGACCAGATGTTTTTAACTTTCTTGAACTCTTTTTTAACTTTTTCGTATGCAATCATGTAGATATTGATGAGAACATTACGAAACTGGTTTATAAGTTATACGCGTGTAAACATGATCAATTTAAAGCGATTTGACAGGTCAGAGCGTCGTCATATTGGATATTCGTTGGGCGGTAGAGGTAGGACTGTTGAGCGCATGCGCTGGATAGATGGTGGGTGTTCAGTGCATCAGCTGAGTAGTACTGAGCGCATGCACTAGATGGCAATTCACTGGTTTAGAAGTTATACGCGTGTAAACATAAGCAATTTCAAGTGTTTTCCACAAATTAAAGTGTCGTCACATTAGTATATTCGCTGGGTGGTAGGATCTCAAAAAAAAGGTATAGACCAAGTTGGTCTGGGGTTAGGTCGTCGTGGGAGCGGAAAGGGCCGGCCATTAGTCCGGCCTGGCCACGCTTACAATGTTCCACATTTTGATTTCGTACATGTGTTATTATTACGTACGTGTTCGTGCTGCCATTTAACGGATCTGTTCAGTACTACTTAGCCGATCTTACGTGTACCACCTAGTAAATATACGAATATGGCGGCGCTTTAACCTGTCAAAAAGGATTAACAGTACTCAACTTCACACGCGTATAGCCTCCGAACCAGTCAACTCCTGGCAATAAGACTTTCATTTTCGGTGTTTTCTCGTCGAAATCTATACGACTGCATAAAAAAAGATTTAAAAAATTGGTCCTCCAAAAAAAGGTTTAACCCACTTGTGCCATGACGTACACTTGAATCTGTTTTATGATCACTAGTCTATTTGTTCATACACTTGATTAAGAAAATACTGACTAATCACGTTCATAAACAGTTTTGCACAGAATTGAATTGCAATTAGGTAATATTACAATAACTGAAACAGTATTACCGTCTTGTCGGCTAAATTCAGCAAATTCAATAGACATACATTAATTCGTATTGCCTGCCATTATAAAAATGATTCATCAAAAATATCTAATGACTTTTTTGTTTACTACAACAGGTTAAAGTACGATGTATACACGGAACTTTAATATCTCCAGCAAACGGTTCTTGCGGACCGAAAGCGACAATAAACGTAGATCGTTCGACATATTGACAGCCATGGCCGTTTCGTAACGTGCATTCTAAGAATCCGCAATTCCAACAACTCCTCACTATATTTTCAAACCTTCCGCGCCTAGCGGGGTAGAACCAACCATTCGTAAATTTTCACCACCTACGTTTTAAGGGTGGTTCCTGCGGTAGGTCAAAGATGTATTGGTATGAAACTCTACATGCTTCTTTATATACATTTAGCCTACATTCGTGAATTTTTGAAATATTGCTACTGTGAATATTCTAGTAATTATATGCAGTCAGTGTAAAAAATATTCGTACTCTTTAAAAACGAATAACTGTTTTAAAATTGATCTAAATGGCTTGAGTTCCTTTTAGATGTTAAAAGGATTAGTATAGGATTAGTATAGGATTAGTATAGGATATAATATATTATAAGGATTAGTATATAACTAATGTGGAATTAATTTTTTTTTTAATTGCTATTAGTTACAATTGCAAAGAAAAAAGTGAAGGTCACGGTTTTCAAGCTTCTTATCTGTGCCTGTAGCGAAAATTTAGTGTGCCCTTTGATGATATAATAATATGTAAATGACATACATGCACAAAGTTTCGTCGAAATTTGATCAAGGTTGTTATGAAATATAACTGATTGAATACAGCAAAAATGGTAAGAAACTTCGATTTATATGATTCGAAAATACTAAATTCAAAGATTTCTACAACTGACAATGTCTATACATATATCTTTTTTATGCGACAACCGATTTCGATGAAAAGTTGTGCATCTACATAACTTACTTAAATCTCCAAAAGGCATCTTATACATGCACAGATAAAAAATTAAAAATTGTGACCTTCACTATTTTCTTCGCAATTGCAAGAAATAACCATTAAAAAAATTATTCATACATTAAATAGTAAACTAATCCTTCTAACATGTAAAAAGACACAAACGATTTGGTTCACTTTTTAAAAATTTAGAACACTTGTTACACTGTCAGTATACAATAATTTTCAGGATCATTACTGCTGGCATCATGTTCAAACAAAAATTCAAAATAACGTTTGTCTAGAAAAATTGTGATTGTTGTGATTAGAACTTGAATTTTGGATAAAAGGAAGAGAATAAAGATTTCAGACAAAATAGCAGTAACTCGTTGAAATATTGTTTGCTTATTATTATTGTGATATGTAATTCTTTTTAATAATTGTAAACATTCAAGCGTAATAGCTTTAATTGTCAATTAGATTTTCGTGGCAAATTGTTTCTTTAACAAGAAGTGTAAATTTTAATAAATACTATACGTTCAATAAGTATATTATAATTACCTAGTTAAATCTTGAATTTGTATAATAAGTAAAACCATGTCTTATTGTTAGATAATACTTTTGCCTTTATTAGTCACTTTAAAGTCGTTCTGGGTAATCATATTCATTTCTGCCATGGTATGTTTCAGTTTTCAGTAGTGCAATTTTTTAAATTATACATATTGTCATTCAGATTTCGAACATTTTGATTGATATAAGCTGATCATGCAGAGTGACTATATTTAAATTTTTACTTCTGAAATTAAAAGTCGTTGATTATTCTAAATGAATTGCAACATTTATACTAATGCGCTTTAACACGTGCAATTAAGCAACTTATTCACATGTTTCCTAATGTTTCGTATATCATGTCACCGTCATTTTACATTTTTTGGTCGACCATCCTTGCTTCAATGAAAAATGCGACATACAATCGCTTTTCAGCTTCCTTATACAGCATGGAGACTACGAGAGGTTTCTAGATTTTCAAGAAATTATACCAGTCCTCTTTACTAACTTTTCATGATACTCGAATTCTTTGACCATAAACGCAAATAAGATCGATATCGTTTTTTCTGACGACTTCCTCCAACCCAGTTTTTCTTATGGGCTTTTAAATAGTTATATATATATTTTGGCCAGCAGAAAAATTAGCCGAAAATCAAATCCTGCTAAATAATTGACAGAAAGATTAGGATGTAAACGAAAACTCGTAATATAGTCTATATCACGTTCCCTGCACTCTACAGTTGATCCAAAAAGTATTTGAACTGGATTACTAAATTTCCCATTTTCAAGAAATTTTCGGTTTTTGAACTATAATCATTTCGTTAAAAAATAGTATAAAAATACTCTCTAACCTCTACTTTTGCCATTCATCGTTCATGTTTGACCAAGATATTCGAGTAATATAAAATTACATCAATTTTTAAAATTAGGTATTGGATTTATATCTGATGAAAAATTCAATCCTCGGAAAAAAGCATTGAGATTATGCGATGACCTCTTTCACATTAAAATTTGAAAAATCGTTTTTTTATCGTTTGTACATTCCAAAGAGTATGCTAAATGATTTTTTTTACATTTACATTACAGAATTGTTGTTTTTTCTTTAGAATATTTGTATATGATATAATAGGGAAAAAACTAAGGACACGTTTTTGTCGCAAATGCTACGAATTGAATCGTCTCTAAAGGTATTAATAAAATTTCTTTCTGAATGAATCTGAATAATATAATAATATAATAATATAATAACATAATAATAGAATAACATAATAATATAATATATGGTAAACCGTGTAGATCGTATATGACCAAAATGTGTCCTTAGTTTTTTCCCTATTATATCATACACAAATATGTTAAAGAAAAATGAACGACAGTTTACAAAATTATAGGCTTCAAGCTTTTAGATTAGTCCAGATTTATTGTTGTACTATTCCTTTTTACAAAATCATGGCAGTTCTAGCATAGACAATATCTGGAGAATCAGAAATGTAGTGTTTAAATTCGTTTTGGATTCACCATGTATTTGAATACAGTGGATAAGTTAAAAGTATCGTTTAGCATACTCTTTGGAATGTACAAAATATAAAAAAACGATCTTTCCAATTTTAATGCGAAAAAAGTCATCGCATAATTTCAATGCACTTTTTTCGAGGGTTGTATTTCTCATCAGATATAGAAACGAATTAATAATTTTAAAAATTGATGTATTTTTATATTGTACGCTCCTGGAGAGAGATGTGTCTACTCTGTTAAAGGAATTCGAATCTTCTGTTTATTGGTATTGGGAAGGTATTCCAATAACTATGTTGCATACTATTGATATTCCATACTCGCACCGATCAGCTGTGTAAGTAGCATCATAATGCCGTGAATATCGATTCAATAATAAAATAACGGAATTTTTCAAACACTTAATGAATATTAAACAGGAGTTAGTAACTCAAAACCATGTGATCCCTTAGTGTCTTTATTTTAAGTTGCGTTTCTAAATATACAATGTTTACATTTCTAAACTATCCTTATCCTATAAGGATAAAATTAATAATTTATCCTTTCTGAAAGAACTATTACAATATATTTACAGATGTGTTTAATTCATTAGTTTTTAAAATCACATGAACTTCTCAGTTTTCAGGAATTGTGTAGTTTAGTTAGTTAGTAATATTTTATTTTAATGTGGTCGCATTAACAGCAAGGTCATTAGCGACCAGTATTACGCTCTTCTTGACAATAACTTTCATTCCCTTATAAAAACTTGGTGAAGTTTTCTATTTTGTTTCTTTCTTATCCATGATTATAGACATAGCACCATTTAAAAGTAATAACACAACAGCTAGAAAATATGCATATTCACTTAATTAATTCTGTACTCGTATTAACCATTCTTTAAAATGATTGTAACTGAATGCTTGCAAAATTGAATACAAAAATGTAGAATTTGTCAAATAATTTACAAAGGATAAGTCGTAATATACTAGTTCGTAATATAATCAATAATAGCTACAAGAGGTAGTAGATAATAACAAAAAAATGCAAACAATTTTTAAAGTAATAATTTGATCAATGGGTGAGCGTGTCAATAAGTATCATCTGAACGAAAATTCATACGTAATTTTTTATCTGTAATTTAAGTTATAACGCTATATCTTTTAAATATTTTATATTGTTCGAATAATTATTTATTCAACCGTAATGGAGATGTAATGTTACTCTAGAAAAATTGTTAGAAATTTATCTTCTTTAAAAAGTTGTTATTGATTTAGAAGTATAAGGTATTAGCACATATTATACAGATTATTTTGCAGTTATAGGATAACTTCACTGTGGTTTTTTATGCAAAATTTTGATAAATTGAAAAGAATGTAATAAGCAACATATTCAGATTCTTCTAATATAATTACAGTACAGTCATCCATTTTCACCATTTTTTATAAATGTATAAAACCCACAGTCTAGTGACATCTCAGTCAAGAATATCATCTGAAAATCGGACCTTTGTATATGCATACATACATACATAGCTTTTGTAATGGCAGCAACGTGTGCAGATACAGATTAATCCGCTTATAAGCACAAATGGGTTAGAAAGCGTAAAAGGAGATGTAATATAGGTCTTCCTTGCCCTCTGACAGATATAAATAGCTTACAAAGTGCGGCTTGGCTATAACGTTGTTTAAGTCGGTCATATTCGTTATCCATTAGCACCTACACGAAGTTCAAATTGCCCTATCTTCGAAACACCGTTCACTCTCATAATTCATTTCTCACTTTAAGAGAGAGATATATTTTAGTATAACTCTACAAACATGTGGTGTGAAGCTTATAATTAATATAAAAGTAGATTTTATTTTTAAGACTATACTGAACGGTTGTGGTATTTTAGTACTACAGTATTTCATCGTTCATTGTCGTCAAATTCTGCACAAGAATAGTCGCAAAACAATCCCTCCCTCCGCGGGGTATACCCCGTGAGGGGCCGTGAAGCTCAAGAGGCCTCGGTCGCCGAGAAGTGTAACATAATACGGGTCGAGTATATCGGTGAAACCACTACTAACCCAATGACAAATTCTTTATTTTTTATTATTTTTTTATGGAACTTACACCAACATATTCATGGCATTTTTCTAATGAAAATGATACCAAATAAGATATAATTGCGATGATATTTACTAGTGTAATGGACGATGAAATTTTCTGGAGCAAGGAAGGATAGCGTATTGGAAAGAAATGCCAATAAAAAAAGTTTTTTATTATTACATATTTGTTAATGAGACTTTCTCCAATATATTTGTGGCATTTTTCTGATTAAAATAATACCAAACACAATATAAATCGGATCATATTTACAATAATTTTCCGAAACATTCATCGTCCATTACTCAAGTAAATACCATCGGAATTATATCTTATTTGGTATCATTTT
Organism: Sphecodes monilicornis; assembly: GCA_913789915.3. NCBI lineage: Eukaryota > Metazoa > Arthropoda > Insecta > Hymenoptera > Halictidae > Sphecodes > Sphecodes monilicornis. The sequence goes on from OU565296.1 coordinate 4,257,775, forward strand.
CATTAGAAAAATGCCACAAATATGTTGGTGAATGTTCCATTAAAAAATAATAAAAAATAACGAATTTTTGTCACTGGGTTAATTGTTGTTTTCACACCGAGATTCTGGATCCGTATTCTGTTACACATCTCGGCGACCGAGGCCTCTCGAGCTAAGCTATCCTTTTCTACGTTCGGCACAAGTCAAAGAATAGTATCATCTGAACATTAAACGTCGCCGGCCAGACCCGGGGTGGCGATGATTATCGATGAAATACTGTATTTGCTTCGTTGTTAACTGCGAGTTGGAACCTGTACATAAAATTAATCGTTTACCACTTGACTCCGGATATTTATACGCGATAAATATGTAAGAAGCATATGACATTTATGGACGAAAAAATATGCAAATGTGCTCTGATATTGATGCAGGTTCCTCCTATTACTGATTTCACAATCAATACTTTATCCATGATATTCATCAATAACGAAATCGGGATAGCCATCGATCCTTCTTTTCATTAATGATGTTCTACTCATTTTGTCACTGGGGAATAGTATCATCTGAACATTAAACGTCGCCGGCCGGACCCGTGGTGGCGACGATTATCGATGAAATACTGTATCAAAGAAAGTTTCATATTTTCATGTTATATTTAAACACAAAAAACGTTCAAGACTTTTTCGACAATTCAATGTTGTTAATTGACAACGACAATCTTGTTGAATGATAGTCTGCGAATAGAAAATGATTATTGAATTCCTGAATAATTTCGACGATCATCGAGCGTTTGAATTGGAACTCAATTCACTTACAAATGAGCCCTTCGTTGCGTCACTGATAACGTGTCGCTACTAAACACTCAACCCCTATGACAGCCATCAGTATTCAAACATTTTACTACGCACGTAACTATCGTCCTTTTCTTGCAATATTTTGTAGTAGCTAAGCATTAATAATATTTAAGAAACGCGTATTTCTACTCCTGTATTTTGTTATTATCGTTTGTGTATTACTTGTATGTTAACTTTGAAGAAGTCAGTTTCACAAATTAATAAGACACGCTTTATTTCGACTATGGCGAAAGTTATTTATTGTTATTATTTACTATTTACAGTGAATAGTGATGGAAAATGAACAATACTGTATAGCTAAGAGTATTTACTTGTGTTAATAGAAATAAAAATGTCCGAGATTAAACAGATGCTTGTCCTGTCCAATAATTATGTTTGTTTTAACAAAACAAACCTGTTATCGATTCAATTTGTTACGTATCAAATTATCAGGCTGACGTTTTACTTTCAAACCAGTGGAATTATTATCGGACAGCGAATTTTGTGGGTTGAATAAAACGGTTGGATGTAATAACAATAATATATATGAATAGAATTCGGATGAAGGTAGAATGAATAGAATTATGCTCTCGTTCACTCTTTACTCTCTCTTTGCGGACCGATTCCGAACGACTCACACCGTTGGTCTTGGCGCTCGCATCGCGTCACTTCCCCGCACTCTGCGCCCTCACCCGCTAAACCTCATACAACCTCACACATACAATAAAAATAACATCACAAATTTCATGCATTTAAAAATTTGAAATAGCGGACAGATTAAAAAAAATATTTAAATTTCTATATATAATGTTCAGTTTATTTAAATTATTAAAGAGATTAATTTCTTACAATTGATGTAGAACATTTTAATTTAGAAATAGGACAAATAATACATTTTACTTCATTCAAGAGTAATTATATATTTATATACGATATACGTTTTTTTTTAAATATGGTATTACCGGACACTAAAAGTGATTGGTTTGTGTTACCTTATAAAAATAACAATATTGCATGTATTTCGATTTTCTGTAAAATATCATAATTACAATATATGCAGACAGGAGTAAGTTTATTTAATAATTTTCTATAAACGTATTGTCGTAATTTGAAAAATAGGATGGTAATAAGTCCAAAACCAGTTATTTCGACTTTATAATCTACGATCACATTGAATTCTGTTAAAGATAAAAATCACAGCACATTCAGATAACAGCAACAATTTTATTTTAATGACATTTCATCGTAACAATACAAGGAGTTAAAGGAATTGGAGGCTCCTTTGAAAACATTTTATTCTAGCTTGTGTTCGCCAATTGTATCACCAATTATTAAATTTTAGATAGATGCTTTCCGCGCAGGAAAAAATGTGTAAGAAAATCGTGAAACAATTGATTTGTAATGAAGTATAAAATTTGTATTAAAGTAAACGAACAATAGAGACAGCAATTTATAATATGGAACTGCATATTTAAATAACATTTTATACGATAAACTCGTGAAAGAAAAGACAAGGTGTTGAGAAAAATCAATAGAGTATTTTTTCCAAAGTCGATATTCCATTCATCGAAGATGAATGAAATGTAAAAGTGAATAACGCTGCAAAGAATTCTGTAAAATATGATCGTGTAAAAAACTGCCGTGTAAAAGCAGTCTCAGTATAGTTTCATATTGTCAAGCCATATTCACTTGACACGTTCATCATACTTAAAACACGATCACGATACTAACGTATTAGCCTTTTTTGTCAAATTGAAAGCGTTATAACGATGCGAATAAATCTAGTCTGAAATTAAAAACTGAAGTTCAGTGTACTAAAATGCACGCCAAGTGTATTTTAACAAAATATAATAAAATTGGCTTACTTGCAAGACCGTTCAATGAACATTGGTTCGTTAAAGCCCTGACAAACTGCGCCCGTCCTGTATTTTAAATTCCACTGCCTGCGTTCAATCTCATTTGCAAAAATTTCCATGCAACAGAGAGGTTGGGAAAACAAGCTCGATGATTTTAAAACCACGCCGTTCGAAATGAATTTAGCCGTTCCTGACAAATTTCGCTAAAAACAGATACGGGGGAAACATGATGGAAGAATAAACACGTAACGGATGAATTTTAATATTCAATGTTGATATCTGCACGTATTTGTAGGCAGAAAATAATCTGTTTCATCACACTGCACAGGAAAAAACACTGGAACATCAGTTTATTTGAGAGTAGCGTACCGTATCCTGCACGCAGGTCCTAAGTGGCTTAATCTTTATTCGCGATTCAGGACAATGGGGAAATTTATTACACTTCATAAACAAATGAACAGATGAACTGCCACATTTTTTACAACACACTTGAAGCTTAGGGAATTTTTTGCCGTTAGTTATAACTTGATAGCGGGTGTTTTACGAAAAACAAAAATTCTCTAGCTGAATTGCAACAAGCTGGAGTGAAATAGAAATTTATTTTCTTTCTTAATGTGGTTAATAGGTTAAAAATTATATCACAATTTTTTTAAAATTCTTTTAATGTTTGTACTGTCTTAAACTACACCTTTTCATTTTTGTCATAAATGCATGAAATCCACAGTCTAGTTATAACTGGACTACCGATCATTATTCAAAATAAAAATTGTCTGCTTCAATTTAAAAACTACATAAATATGCATCTACCAAGAAAACGGTTGATTTAATTGTGTACATAATTGTGTTTATGAAATACGCTTTTCACTTATTATGAATCGTTCTTGTGACTGATAATGATTCTCCGCAATCATGATTTAATTATAGGTGTCCTACGTATATTTCCAGAATTGTCTACTAAATGATTAATGACCATGCATAATTAGCATTATTTATTAAATCAAATGAAATTATTATGCAGTGCACAAACATTTTCTTTGTTATATAATTAACACAATTCTGTCGTATTTATCTGGTTGCTCATGCGCGAAGGGGGTGCTCGATAACTTCGTTCGAAATAAATTAACAGAACACCGACGAAATTGAATGAGAGTACGACATATGTAGGTACGTAGATACACATCGACGTATAAATGGTCGGTTACACTTTTGCAACCGCACTCCATACAGCTAGAATTCTCCGATAACAGTCGTTTCTCCGGGAACTGCTTTTAATTAGTTTTAAAAGTGCAATTGAACATCTATACCACTTTTGACTCGCGTTATATACTTCCCAGTTAACGGGACAGTGTGGCCGTAATCTGTTACCATTACGAGGCTCCTTAGTCGATGGAAGAGGCCAATTTGATAATTGGCCACCTAATTGGGTCGAATGGCTCTGTGTTCCATCCATTCTCGACAAGTCAGTAACTTTTCAAACCGTAAAAAGTATTTTTCCAAACAGAATTCGCAACTTATTCGATTAAATTGCTAATTTCTTGCTCATTAATAAAATGGCACTACATCACTTCTCTGTAAATGATCAAACAATTAAATTTATATAATGGTTGAAGAATAAACGTTTTTTACGCAAATTGCAAGTAGAATTTACATAAAAATGAATTTTGTCTTTTCATAATTTCGACGAGACCAAAATAGTGTAACGGTATTCTTGGTCTTTTAATGTTTCCATAGAATTGCATTTTATCTATTAATTTATGTCATAAAAGCATGATTATATAATTTCAACGAATCTAAAATACTGTAGCGGTAATATAAAATTCTTCTAATATTGTTAGAGTTAGTTTCAGAATGTTCTTATACATTAACACTAAACCCATCACGGTCAAATGACCGGATTATTATTTACAATTATTGAAATTATTTAAAAAGGCTTTCATTGGAAATTACTAAATTAACTAGATTTCTTTATTTAAGCACGAATTATAATGAAAACCGCACAACGTTTAAGCAAATTCAATCTTCTCACTTCTATAAGACGTTTCACTTTTATATGTTTTGTGCTTGGTAGGTTTAGCGTTAATCAGAATATACAGGACGCACATCGCATCAAACACGCGCACATTACAAGGAGGCAAATCAACGAACGCACGCAGACGCGGGAGAAACAAAAACAACGCGATTCCAACCACACAACAGAATCGCCAACACAACACGACGCGCGAATTTAAATCATTCCAACAAATGTCTTCAAATTTCTGTATTTTATATAGTCAATCTTATCATAAATCCATAAAACGCATAATCTAATAATGTTAAATAACGTAATTAAACAGTAATATAATTTCATAGACTACAATTACCATTAAATACTGAATCGTGGGTTAAGTTATTATTGATTATAATTAGACTGTGGCTTTTGCGTATTTATAATAAAAATGCGTAGCTCAAACGTAAAACAGAAAAAAACATTTAATGAACATAAAAATACTGTGGTATTAGTTTCATCTGATTACAATTATTAAAAAAAGAGAAGTGTCTTGCCATTAATGCAGACAATTTTTAATTTGCCTAAGAATCCACAGTTTAATCACAATCAATAATCCATATTTAATATAATTGTTGATTGTGTATTACACAACATGTAGAAATGCTTGTGAATGCAGCTACTAACAACCGTAAAATTAATATAACTAATCTAAATAAATGACTGAAAACAAACAATTCTGTTTTTGTGCAGGTTTCTTAAAGACGAATCAACTCTTTGGTTATTGACGACTATTTATTATGCAATTATTGTCAGTAGTTTCGTTCACCTTCGGATCTTGATGAAGTATTCTAATTTGTCTTCTTTATTTGCGGACAAACAAACCAAAAGAAGAACAAGTCGTACGAATGGTGCGCGTCGTAAACGAACAAAAAGTAAGTAAACAAGCCTCTTTGTACTTTTATTAGATTTCGTATAATGGAAAAGAATAATCGTTCTCCATACATCTATGAACGCCATAATATTTTATGATAGAGAATGGGGCCTGTGTTTTTTTATTAATCATAGATGAAAGAACTTATTATGAATGTAAACGTAGTAAAAAATTTTCAGATTAAATTGCGTGGTGTCTAATATTAATTGATTTATACATAACGAACAGACTGAGGATCTTCTTGCAATATAAAATTATTGTGCACCTGTTATTTGATATAAAAACAAAATAGAAATATATTTCTTTCAATTTTCAATACGCTGTATATAATGTACAAATATTATTAAACTCTGTTAATCTTTTTACTTTTCTAAGTTTCATCAGTTTGTTTTAGTCATAATTTCATAAGATTTTCAGTCTAATAATGATATAAAAAATTGCAATGCGTAGTATAGAGGCACACTAATTCAAACCAAAAGACAATTTCTTAGATCTACCAAAAGTTGCTCAATGCCTGATTCATATTTTATAAACAAATCCGAAACCAACAGAAAGGTGATTTGGAACATCCTGAGTATTAAGTGCGTTAAATCATATGTGATTTTACACGAAATTTAGGACCTTGACATCCAAAAAGTAATGATTTAATGGGAAATGACAGAGGTAATATAAAAAGTCTAATCGACTATATTGCACTTAATCAGATTAATTCACGTGCAGCGTTCAAGTTAATTTGATCCGTAACCGTATTTTTGATTAGGTAGATATAATTAATATTACATATATTCTTTACTGATATTAATAATATAGTAACAATAACTTGTAATGTAATTATATATAATAATCATAATATATTACATGAAAAGTATGTTACGAGCCTGGGCTGAGCGGTAGCGCGTGTGGCTGGCGAGCGGTTTATGGTTTATAGAGGAATATGGTTTTGATTGTTAGTAAGGTGCACGGACGAACCTGATGCGAAATCAGGGAGCCGCTAGGATGTTTGAGAGACTTCGTGGACGAACCCGATGCGAAATCGGGAAGCCACTAGGAGGTACACGCGCAGACGAACCCGATGCGAAATCGGGGAGCTGCTAGGAGGTTGAATAAAAGCACAGACGAACCCGATGCGAAATCGGGGAGCTGCTAGGATACGGACGAACCAGATGCAAAATCAGGGTTCATAGGTTACTAAAGACTACAACATATTCAAATTTGAAATATCCGAAATAGGACTCGAAAAATATTCTTCTCTTGTTTGTTCCTTGCTTTCGTCCGCGGTGTATCACCATCTTTGCCAATACGCGTCTAGGTCACGCTATTGGTCCGTGTTTTTCGTTAATAACTCCTTAACAAAGCCGAAACGGGGATTTTTGCAAAGGAAAATGTCGCTTCAAATGGTCTCAGGAACCGCCCCTTTCAAGGTAGAACGACATTTTTGGGACACCCTGTATATGGTCTAAGGGCGAATCATCATAAAATGATTAATACATAGAAGGGAAAGCATTTTGAGGAAAATACAAGTCCACCTAGCATTCTTGGTTGGAGGTCAAGATTGGTCGAAGACTCTCCTTCTCTTTAATCAATTTGTATAAGTGTTAAGAGCCTGGGCCGAGCGGTAGCGCGCGTGGCCGGCGAGCGGTTTATGGTTTAAAGAGGAATATGGCTTTAATTGTTAGTAAGGTGCACGAACGAACCTAATGCGAAATCGGGGAGCTGCTAGGATACGGACGAACCAGATGCAAAATCAGGGAGCCGCATAAGTTGGATAACAGTTTGGGTTCCTGATACAAGATCAGGTAGCTCCTAGGATATGTTAGTAACGGCCTCGTATTTTTATTATTATAAATTAGTTGATACAACCCGAGTGGTAAGATTGTATCATGTGAGAACGGTCAACTAAGAATTACTGGATCTGAATGGTGGGTTAAAATCAATTATTACTCAAAATTACCTTGAACTAAATTGTATATTACAGGAAACTGGCTCTGTTACAATTGTTAGTGTCGCGATAAGAATTGAGTGTGTAAGAAAATGTTGTGTAGTTACCTAAGTACTACTGCCTGTTGGATGACGCACTGGCGATGCGGGGAACACAGAGAGGTTGAATAATTTTGCCAAGATAGATTAATACTGTACTCGCGGAATCTATAAGGTTACTTGATCCGAAAGGGTGACTAGGCCCGATCTCACTAAATACAACCAACTCCAAAACGAGATTCAGCGTAACGACGTGTATAGCCCGTTTGTACTTTAAGCACTGCACCCGAGGGTTAAAATTCGAGGGTTTATATACTGTAAAATCTAAGTGGGGATGCTCTCAAGATTTCCATATTAGGGAATCTTGTGCAACTGTCCCTGTACTAAATCATGCTTTGTGCCGGCTGCATCCAGCTGGAGCATAATCATCGTTTCTATAAGCAAAGGGTGGAATAGGGCATTTTCCGCTCTCAGGAAAGCGGTTAGAAAACTCTGGTTGAAATAAAGCAGAGATAATTCTCTGTACGTAACAAGTATAATAATTTTATAGTATTTAGTTAATCCCTATATTAACACCCGAAACTTGCTGCGACGTTCAATAATATTGTAGTCATTGTTACCCCTTGATTTTAGCGCATATTTTTGTTTTAAATGTAAATCAATTTGAAATTCAAGAAAGTGGACATCTTCATCAATTTTGGTATTTTTCAATACGAACATACTCAAAATTTTAACGGCAAAATGAAAGTAGGTACTAGGGTATTTGATATAAGGGATGATACTAATACATCTTCTCTAATCAACTTTAATACATAATAATATGTAACAATACTTTAATAAACAATTGTATATACTACCATAATGTTATTTTCTGTTTTCAATGCGCGCCCAACTAATTTCAGCAACAACCGCGTTCACCATTTTAATCAAGCACTTTCTGCATGGAGTGTCACTTTTCGAGGCACGTAGCGAGTCCAGTTTATGGGCCAGTCAACTTTTGCCGAATTTCAAAGCTACCTTAATCCGCAATAAGTCGTCAAACTTGTGCCGTGGCTAAATTCTTAGATTTTCAATTTGTATAGCAGATTGCCGTGCTATAAACGCAGAAGTTTCCCGAAGGATAACAACTAGCGTCCGTCACGGCTCAATGGTCTTAAACGTCGTCCTTGAGTCGAAAGAAAACTCTAACCTCATAATCCTTTGTCTCTAACAGAAAAATAGGGAAGCTAAAACTCTGCTGCATCATGCGGCGTTCTTTGCATGCGCTTTCGTAAACTTATCAGAATTGAAAAATTTATGAGTAAGTAAACATAATTAAACTCGCCATTTCGAGTTCAACTTTTTATCAAATTAGAGTTCCTGTATTCAGCAAGAGGCAATAATTTCCACTACGAATTCAGCACGTTGCGGACAGTATCTTATACAGGGTGAGGCATTTAAAACAGGACATTTGAATAACTTGCTTGTTGTTGGAGAGAGAAGAAAATACCTCAGACCAAACTTATTTGGTGACAAAGGACTCATAATCTGATGCTACTAGTTTTTTGATAGGTGGAGGCGTCAAGGAGATATGAAGGTCAACTCTGTTTTTTTTAAATGGAGCAGAATGTTTCTTTACTTACATTCTGATAGAGTATTTCAAGACGAATACAATGGCCTATTATTAAGGCCATTCAAGGCCACACAACTTCGACGATTTAGGGTACGCTCACAGTGGACCCGACTTCGTCCGACGTCCGACTTCAGCACACACGTACGAGCGTCTCAAGAGCCTCGGGAGGCATGTGTTGGTGTCCGTACGGCCGATTTCGCCGGAAAACGTGTTCACAGTGGACCCGACGTCAGACGAATCGGTCGAAGTCCGCGGTAGCCGAATCTTTTCAAGTGCCTCGGGAAGGGTTTCAATGGACAAATCCCTATAGGGCTCCGACGTCGGACGACGGCCGGAGAAAAATCAAATCATTTTGTTTTTCGTCAGACCGCGTACATGTTCCTACAGTAGAAATTATGATATTTTGTGATTTTTAATGTCAAACAAAATATATACATGGAAATATAAATTAATGGAGAAGGGATAAACAAGATAACATTAATTTAATTATCGTTTATTTTAATTATTTCATTGATCACCTCTGGTTCTTGAAAAAACTGAAAGACATAATTCGGATATTGTTTTACTTTTCTTGGTTTTAAAAATCTTAAGCTTAATAAATATGGATCTGAAGAAATCGTTTCTCTCGCGCTTTTAGGAAAGTCGCAGAAAGTCGCAAACTTTTTTGGAGTATAACGTTCATATTTACGGCCAGTTCTAAACAAAAAAAAATCGGTGGTACTCTTTTCTTTATTTAATTTAAAGAAATGTACTCACCGCATTGAATAATAACTATCTACACTTTGTCTAACTGAGAAAAAGATCAGTGAAGTTCGAGGGCCTCGGTTGCCGAGGAGTGTAATTATGCGAGTCGGGTATATCGATGCGAGACCACTACTAATCCAATAACAAAACTTCTTTATTTTTCATTAATTTTTTATGATGGTTTCACCGTCATATTTATAGCATTTTTCTGATGAAAATAATACCAAATATGATATAATTCCGATAATATTTATTTTTATAATGAATGACGAACGTTTCGGACGCAAAGAAGGACAGCGTATGGAAAAGAAAGAGACGCGAAATTCCCAAATCGGCCGACGCTAGAAGGGTCTCACAGACGGGCCTACTCACACATTGTCTACCCACAAATGTCTAACAGATGCGTCTGACGTCGGCCGAATCGACCGATGTCGGGTCCACTGTGAACGTACCCTTAGATGCAACATGTCATTTACGTACTCACTGCTAGTTTAAGTGTTGAAATTGACGTCCTTGAACATCGATACATACAAATACACAAAAGTATTCGAAGAGCTGAGACATTTACTTGCATTTACTAAATTCTAGCCAACTGTTTGAAATGTTTGAATTTGAGTGTAAAAAGATATTATGAAAAAATAAAATTGCCTCTAGTCTTTCAGCAATTGGTTGTTCAATAAAATTTTAAAAATTTTTATCATAATCATTAGTCGACTCGTCGAATGTATAGTATGTGATACAACTTATTGTTAAGATACATTGTAGGAAAGAAAAAATTTGTTTTCATAACGTAATATAACACCTAATATTTAAATAATATAAAGAAATGTACAACACAAAAATCCTATTTATTATTTGTGGAAACACCTGAATTGCTATAGCTGGTTGCATATAAAGTATGAATGTATAAATTATTTATAAATTCTTCGAAATTTAATTTGTGTTCTCGGAATTACTTCAATCAATGTTCCTTTCCCTTCTTGAATGTTCACTTCTCTGAAACCTTTGTCACTGTCAAGGTAGATAGACAATCAGTTTGTTAAAAAAAATCACTTAACTTGCATCATTTACTGGAAAATACTTTTAATATTGTAAATTATATTAATTTAGAGACTGGTTATACAAAATAGTTGCTGTGATGTGAAAGAAAAACACAAAAAAGATAAAAAGTACTTAAACAATAAGAAAAAATGAAAAGAAAAGACAACTGAACCTCTGAAAACTAATAAAGGAATGCTACATAATCGGTTCTATAAAGTTTTAATCACCAGACAATGTACGTATAACTTGACAGGAAAGTGTGTAATTCTCTGGAATTACGTAGCCATATGAAATTCCAATAATTTAGAAATTATATGATAATCAATCAAGTGATAGATAAGTTTAATAACAATCAATTACATTTCAGTTACGCTAGCATTTCAATAACCTTTTACCCATACTCTTTCCTATGAGTTTGAAAAAGTGGACAATCATAGCTTTTTTCTAGTTGCAAGCATCTCAAAGATTTGGGGCAGGAACGATTACAATATAAACAATTAGTGTATCTTTTGCTAAATCGACTATAACAACACTAATAACACAGCGTCATTGGTGTAGTATAACACACGTTTTTATGTTAACTCTATTAATTCAAACTATACAGGATGTTTGTGAAATCGTGGAACAACCGGAAAGGATATGTTTCCTCATATCAAATCTAGTCGAAAATAAGGAATATAGTTCTTTCATAAAGGGGCTTCGTTTTCGAGAAAATCGAGATTAAAGATTCGTCGGGATCGTGTGCAATACTGTGCATTAGTATATGCACAGAGTAGAATTGGTTGGTCATGATCAGACGCGACAGCCGATTTCTATCTAATGGTACGCGTATTCGCTGAATTTTCAACATTCTTACAATATGTGCAGTATGTTTTGGATCATTGTGTCCTTTTGGAAATTAAAATTGTCTATTACATCTCATTTTTCCGCACTTCGTTTTAAATTTTTGTTTAATATTCGTAAATATTTATATTTATCTAAAATCTCATCAATAATAACAAGGTTCCCAGCGCCATTAATTTACATACACCACCACACCATTATCGAACCACTACCGTGCTTCACAGTTGCACGAAAATTCTTAGGATCCATCTCTTTATTCACCTCTCTCCAAATTTCATATTACGTTAGTGAAAAGCGTATAGTCGTTCGAATACTTTTGTGGCCCTCATACCGCCGATATTTCCAAGAAATAATTGATAACTATTGTTGTCACTATTGTATCGTCTTCAAAGTTTACATATATAATCACAACACATACAAGTTACTACTGCAATAAAAGCATTATAGAATTCGTAATATAAGTACCGTCCGTCCATCAGGAGATGGCAGTGATTTTCGACAGTGGGTGTAGGGGGACTGCGAGACCCCACTCTAGACGCCCGGCTGCGGACCCCGCTCTTACGCTTACATTCTGGGGGGAACGGTCGACATAGGCGCTCAGCGTCACCACATCTCTCTGTTCCAGTCACACTAATATGCGCGTTTTCGTCTTTGTCGCGCGATTCGGCCAATAGCGGTAGATGTGTAGCATTTAGAAGGGAGTTCACGTGGTACCTACAAGTTTCTCACTGCCATCTCCTGATGGACGGACGGTACATTCTTTAGAGCCTCAAACATTTCATTTGAAACCGTTCGAATATTTACGTCGTTCACTGTACCTGTGTCCTTCACTTTGACATATGTTATCAAGGACACTCTCTGAAATATCCTTCGAAAGATTTTAGCCGTCACTTATTGTTCCTTAAAAAGTTATTATCATAGTAATTTTCATAGATAGAACGTACTTTATCAACAGGTGAAATTTCTCTCGATCGAAAATGAAGTATATTAATAAACTTTATGATTTCGGCCCAAGGTTCGATCATATTAAGAAGCAGCAAATTTGCAATTAAATTATTCTCGACGTTTCGATCCTGATGTGGATCATTTTCACAGAGACATTATTGTCTGAAAAAGATATATATATATATATATATATATATATAATGCAGATGAAACAAAATTTAATATTCCGACACAGCCGTGTAGAGAGAACAGAAAACGGAAAGGAAAAAACACACTTACTTGCTGTGCCAACAGGTAAAATAAAAAAAAGAATGTTTTTCTTTTCTTCCTCTTTTTCTTTTTTTTTCTTCTTTTCACATTCTTTATATCAATTATAAAATTTTCATGTCTAAGGAAAATTGGTACAAAGATCATGAATGTGGATTTCTTATTTTTGCTTTTTTCTTTTCAGTGTTCATGTAGGACTCTTCAATAAGAACTGTTCAGTTACGCCATTCAAATTTACCGCCCAAATCGATTTCGAACTTCCAACGATCGATATCGGCCAACCAATCAGTTAACGTTGTCGTCCTTTATGACAACCTAGTTGGCACGTTCGCGCCAGCACATGGCTCTGCATTATATATATATATATATATATATATATATATATATATATATATATATATATATATATTATATATATATATATATCTTTTTCAGACGCAATAATGCCTGTGTGAAAATGATCCACATCAGGATCGAAACGTCGAGAATAATTTAATTGCAAATTTGCTGCTTTTTAATATGATCGAACCTTGCGCCGAAATCATAATGTTTATTAATGTACTTTATCAACACTGTGTACATATTTAAAATGTAAGCACGTGGTATACATGTGTTGTACACGGTGGACTTGTTGAAAAAGCTACGACTACACCGATTTGAAATTTGCTTTTTTAAGGGGCGTTGGGGAGGGGGGGCGATCCTAAATGCAAAAATCCGCCCACTCCGCCTCCTCGATTTTCTCGAAAATTAGGCCTCGTATGAAAAAACTAGATTTCTTATTTTCGACTAGATTTTATGTGAGGAATCATCCCCTTGCCGGTTGTACCACGATTTCGCAAACACCCTGTATAGTTTGAATAAATAGCGCTAACATAAAAACGTGTGTTTATCCCTCTAATCATTACGTAAATGGATCTCCGAGTTCGTTGATTTGATAGCCGAGATATTACGTTTAAACAACAAGGCACGAAGGGGCTGTTAACAGTATTGACACTACCAATAAGGTAACATAAAAACAATACGACTTCGAACATTATGTCACAATACTATAATAAATAATTCTACAAAATCGCATTTCAAAGTAACCTTTTTAATAAAATCAATAAATGTTAAGAAACCTCAGTAGAATTAATAAGAACAATGTTATTATAATACTAACAACTACTCACGATATTAATGATTTTGGGTGAGAACACAAAAGAACAAGTTTTCTATCTCACTATCACTATAATTATATCACTATAATTAGAATTGATGTAACTTCTAAACTAATGGTTCTTGGATATGATAAGGTCAATAATTTTGCATGCAGAACAATGAGCTACACCAATTGGTGTATTACAAAATACATGGCTCTATTAAAAAAATAGAAAGTGACTTTCATATGCTATCTATCCCTCCATCTATAAAAAAACCATTAATATAAAATTTTGTCCCCCTCGAAACTATATAACTATTGTTGCAAACATTTGTCGATATCGACACCTTGTACATTATTTCATGCAAAATTTAATATGAGAAAAATTGACTTCATTGTAGAAAGTTTCATTATGCTGGAAGCAAAATTGGAATGTTATCATTGTTTGTATATACAATTTTCACGATTTTTAAAATATATCTATTGTATTTTGATTCGCATAAGTTTATATGTCTTCAAACTATTAGCTATAACATTATTTTAAGCTTTAATGATATTAAAGAGAAACATAAAATTAAAATAATTTTGAAATCAATAATTTTTAAACATAAATATACAGGGTGTCCCAAAATGTTCGAGTTTCTTGAAAGTGCTGATTCCTGGGGTTATTCTCAGAAGGATTTTCTTTGCGAAAACATTATATGTAGCTTCTTTTTTGAGTTATTAACGATAAACACGGACCAACAACAACGCAGCTGTAGCTGACAGATTCCGTTTGGTTACAGCGCGGCGGCTGATTGTAATGAGCAGTAGCGATGTAGTCGCGCCATGCTCTAATCGTGATCAAGAGAAGGAGTAACTATTTCTTTAAATAAAACTCGCATAATAAGCCGTAAATGCACTTGCTGCTTCGAATTCTCATACAGTAATACCGAATTAATTTTCTCTAAAAATTGCACGCATGCTGACCCGTTTCTATTACTCACGATTCGAGCACGGTGCGACAACAACTTCCTTGCGCCCGAAACTATCATCGTGCATTACTCAAGTAAATACCATCGGAAATATATCTTATTTGGTATCATTTTCATTAGAAAAATGCCACGAATATGTTGGTGAAAGTTACATAAAAAAATAATGAAAAATAAAGAAGTTTTGTCATTGGATTAGTATTGGTCTCACCGATATACCCGACCCGTATGATGTGATACTTCTCGGCGAGCAAGGCCTCTCGAGCTTCACGACCTCTCACGGGGTATACCCCGCAGGAGTGAGGATAGTTCTGGGACATATCTTGTACAGAATTTTGTGACACTTATCGATTAAATTACTGGGTTCCTATTGATAAACTATATTTTTTAAATTTCTATTTTAAAATCATCTCATGTCGGCGGTATTACTTGTACTGTAATGTGCCATTTCAATAATCTTACCAACGAATTTTGAAATAGTTTGAAAAAGCTAATAATTTTTTATGGAGCATAATGAACTACATCGGTTGGTATATTCAAAAATACATACTTACATTTAAACAATTCAATCGGACGGATTGAAAAATTTGTAGGTGTTCAGAAATCCACCATCTACAAAAAGACCCATAACACGAAGTAATGTCCCTCTTGAAACCATAAAACTTCATCTTGCAACATTTTTCGATATCATTAATAATATCAGAGATATTTGAGTTGGTCGTGTCAAATAGGACACCCTGTATAAGAAATGGAAATTGCGTAAAAATCATCAGTAATATAGTATGTATAATATGATACAATGTAGCTTGAAGAAATTTCTAGATTTAACTATTTCGCAAATATAATTGGTGTCTTGCAATGAATAAAGACTATAGGTTCTTTAAATCGAAATTCATTGAAATAATTCATAAACGTTATCGAAAAACAAAATCATAATTTATTAAGAAACATAAGAAGTCACAGACAGGTGAAAAGAAGAAATTACGGTCGGGCATAAGTCAAATATAAAATATTTACAAAACGATGTTTTTAAAGGATTAGTTTGCTTTGATAAATAGTCAGAGTTTTTATTCCTTCAATTTACTCCGTAATCAAGTCCTCAAAGAGTCGTGACTTATGACGAAACATCAACGCATCTCGTCAAAAGCTGGTTAATTGCGTTATCTTAGTTTAGAGACTCAAATTAGAAGTGAAATATCATATTCCGTTGCTAATTGACCAAGTTTATGCCTGTGCCCGAAGCTTCTTTAAAATTTCGGTGACATAATTTGAACAACGACCATTTTCCTTCAAAGTGGTACGTCTTTAATTGCCGTCGTAATTGTCAGCTTCTCTGCTCTGTGCCGATGTAGTTTTAACTCCTCGCGAAATTTCTAATTAATTTTTACGAAAACTCGAGAGTTTTCTTTACGTTTATATCACCGATTTTCCCGAGCGAATCTATCGCTTACAGGGTAGTTAAATCGTGGACTGCTAAATATTTCATTCCATGATTGAATTGCAATGGCTGTTCCACCGTTAATCGAATCTCTCGTGTACATTGCGCAATTTTTGCGTTGAAGGCCCCGCCAATGACACTTTTATCGTAACAATTTTATTGTTAACGGAAAACTGCAATCAAAGTTTCATTCAGACCGTTTCCAAGTTTCGTCGCTACATTCTGTGCGGCACGCATTTATAACTGAAGCTTCTTTGTCTTAATTGCTAATTTCCCTCCTACAAAGCGTTGTTTGAAATTTTTATACGTTCTCAGTATAGTAAAAATACAACATTCTGTCTAGCAATTCTAAAGAACGCGTTGATATTCGGATTACATTTTTGTCAATTTTATTGTTACATACAAGAATTGAATATACAATAGAGTTTTCACGCAGTTAATAATTAACGTATTTCTTCTAAATAACAAGTAGGATAATGTTCCGATCAGTGATGCCAGAAACATTCAGAACTGGTTGTTTTTTCCTCTCCTCATTTTCACCTTCCACTATCCCATTCCACTACCTGCGCACACTCCAACGTCCCCCACTAAGACCGTCGACTGGTCACGTGACGTGCCGCGCAACGTGTCACATATTACTCTGATCATCAGGGAGGTGGTAAACTGTATTCCCCTCGATTTAACCGATCTGGCATCACTGGTTCCGATGCATGTGTATGTCTCCTTTGTTTTTAATTAATCTTTTATGGAACATGCGCCGACGTATTTGTGATATGTCTCTGATTAAAATGAGCTCAAACATGATATAATTAGGGGTATTATATTAGGTTCTAGAATGCATATGTTATGCAGCGTTTTGATCAAGAAATACTATTACAGTCTATGGGGTTATTATACATCATTTTAAGGTACGTAGCAGAACTTAGGTCTTATCTTCAATATTTATTTAGATGTCCAATTTTACTTTTAAATAAAGTTTATTTCAATGTCAATCAATGCGTTTATCGAGCATTCATTTTATATGAGTGGAAAAATAACATTTTAACGATAGCATCATGTGATGTATTGCCAAAATTTGTCGATTAATCAATGCACTATTCGTCGACGATACAGAAGACCACAAAATGGAGATGAGTATCTTGTAAAAGACTAACATGAACGAAAGAAAAATCCGATTTCTACTTTAATAAAATAAAGAATCTTGCAATTCATTCACAGAATACGATGATTAGAATTATGCTTACTTTGATCCATAAGTTTTTACGAAGAAGTAATGCAGTTTCTTCTGTAGGTTCAAGAGTTTTGGAGATTTCAAAGTTACCTTCATGTTTTTAAATTGTAGGGGGTGATCAGTCTAACTATGAAAGAGCGGGTGACTCACGATTATAATTAATAACGTTTATTGGTTAACGGATCAGGGCGAACTCGCTCGGAAAACGCGACGGATCATGGTCCTCGCGATAAACAAAAACCGTCGAGTTGCAACGGTTGCTAACTTCGGCCAAACACCAAACCGATGATTCTGGAACGTTCGAGATGGCCAACCGTCAAACCGATGATTCTGGAACGTCCGAAAGCCGGTTGCCAACGGTCGAATGCATCCAACGCCTACAAAATAGAAATACATACTTTTCTATGCATTATTCAACGCTGCTTATATCTCACTATAAAAAAGTATTGGCCTATGTATGTCGAAAAATTAATAATTTAAGAGGTATTTCAATTTTAATTTTGTCGAATTCTGTAGATCTTATTTGCCATATTTTAGTCTATGATAATATATAACTATTATCAGTTAATAATAGTTTCGGTTTAACTGCGTTTTGGAGAACTCTTTTTTTCAAGTTTTTTTAATACAATCTTATAGATTTCGACGAGAAAACACCGAAAATGAAACTCTTAATGCGCGGAATTCATTAGTTATAATATTATACGCATATAAAGTTGAACCCTTTTAAATCTTTTTGACAAGTTACAGCGCCGCCATGTTGATATATTTGCTAAGTAATACACACAAAATAGGCTAAATACTTCCGAACAAATCTATTAGATGGCAGCACAAACACGTACGTAATTCATAATAACACATTTACTAAATCAAAATGCGAAACATTATACCATGGTCGGGCCGGCCATCTCCGCTCCAACGACGACCTAACCCCAAACCATCTTGGACTGTACCTTCTTTTTGAAATCCTGTATGTGTTTCTGGAAAACTTAATTACTGGACACCGAAAACGACCGATTCCATGATTATTGTTATAAATTTTCATTTCGCACCGATGAGTACGACATTTTTTAAATTTCCGCAACAATCCACAATCCCGAGCCCAAGTAATTGCTTCTTCTTTACTACTTGGCATGTCTCTAAAGTTAAAATTTCTAATACTTGATCTAGCCATTTCAAAATCAACAATAAACTTATTAATAATTCATTTGTGAAAAACACTTGAAATTGCTTATGTTCACAAAGTATTTGCAACCACTGAAATGCCATCTAGCGCATACGCTTATTACTATTTAGCCGATCCCACCAATATTGCGACGCTCTAACCTATCAAAAACGCTTAAAACTGCTCATCTTTACACGTGTATAACTTATAAACCAGGGAATTCCTAACAACCATACACACATTTTCGAAATGTCTTCATCGATATCTACAGGATCACATAAAAAGAAGTTCAAAAAAGTTGAGAACACGGAGTTCTCCAAAACGCAGTCGAGCCATAGTTTCCAATACGAATACAAATGTCTTTACATGGGCAGTTAGAAGTTCATTTGTTTACAAGCAAGTAAATTGTATAGAAGTTTAATATGGTACACACATTGTCTTGTACACACCAATATCACAGTGTTATCCATGACTTGATAACTTACTGCGATTCTGTGAGCCGCGAATGCATTCGGACGCGATTTAAATCAGAATAACTTTTCTATGATTGGACCCAACGACTTGAATTTTTTTAGCAATTAGAAGCATTGATATATTAAATGACGGGCAAATAAGATTTTTAAAAAATTGCAACTGATAAAAATTACATGAATAAGTAAAAAAGGTAATCTTAAAAACTTTTTCATTTGAGCTTGTAATGAAATTTTTAAAATATTTGTTTTGTAGATCTTTGTTAGTTATACACATGTTGAAAATATCATTGAAATCGGTTGATACAAAAAATTAAACGGTACGCATCGAAGATGTAAGAATCTGTGGATTTTCAGCAAAAACTGACCGAAAGTTGTGAAAAACTGCGATTTTTGCCATTTTCAACCACTTGTAGCTCCCGTGTACATCAATCGATTTCGATGAAAATTTCAGCATGTGCATAAAGAACATAGTTCTATGAAACGCATATTTTAAATTTTACGTATGTTTCTTCGATTCTGACGTTCCAGATTAAACCATCTACGCGGTTTACTTGCTTGTAAATAAATAAAGTCTTAACAGACCTTATGCAGTCATTTACATTCGTATTGAAAATTACTATCAGTTAATAGACACGAAAATATGGTAAATAAGACTTACAGAATTCAAAAAAATTAAAGTTGAAATATCTCTAATATTAATTTTTCGACACACATAGGTTAATACTTTCTTGTAGACAATGACAAACTACATCGAATAGTGTAAAGAAAAATGTATATATCTATCTAACAAAATGAAGATGACTTTGAAAGCTCGGAAATTGATTCACCTACGAAAAAGCTGTTACTGCCATATTATATTCCTCTTTATACTGAAAAAACTTTAGTTTATAATGTTTTTTCATATTTTCGAAAACAGCAGAGATAATGAAGTATTAATATGTACTAGACTACCCCGTATAAGCAATAAGCATGTTCTAAATAAGAACGAGAACGAAAGCCTTCGATGTTCGTTAACAGAGCACCGCGAATTCAAAAGCATAAAAGTGTAATTAATTTGGTGTGCCTGGAAAATGCAGTAAAACTTGTGTTGATTAAAGTTATTAATAATCGTGTCAGCTGAACGAACGGCATGAGCCTTACTTCTCGCATGTCAGTTCGTTTTAGTCCAATTTCTAATTGGTATGAATAATTTGTGACTTACATGACGTGTGACGTGTACGAGAAGCAAACTTTCCCGCGCGATTCCGTGAATGCAGCGAGTTTGACGTTAGAATTAAAGTAAAATGTTGCTTGAATTTTCTCTTGTCATGTTACTTAAAATCTCCATAAATCACAAGTTGAAGCATACAATAAGAATGGCGGTTAACAGGGCAAAGTAAGTACGTAAGTTTCTTGCACTTTGCGACTAAAAGATTGGATGTTTGATAAATTCGACTATTTCTGGGAGTGTACTAAATTTTGTACTACGTATTTTACGCGCATAAATAATTCTGTATTAGTAATGAATTCTTATAGAAAACGTATTGTTAGCGTCGACCTAGATTTACACAGTTTCTAATACTTTCTACTTAAGCTTATCCATAATCGATTTCCTGTTCATACAGGGTGTTCGCAATAATTTGTACCAGGGGTTGATTCGTAATCGGTAAACATTAGAACAAATTTTAAGATGAGGATGTTGTAGTATATTTTAATAGCAACATGATAGCTGTCTCAAATGTTTTGTGTTTTTAATATTTTTCTAGAAACAAAGGTGACCTTCATTATTTTAAATGGAATGCTACATAATTTTTTACGTCACATGAATGCAGGCATTAAGACGAATTCAACTGCTGATGCAATTCTGCTGACCACACTGCTTGTAGTTTCTGCCAATATTTTACTAGAAATGTTACATTTATTTCTTCTCTTTCTGCCCATGTATGACTCTGAAGACCATAATATACTACATCGTTGAACTGGTCTTAATGCTCGCTTTCATATGATGTGAAAAATATGTAGCATTCCATTTAAACTAATGAAGGTCACCTTTGTTTCTAGAAAAATATTAAAAACACAAAACATTTGAGACAGCTATCACGTTGCTAGTAAAATATATTACAACTTCCTTCTCTTCTATTTTTTTCTAATGTTTACCGTTTACGAATCAAACGCTAGTATAAATTATCGCGAACACCCTGTATATAAAGGAAGTTAGGTTAATCTATTTAATGATTTTAATCATGTTCACGACATGAATACGAAGAGATTAATTCAGGAATATTATATTTCTCAAAAGGATTATATTTAATCACCCCATTTTCATTCGCACCAGGTTTCTTTAATTATATATTTATTAGACAATATGTGTTTTACTCTAATCATGAATATTGTTGAAGGCTAAGTTATGATAAAATGTAAAATTATGTTTGTGTAAAGAGAAAAGAAAGCGTTTTGTTATAATTATATAATGTTTTATCCGTAATTGTAAGAACTTGATGTATATTTACGTTGTATGTAAAACCGATGAATGTCAACGAGAAAGCGGCAGATAGTTGAATCTTATGTTACGTACAGAGAATTATCTGTGCTTTATTTCAACCAGAGTTTTCTAACCGCTTTCCTGAGAACGGAAAACGCCCTATTCCACCCTTTGCTTATAGAAACGATGACTATGCTCCAGCTGGATGCAGCCGGCACAAAGCATGATTCAGTACAGGGACAGTTGCACAAGATTCCCTGATATGGAAATCTTGAAAGCATCCCCACTTAGATTGTACAGCATATAAACCCTCGAATGTTAACCCTCGGGGGCAGTGCTTAAAGTACAAACGGGCTATACACGTCGTTACGCTGAATCTCGTTTTGGAGTTGGTTGTATTTAGTGAGATCGGGCCTAGTCACTCTTTAGAATCGAGTAACCTTATAGGTTCCGCGAGTACGGTATTAATCTATTTTGGCACAATTATTCAACCTCTCTGTGTTCCCCGCATCGCCAGTGCGTCATCCAAGAGGCAGTAGTACTTAGGTAACTACATAACATTTTCTTACACACTCAATTCTTATCGCGACACTAACAGTTGTAACAGAGCCAGTTTTCTGTAATATACAATTTAGTTCAAGGTAATTTTGAGTAACAATTGATTTTAACCCACCATTCAGATCCAGTAATTCTTAGTTGACCGTTCCCACATGATACAATCTTACCACTCGGGTTGTATCAATTAATTTATAATATTAAAGTTACGAGGCCGTTACTAACATATCCTAGGAGCTACCTGATCTTGTATCAGGAACACAAACTGTTATCCAACCTATGCGGCTCCCTGATTTCGCATCAGGTTCATCCGTATCCTAGCATCTCCCCGATTTCGCATCGGGTTCGTCTGCGCGTCTTCCAACCTCCCAGCAGCTCCCCGATTTCGCATCGGGTTCGTCTGCGCGTGTACATCCTAGTGGCTCCCCGGTTTCGCATGAGGTTCGTCCACGAAGTCTCTCAAACATCCTAGCGGCTCCCTAATTTCGCATTACGTTCGTTCGTGCACCTTACTAACAATTAAAGCCATATTCCTCTTTAAACCATAAACCGCTCGCCGGCCACGCGCGCTACCGCTCGGCCCAGGCTCTTAACACTTATACAAATTGATTAAAGAGAAGGAGAGTCTTCGACCAATCTTGACCTCCAACCAAGAATGCTAGGTGGACTTGTATTTTCCTCAAAATGCTTTCCCTTCTATGTATTAATCATTTTATGATGATTCGCCCTTAGACCATATACAGGGTGTCCCAAAAATGTCGTTCTACCTTGAAAGGGGCGGTTCCTCAGACCATTTGAAGCGACATTTTCCTTTGCAAAAATCCCCGTTTCGGCTTTGTTAAGGAGTTATTAACGAAAAACACGGACCAATCAGAGCGTGACCTAGATGCGTATTGGCAAAGATGGTGATACATCGCGGACGAAAGCAAGGAACAAACAAGAGAAGAATATTTCGAGTCCTATTTCGGATATTTCAAATTTGAATATGTTGTAGTCTTTAGTAACCTATGAACGAATCTCGAAGGATTTTTCGAAATCTTAAGAAATGTTGGTTCTACAGACGTGCAAAGAAAAGTGTCAACTCTTTTCCATTAGATTGTAAGACTAGAACTAAGATACCGAGGAAAATGAGTTTTTAGGAGCTTATAGCGAACACATAAGATCATCTATTGAAAATATCTAGATTTGGATAAAATGGATTTTTCACCATTTATTTTGCAAATGTTTTAAACAAATGCAATTTTCTTGTAGCCGGGATTTTTTTAAAAATTCGAAAAAATGAGGTGATAGCGCCAAGTCTTCTCTTTACGGACCTATTTTTGAAAAGGCAGACACTTTAAAACTGACGGAAATAAAATTATTTAAAGCGAACGCTGCACCGTGATATTACAGTCGCGAACGGCCTGGACGGCGCGCGGCACGAACAGCTGTTAGATACGCGACCACCGCACACTTTAATACCGTCGATACATACTGGTAAAACTCACTCATCACTTTTCAGTTGTAAACGTTAAAAACTGAGAAAACCTTGCTTACCTTGGTTCTCACGTAGAGTCCCAGCGAGGTGAAAATGCTTCCTGTGTTCACAAATTATCCGGTGTACAACATTGAACCTGCCTTTCTAATTTCTAATATTTGCTCTATGAAACTATCGAGCAGAAGAGGTCAATGACCATTCCACAATCCGGCCCACATTATTAATTTATTCACGATCACAGTAAAATTATTCACACATATCCATTTTAGTCCACAAACGTTGAATGAAATCCGCACAAGTGATTCACAGAAATCCACATATCACGCACAACTAGTTCACATTTGATGCACGTAAATCGACTGTTTCGACTGACTGTACACGAAAAATCGTCCGTCCATGCTCGCACTGAAGAGGTTAATGACGCCTCAACAGCACACTGCCGTCGGTCGTATTCTTCAGCTGTTTTGAACTAGTCTTCCTACGGTCGCGAGCATGAGACGATTTTTCGTGCACAGGCAGTCGAAACAGTCGATTTACGTGCATCAAATGTGAACTAATTGTGCGTGATATGTGGATTTCTGTGAATCACTTGTGCGGATTTCATTCAACGTTTGTGGACTAAAATGGATATGTGTGAATAATTTTACTGTCACCGTGAATAAATTAATAATGTGGGTCGGATTGTGGAATAGAGCAAATATTAGAAATGCTCTTGTGAATTTAACGAGTGGGCAGGTTCAATGTTGTACACTGGATAATTTGTGACCACAGGAAGCATTTTCGCCTCGCTGGGACTCTACGTGAGAGCCAAGGTAAGCAAGGTTCTCAGTTTTTAACGTTTACAACTGAAAAGTGATGAGTGAGTTTTACCAGTATGTATCGACGGTATTAAAGTGTGCGGTGGTCGCGTATCTAACAGCTGTTCGTGCCGCGCGCCGTCCGGGCCGTTCGCGACTGTAATATCACGGTGCAGCGTTTGCTTTAAATAATTTTATTTCCGTCAATTTTAAAGTGTCTGCCTTTTCAAAAATAGATCCGTAAAGAGAAGACTTGGCGCTATCACCTCATTTTTGCCGAATGTTTAAAAAAGTCCCGGCTACAAGAAAATTGCATTTGTTTAAAACATTTGCAAAATAAATCGTGAAAAATCCATTTTTTCCAAATCTAGATATTTTCAATAGATGCTCTTATGTGTTCGCTATAAGTTCCTAAAAACTCATTTTTCTCGGTATGTTAGTTCTAGTCTTACAATCTAATGGAAAAAAGTTGACACTTTTCTTTGCACGTCTGTAGAACCAACATTTCTTAACATTTCAAAAAATCCTTCGAGATTCGTTCATAGGTTACTAAAGACTACAACATATTCAAATTTGAAATATCCGAAATAGGACTCGAAAAATATTTTTCTCTTGTTTGTTCCTTGCCTTCGTCCGCGGTATCACCATCGCTCGTCTGCTGTCGCGTGCGGCCGTCTTTGCCAATGCGCGTCTAGGTCGCGCTCTGATTGGGCCGTGTTTTTCGTTAATAACTCCTTAACAAAGCCGAAACGGGGATTTGTGCTTAGGAAAATGTCGCTTCAAATGGTCTCAGGAACCGCCCCTTTCAAGGAAGAACGACATTTTTGGGACACCCTGTATACTTATAGACCCGGCATGAGTATAGTGTGTGCATAAGATGCAGTGTTCAGAGATATAAGAGTATCTGGTGCCCACAAGTCACGGTTTGAGATAATTCATAGTGGTGGATAGCGCATGAGACGAAGAAGACGAAGAATTGCAGAAAGAACCGATAGGTTAAATGAAAAAAATTTACTACAAAAATTAGTTTTAAAAATAATCTAAAACGTCAAAACGAATGTTTTTAAAGATTTCGACCACCATAGGTTTGATTATATTTTGGAATCAAATCATCTCATACATTTAATTAAAATTATAAGCTATTACACGTTAATAAATATTATTGATGTTATTATTATTGTTTTATATTACCTTCCGTACATTATATATAATATATGTATTGTATTCAGAGTTGGGCAACATTTGTATCAAATAAAAATTTCGAATAACGAATGAAAGATAATGTACCTTTTATTCGAATCGT
Source organism: Sphecodes monilicornis (assembly GCA_913789915.3). Classification (NCBI taxonomy): domain Eukaryota; kingdom Metazoa; phylum Arthropoda; class Insecta; order Hymenoptera; family Halictidae; genus Sphecodes; species Sphecodes monilicornis. The sequence continues at coordinate 4,283,796 of OU565296.1, forward strand.
TATTTAAATAATTTTTTATCTAAATAATGCCCAACTCTGATTGTATTTGACATATACGTGTATATTGTTCTTACTATTTTTTTTTTAAATAAAGTAAGTTGTGAGGAAATAAATACAGAGTTCATATTATCAACTTCTACATTAAAATTTAACTTTTTCCATATTATAATCAACAAAATGAGTTAGTCATATTTAAAGTAATAAGAGCAAAGTAAATATGAACGAGTAATGAAATTAAATACATGTATGTATATTACAGTTACAGTTACCATAAATATTTGTACAGAATGAGATGCGACGACTTTTCTAACACTTCACCTTCGCGGTACTGCGATTTCTCAGCAGACTATAGCACTTTGCCCAGAAGAGTCGTCTGCTAGGCGATTTAATCTCGGAATATAGCTAACTATCTGAAGCCGGGTCTATAAGTATATATGGTCTAAGGATTCGCCTCTAGCTACACTAGCGCTGGGAATTCTATTTCACTCTCATGCAGAGAATCACAAAAAAGGAACTTCATGGTGGAGGGGGAGCGTGAAGAATACACGCTGGCATCCCTGCCTCGAGCCGATGCTCGTGGTCACTTCGGACCAAAAAGGAAGCACGATCGACAGTCAGACCGTAGTCTTTCCTAGGCACGTCTAGACACTGCATTTGCGATCTATACTACATATATAGTAACTTCCTGTTATGCGTCCGGTCGTACGCGTTCGGGTTCGAACGAGGCGATCTGGTACATATGTCGTTCGTTCTTTTTTCACTTAAGATAAAGAAGGAACAGTATTGGGTAATGCGCAAACCTGCGCATAGGACGATTTCCTATAAGCGTTCGGACGCACACGTTTGAGTTTGTATCTATGCGTCGAGATCTAAACAATCTCCAATTGTTGCACCCGTTGCAAACGCATGGGTCTCACGATCGACTGCTTCAGAAGCAGTCCCGATGCAAATGATCCCACGCGAAACAGACGCATTTCGGAGTACTATTTTGGGTTTAGCTCAGATTTAGATATGTCGTAATCTTTAGTGAGATGTGAACGAATCCTAAAGGATTGTTTGAAATCTTAAAAATTGTTGGTTTTACAGACACGTAAAATAAAAAGTCAACATTCTTTCACTAAATTATAACGGCTGAACTAACAAACCGATGAAAATGAGTTTTTACAAAAACTATCTTTACAAAACAATTCATATCACGGTACTCGTTAAGGATACAACCATTTTTCGTTTTTTGATCATCATCCTGAAAGACTGTTCTTTTAATATAATTCATTACTTCACCCAAAATGTAGTTTTTTAATTAAAAAATATATAAAATGTAGAAACATTTTTGTTCCTTAAAATAAAATTGCAAGAAACTGTTATTTTAAAATAATTCATTATTTTAAATTCATTATTTTCGATCGACCGTTATTCATCGGCAGGCTTGGAAAAACCAATTTCCATTGTACTCTGCATAGCATTATTTACGTCGTGAAATATTGTAGCAGGCAAAATTAAGCTATTGATTTTCCTAAAATGACATTTTCTTATTTTCCGGTGTAACTGAAATAATTTATTCTTTTAATATAATCCTATGTGCTCTCTCCTTGTCAATCACACATTCTAATAATTCTATTCATGTTACGAACCTGGACCGTGAGCAGCGCGAGAGGCCGGTGGAAGGGTTATTACACTGTAAATATGGTTTGAATTCGTTAATTTTGTGCGCAGTCGACTCTGATACAAAATGTGGGAGCCGCTGATTTTGTATCAGATTCTAGTCGCCAAGATTATAGACAGCCAGAAGAAATCTGACTTGTAGTTACGGAGCTTCTAGGAGCGTGGCTATAGATCCTCGCTGGGACGGAGGAGGGTTGGTGACGCTCGGGCCATCCTCCCTGAATTCCACCGTTGAAAACAGGCGGGGATGTGGCGGAGTGTCTCTTACCGAACAACGCAGATGATCACCGGACATGGTTGCTTCGGGCGTTACCTGCGGCGGATCAGGAGGGAGACCGAGGCGGTGTGTCACAAACCATGGAAGAGTGTTCTGCATGGGCGAGCGAACGCAGTGTTCGCCAGCGCGCAGTGGGTTGGGACCTCTCGCTCTCTGCTGTCGTGTCGGCGATAGTCCGGAGCGAGGGGTCCTGGAGGGTTTTCACCTCCGTCTGTGAGCAAGTAATACTTTAGAAGGCGGCGGTGGAACGGGATCGGCAGCAGGGTTGCCATGTGCGGGCCCTTACCTTGCCGCTCCTCGCCAAGCTGCGCTGCTAAGCGAGCCTTCGCTTCCCCCACTCTTCCCACGAAGGCTCATGCGTACGGCGTGGAGCACGCTAACGAATGTCCCAATTTTACCCAAACCAAGTCGTCCGTGTTGTCCGTAGTGCGAAAGAAACAAAGGAGCACCCTTATTTTCCCTACCCGGTCCCACAGGCGGAAGAGTGGAGGAAGCGAAGGCCGGCTTAGCAGCTCAGTTAGACGACGGGCGGAACGGTAACGGGCCTGGCGGGACGCGGAGATAGCAACCCTGATCAGGTGCGCAATCTCAGTCTCGGCCGTGGGGGGTAGGGGGGACGTGCAGATCGCGTATAGCCTCCGAAGCACATTCTCTGACGTGTGTGAGGATGCCGTTGTTGATCACGAGGCTGGGGAACAGTCCCTTGATACTCGGTTAGCAATGGCGGAGGGCATTGCGTCGTTCGTTGCACGATGTCCCCTTGTCTCAGAGTAGGCTGCGTCCCACAGTGTGCAATATCGCCCGATACGCGGACAAAATATGAAATTGTTGTTTGATTTTCACGAAACTTGGTATACTAAGATTTTTTGTGCTGTTGATTAAGAATCTAATACCAGATTAATGTTTAACTTAACCGTTTATTAACTTTCATTAATAAAATAATGAAGTTTTGGATTCTGTATTAAAATTTTAACATATTATCACATCATACAAGACAAGCTTATGTTTAATAATAACAGAATATTATAATAAAATATCTATAAAAAAGAGAAATTTTATGCATTAATTTAATTTTACAAGAAACTGAGAACTGAAAAGAAATATAGAATGTAATATAGTACTTACCCCCTATTAATTATCCAAATAAACGTCACCGAAATTATGTTAATATAAAACAATATAACACAACACAATATTCTATCTAATCCTGAACACAGCAAAATTCTGCCTAAAGTAACGCACGATACACGGATCTATGATCGACTAGCGACTGCGACCCGCGACTCACGACTGTGATCTGCTCTGGACCGAAAAAGGCAATTAGGACCCGTGTCACACGATATCTACCAATCTTATCTTTGTGGGGATATCTGTGGTGAGAATGAGAGAGAAACATTTATGAATGAAACAAAAGTGTATGACGTGAATTTGGTTGTATGTTAAAATGAAATGAATGGACATGAAGAAGCGATTTTGTTATTCTAAAAGTATGGCTGTGATGTAGAATGGTTGTCATTAATATGTTATATAAATATATAGTTATTTGTTGAGATACATAATTCCATTCACTGCCTGAACAATCTTATGGTTAGAAAAACATAGGTTTCCATTGCTTATACAAACGTTATTTATAAATCGAAGTTTAAAACTTTGGATTCTCGAACGGCAGCACAAATCAGTAACAGGATGCATCTAATAACATTTACATTACGAACATGAATAATTTATTAATAGCATATACATTTCATTGCTGATCAGATTAAGAATACACTCTTGTTAGTAGAAATTTTTAAATAATATTTTAAGTATACTTATTGACGGGATTTATTGCATCTGTGTCATATACAAACGTTAGTGTAACAAATCCAGGACAAGTCTCTCACACTTAAAACCCGAGTATCTTTGGTTTGGACAAACTTCGGCAAAATTTTCATTTTGCATATTATTATAGACATATTCAGTAATAATTTCCATGCAAACCGCCGTATTATCTCGTGTTTCTCAGTTATTAAATGAAGCTAAGTGTTGGTCAATGTGACTTTTCTACGCAAAATCGTAATGTTTAAGCTCTGCACGCTCTTATACTGAATCAGGAATGTCATACTAGCGTTATAATCTCATTATTTAATCACAGAAGTACCATTTTCAATAAACAGAACTCATCCTATCGTACACATTCGAGACAGGTACAATATGTTCTCATTATCTTTCAAATCATTTGAACTAATAAAAATCGACATACAACTATGATTCCATAATGTTGTAATCGGTTTTTTTCATTAACTTTTATGATTTCTTATACTTTGAACTATTAACTGATATGAAGAATATCTGTTACTTTGAAACATAGCATTCGCTTGCATTTTGTCCGCGTTTCGGACGATATTGGACACTGCGCGTCCCCTCCTGGGATGAATGGTAAAGCTCTCGTGTACAGGTTTTATAAGCGTGCGCGGATCACGGGCACCCTCAGGAGCTCAAGTACGGGCGTGGAGGAACTAGTGGCTATACTCGGCCTACACAATACACATAACCTTGCCCTCCTTCCCACGGGGAGGGCCAGTTATCCATAATGTGATTACTTCTACGTAAAAAAAGTGGAGTGTCTCTAGGAGTGGTATTAAACGGTATACCATAAGAGACGCAGGAACCCACTATATTTTAGGAGTTTAGTACACGCATCATTTTTAATCTCCTTTTAATTAGCATTGGAGTTATGCGTCTGGAAATTGTGAACGCGTGCGATTGTAGGTTTTGTTTATAACATAGAGGCGATTATTAGTGTGTCATAAACCTCCAAACGTGACACAGGACGCAGGTAGGTTTGCTAGGTACGGTGGGCTGAACTTCCGAAGACGTCCATGCTCAGAATTGAATGAAATTTTGGAAATAGTTGCCATTTTGACTAAAATGATGATTGTCAGACGGATTTTTAGCGACTCGAAAAAAATGTTTTTACCATTTTAATGTCACTCTCTACCTCACCGACAACATTTTTTTACTACTTTAATGTTACTCCCTACCTTATTGACGAAGTCGTAGGCGCGATTGTAATCAGTGATGAGAAACTGTGCGCTTTTTTCGCGCATGCGCGAAAATTGATCTCGGTTAGGTTTGGATTAGGTCTGGGTTAGGTCTAGACGACACCACGCACACCCACCCAATTTTTCTGAGAAGAAACAACTGTGGATAACCCGAGAAGTTTATTTTAAAGCGAGCGGAAATGATATTAGTCCGGGTTAGGTTTGGCTAGATGACTGAAGTTGTTGTTAATCTGGAAGTGGATTTAGTTTAATAATGAACCGTAGGAAATTTTTGGGAAAAAAGGTCTCGGTTAGGTTTGGGTTGGGTCTGGCTAGGGATTTGTGCGTGAAACAAATTAATTGAATTAGTAATACAGGTATGAAACCATGTGGGCTGTTTACGACTTTGTCGGTAAGATACAGGGTGACATTCTCAAAATTTTATTCAATTCTGAGCAAATTTTATTCAATTCAATCGCAATCGCATACAATCACGTCTGATGAAGTTTGACAAATGGAGTATAAGTGGCCCGAAGATTACAGAATACTGTGTCTGCACGCGCCTTGAAAATCCCAACTTAAGCCATCACGGTTGACTTTAGGTGAGGATCGAAAGCACGCTCTGTGGTTACTTTGGACCACAAAGGGAACACGGTCGACGGTCAGGCTGTAGCCGAGTGACCACAGTGGGCCCCATAAAACGACTCGGCTGATCACCGGAAAGGAGAGTAACCCGCTTTCGACTCAAACTGGGTGAATGACCTGGCCTGGGGCGGAGGGGTAACGTCGAATTGGGATACGTGAGAGTAGTGACTCGCCGACTCAGAATTAATATGTGCTGCTGTCTTGAACACATTGTAAAGCGAATATGTTAATACAATAAATGCATACTATTACTAACCGATTAAAAATGTGTATATAAAATATGTATAAATTTTTATATTTGTACACTTCCCTTTACTATTACATTCGCATTGTATATTATATTGTATGTATATCCTGTATAAGTACTCGATTGAATATACAAAACTTTCATGTAAAAATTGCAGAGTACAACTATAATTTCTCCCATTAAAGTGAATGCAATATGATTTATTTTCATTACACTATTATAGCATTTCGTTAAGAACGTTACACATTTATTTCATCTTATCTAACTGTGGAAAGGCAAAACAATTTGGAGAAAGACATTTTCGAAGAACAAATTGTCACTTTCCTCATTTTCATGTGTAAACGTTTGTAAATACTTCATCTTTCTTGATCTTAAAGTATATAAATTATATTTACTTAGAGTATTATACTATCTCATTGTGATCAGAATTCGTTTGGTCGAACCATTCGTTGCTAGACGACACATAATACTTTTCTGGGTCAGTAACATAGTCTCTCCTTGATTAATTGATTGCAAAGGTGGCTTTATGGCAAGAATGAGTAGGCGCAACTTAAAGCAATACACCAATTAAGAGAATTTAATTGTATAATATTAAGAACAACTAATTGTATTATTTTATATTTATTATTACTAATATCAAGAATATATTAGTTAATTATTTAATACATTAGTTTCAGCTTATTAAAATCAATAGTGATTTTAGTGACGCTTCCGCTTCTTGCATTAGATGCAAACAATTTTTATTATACATAAATATTGTATCTCTTCCGCTTTATTTTCAATGATAATAATTGCCCTGTCGGTGCATGTTATTGAACGGTGTGGTAATTGCACTTACGACGGTGTGTAAACGAAAATCACATTGTCAGTGTCGGTCAGTACTAACCAACGCGGCTTGGAACCTGTCAACCTGAATTCCAACTATCCTTTAAAGCACTCTGACGCTAACCACTGTTGTAATATTCTTCAAAGGAACTGCTACACGTGCAGCATAACTACCGTTACACAAAACGCAATGAAGAACATCCTGATAGCAGCTAAACGATGGCCAGCAATTGATCGTTTTAGCAGCGTGTCATATGAATTTAATTGTAATCTCGCTAAAGTGTTGAGATATAGTTTGTTATATTATATGTATATCGTTTTACGTATGGTATTCAGAGTTGGGTAAAATGTAATTTCAATTACAATTACAATTACTGTAATTTTAAATTGCAGAAATAATATTACAATTACATGTAATTGTAATTGGTAATTGCAATTTCTTAATGAATCACTGTAATTGTAATTGTGGTCCGCAATTACAATTACTGGTTGAGCCAAAGTAATTGCAATTACCACTTATAATTACATGTAATTGTAATTTTATTTCTGTACTTACAAGTAATTTTAATTCAATTACAAGTCATTGTAATTGTAATTGGTAGTTGCAATTACTTAACGCCAAAATGGCACTAAAAAAAAAGTAATAAATATTTCCTAACATATATTTTTTGTTTGTTGTTTTTAGACATTTCCATTGAGTAGGTATCTAATTACTTTTTCTTTAGTGCCATTTTGCCATTAAGTAATTGCAACTACCAATTACAATTACTTGTAATTGCAGAAATAAAATTACAATTACTTGTAATTACAATAATTGAAAGGAGTAATTGCAATTACTTAACACGATTATAGTAATTGTAATTGAGTATAACAATTAAAATTACTGTAATTGTTCTTTTAAATTACTATTTTTTATGTTTTGGACCATTTAACCGTTTTCTTACTGAAATTGTAGTCCATTTTTGCTCATGTAATTGAAGATGTAATTAATTACTGCCCAACTCTGATGGTATTTATTTATTTTACTGCTGTTGGTCACATACGATATATAAAGAGCAATTTCAGTAAATTATATTTTAGAATACTTTACACATGTCAGAACGATCAGAAAATAGTTGCTGGTTTTGATATAAACTAATAGATGTGGTTTTTAAATTGTATCATTATGTGTGCGACATGTTATGCTTCAATTTCTACTGGATCATGTCGTTTTGTAACTGTTAAGAAATGAATAAATTTAACTCATGTATTAGTATATATGTATGTATGTAACAAAGAGAGTTGAGAGACACTGGACGGAGTGTGGATGAGAGTGTCGATTCAATGCATGCGCGGTGAGGACAAGAACGTGTGAGGCGAAATAATCTGGTTTGAATGGGAACTATGTAAATCGTTATAATGTTCTAATAAATACTTTAGTGATTAAACACGTGTAACGCAGTGTATCACGAATTTCTACGATCCAACATCAAATCTTAACGGTAACAATATCTCAATTATGATTAATTATGATATTTGCTTTTACGATCTATGCAACCGTTTACTTGTACATATTGATATACATTCGCTTGTAGCCTTATATAACATTTTTAGTTTTTATTAAATTTTTCTTACTTACGTGTTTCTCATTTCTTAGTAGATTGAATTGTACCCACCTGAAACAACAACAACACAAAAGTATAAGAAAAAGAAATGGTAAAAATTTGAAAGATCCATTGATAGTACAGCGTATAATTTAGTTATAAACATTCATACTGTGAGTGATTAAATTTATTGGAACCAACAGAGTGAAAAGTATTTTTATTTTCAATATTAAAGATAATGATGCTTTCTACAGTATTGTGAAATGCGTATTTTCAATTTATAAACGTGGATGTACATATACAGTGGGTAGAAAAGTATTGGCATACACATTAAAAACGAGTAACACTTTTAAAATTAGAACATATAGATTCAGTTTTTTTGAGATGTTAGAAAAATTAGTTTACTAGGTAGATTTCTAAAAAAATTACTTAAAATGACCATTAGTTGACATAGCGAGTAAAGAAATAATAGACATGATTTTTAACTTTTTTATCTGTGATTATAGTGAAAATTTAAAATATGCCTTTTATAGATCTAAGTAAGTTACATACTTAGATTTCATGAAAAGTTTCATGAAAATCGGTTGAAGCATAAAAAAGCTAAAGGCATTGAAAGCCATCAGAATCTTTGAATTTTGGAATTACGATTGATAGAAAGCGCAGTAATTTTTATAAAACACACAATAAACAAATGCTTCTAACATCTGAAAAAACTCAATCCGTTTGGTCCAATTTTAAAAAACATATTCAATTTAAAAGGATGTGCCAATACTTTTTTGACCTACTGTACATAAAAAATGAACACTATTCGATGTAGCTAGTTTTAATTAAGATTTGATTGTTTTACTGCAGACACGCCAATTGATGCAAATGGATCCAATAACTTAATCACCCCACTATACAGGGCACGGTATTTAAATGGGAGCAGTTAGTATTTCCGTTATTATTAATCGTATAAAAAATTCCAGAGGATAAAGTTGGGCGAGTAGCCAGTCCATGGATGTAAAACATTCTTTCTCAAGGTCATCTTTCTTACAAGATTCCAAGGTTACCGATTTTTTAAATGGAACTCAAGACTGTTCTTTCTATTGGAGATCCAGATATTTTTAACTTCCTTGAACACCTTTTTAACTTTTTTATGTAACCCTGTAGATATCGATGAGAACATTACGAAAATGTAAGTATTATTGTTAGGAATTCACTCGTTTATAAGTTATACGCGTGTAAACATAAGCAATTTCAAGAGTATTTCACAAATTAAAGTGTCGTCATATTTGTATATCCGCTAGATAATATTTTATATTCGGCTACGTAGTACTGAGCGTATGCGCTAAATGGCACGGTATGTTTACTAGATAGGAGCACGTGGATAAATGAAGCTGATTTTAACATTTTCTGCAGTTTGTTGTACATTTTATTGTTGATTTTAATTTTAATGTGTGGACTGTTGTGGAAATTTAAGAAATGTAGTGTTCATCAGTGCGATTACTTCTGAACCAGTGAACTCCTGGCAATAAGACATTAATTTTCGGCATTTTTCGTCGAAATCTATAGGACAGCAAAAAAAAAGTTAAAAAAAAATAGGTCCTCCAAAAGAAGGTTTAACCGAACTCAATATTTCTGCCTTATAGTCTGATAGTGTCTTGTGCGACGAGTTTGTTAACCACAGCACAAGGTCATCCAAAGTCATGCTAGATCACACAGAACAAGAAACTTCAACTACTATGCTCACAAAAAATAACGTGTTTATTAATAAGTTGTTACATCACAAGCTGAAAATTATTGCTCTCCGTTTGTCTGCAAAGATCAATCCAGTTCGAAAAATTGTGTACAGCTGAATAGTCGATCTTGGATAATTGTACATTTATAAATCACTGTAAATGTACGGAGAAGTAGACAAGTCTTGAAATAGCGCTATAATACTTTTGGCTACAAAAAGCGGGTTTCCAGATCGGCCACCACAGACGAAGGAGAATTCTTTTGTGCGTGCGACTCCACCACCTTATTGACAATTGTTAGATGCGCGGCTTGGATTATTTGGACTGCAGTCGTCCTCGGCTGCCTAAAATTTGAAGTTAAACGACTATGCGGCATAAATTTGTTGCTTCGCTTATTCTACAAGAATCCATCCCGCCGCAGGGAATAACGTTTGCTTCTCTGCGTAGAATCCTTCTCAAAGTTTAAGCTATCCAGACACCGCGCGATTTTAGAGATTAGATCGTTATAATGTTCTAGTAATTATCGTGTAGCACTTCCGAGGTGATCGTCGCCCGATACAGGTCCTGAATTAGGTTTTGGTTAAACGAAAAGGGCTCCCTAGATAAGTCATCTTATCCCAGATGGACTTCGTACTAGTTCGTACGTGCGGCCTTGCGTTGCCAGGCCCTTGATGGAGGATCAAAAGATACACGGTGTGATAACAGAAATGTATTAACGCCTGTACTGCCTGGTTTTATGGTCCGCTTGGGAACAGCTGTCTTTGTGGATGTTTTGATCATAGTTTCTAATTGCTTACCAATTTCGTTACCACCTTGATCTTTCCAACCCTCGATAGCAAGCAGATGTGTCACAAGCCCAGTGTCTTTCAAGGGTACAAACCTTGTCAAACTTCGAACGCCTTGATCATACCTGAAGGAAACTCACGCTGCGCTGTTGCCAAACGTACACTCCAGCGAACCTAGCCCCTTCCTTAAAGAGGGGCCTTCCACGTTTTGTAGTCGACAAGGAGGAATGAGGCACAGGGTATTTAAACATATATTTTTGAACTCTTGAGACTCTCTCCATCTTTTTAGCTAGTCAGTACTACAGCACGCTTGTACACGACTTAGTTAGCTAGTCCTTGTCGGATAAACACAATCAAAATCAAATTATAGTGTCTGCACAAGGGAAGGTGGTCCTTCGATTCGTTAGAGTGAATTAGTCGGCACACCACGTGCAAACACGCCAAAGTCTGCAGGAATGAAAAATCCACCACAGACCACAAAAAAATGAATATTACTTTTCAAGTAGCTTCAGAAGGTATAAAGAATTTTTCAAATTTCATTTTTTATGTAAATATTAATAGTACTTTTAACATTTTAGAACTTTAGTTTTAGAATTTTAGACTTTAAAAATTCCATAAAATTGATGTAATTTATTTAATAAAATAACTATTGAAAAATTAAAATATAAAACACTGAATAGTCCCTTAACCTTATAGCTTTTCTAGATGATAACCAAATTTGGTGCAATGATTATATTAGCGTTGTTTACGCCCGCGGTTGATCAAATGATCGTTCGGGCCTTGATTGAATTCGCTCTGCGAGGTGACCGCTAATATTTCGAACTCGAAGAACCACCTTCCTTTGACGGAAGGACTAAGACAAACAACTTGAAAAACTACTATTTATTTACAGTAACAAAACTGCACACCGCAATTGTCGGGTGAGGTACAAAAATGCTAAGTGTTTAAACTATGTGAGAATTAACTTCTCTAAGTGTTTCTATGACTACACAGTAGAGAGCGATCTAAGTGTTTCAATGTTCTTGTTACTTCTCAGGAAGAGACCGAGAGTTCGCCAATTTAACACCTCGGTTCTCCCTTCCTAATGGAAAACTTATCCCTACTCTATGAAAATTAAGAGTGGGCGAAAGCTAAAACTAAATCTAAGAAAACGGGCCCAGCAAATCGGAAGAGTCACGGGCGTTACAAAACACATAGGCGCAAAGGGCTAAAGGAGGGGGTGTTCGCGACGCTGCCAGGGTGTTCAAATCCGCGAAGAGCGAAGCCTGGGGAACCCCAGGCATCTGGCAGCGATACCGCGCTAAGGCCCCGAGTGTCTAGCCGCGCCGATTCGAAGAAAACTAAAATACAAAAGAAGCAGATGTTTTATGGCGGAGACTGCGATCAAGATGTGCAAATACCATCTTGTGCCTTAGGTCGGAGCGGCAATTGCACTAACAAAAGAAAACGGTGACAGGCCCATGCCGTAGCCAGATTGCAATGAGCCGCGTACCGACTCTAAGACACAATAGCGATGGCCCATCATAAAACCTCGCCCGAAGCTGGCTGCTACAAGCGTAATAATTAATTTTTAAATATGGACAAACAATTCCATTACGCATTTATAGATGACACGGCAGTCAACGTGTTAAATATTCTTCTCAAATAATCATAACAACCGTTATATGCTTCAAGTAGCTATAATTATTTAAAAAAATAAAAAAAATAAAGTTTGGCAATGGAGTATCGCTAAGCAAGATTTTGCATATCTTAAATAATATTTGAAAGTCAAGAACATAATTTACTCTTGTCAAGTTTACTCTACACTTGCCAACATTTAAATATCCTATATTTTATTGTTAAAGCATTTGATTGATGCCTAACTTTATCCCTAATATCACTGAGCGACAGAAATTGAAAGAACTTTTCAAAATAAATGTATACTATTTTATGAATTTTCTTTACTTTGTAGCGACCATAATCACCATTCGAACTGTCCGCTTGCAGATGTCAAGGATTAGGCGAGGAAAACCTTCCCTGAGCTCGGAAATGACTTTATTCTTTTACTACTTTCACGTGCACAGCAGACTTCGCTGATGGAAACGTCGCCAGCCGCGTACCGTTACGGACGCGCGGCCACCGGGGCTCCGGAAAGTCCCAAACTGGGCGGAGGTTTAAGGAAAAGTATCCATCCACGAGTCTTTGGAAAAGGCAATGCCCTTTTCGGAGACATATAAATAAGCGATAAGCTAGAAAATGAGCCCTTTTTTTTGCTCAGTGGTAATCTCTGTTACGGATACACTGGCCCCTCTCGAGGGGAGAGAGACCGGGTTATGTTGGACTCCCCGATTCGAAGACCGGTATACCAACTAAGTCCACTGCGTTCATCCCTAAAGCTCCTGGGGGTGCCCGTGATCCGCGCACGCATGTCTATCCGGACACCCCCGCTTCTTCATCCCTAGAAAGAAAATGTGCCCTGTCTTTTTCTGAACGAAGCGAGTGATACCTCTGCACGCCGTGTAAATACGAAGTTTTGTCTATAGACACGTAGTCATTTGATCTGTAACCACACTCACACGGTACAACTTCTTATTTCGTAGAGTTAGTCGATTTGGCAAATGGGCAGGCCGGATGTCAAACACCTTAAGCCTCGTACATAACATCGTTTCAGTTGTAATCTTCGTCGTTTTAGTTAGCGTGTGAGTAAGTTACTTAACGTCTGGGAACTCGAACCTTATTTCCGTTTACCCGATCAATAGAGCGCGATGCTGATTTACGTTAGACGAATGCAGCGGATTATTCGATTCCAATGCGTTGGATTCCTATGAACCGCGTAATCTGGGTAATTCTGTGACTCTACAGGAAGTCATACTTCGGTCAGCACGTGCGGATTATCCACGTTAAGTGAACAATGAGAGATTTCGATGCCCGAGCGTGGCGATTCATCCACGTTTGACTGCCGCAGATAAGCCTATTAAATGTGTGCTATTGATACGACTCCAGGATGTACAGTCTATTACCCTAATTGTTGCAACTAATTCTAGCATATTGTTCAGATTAATTTCCCGCGAAGTGCGTTATTGATATCTTCCATCTTTTTATTTGATAGTCATTTTTAATCAACTGCTGTGTACGTATAGAGTGATTGAACTAAGCGTTCTATCTCAATTACTTGTATGGTTTCACGAGTTGCATACAATGTAATAATTAGTTTTTTTTCTATTTTATGTTGTTATCGAGGTATAACCGTCCGTCTAATCGAGCGACATATGGGATAGAAGCAAATAATTATTGCGACACAAATTTTTAAAGAACAACAAGAACTTTTAAATGTAAAATAAGTGCTACAAAATTGTATAATTCGAGGCTTATCTTGTTTTTTTGTGACGATTGTTAGACAGTCAGTTTGAAATTGCCACGTGAGCTAACTGTGCAGAAGGAAGTGCTCTTCAAAAGTTACTTATTTATTATGCGCGTACGTGCGCATACACATCCGTTTTTGCAGTTCTTCTAAAAGTGCTTGTCAACAAAATCATAATTTTGCCTAAAAACGCAGATAATTCGAAATATCGCAGATTTAATTGTGAATATATAATGAACATCTCTCACAGCAAACGTAGTAACAGTTGAAATCTTTATTTGAAGTCGGTTGTGCGAAATTAAGAAATTAAGATTAATACTTTCCTTTTAACAAATGACGTACATATTATGGTATATTTACATAGATTTTTAAGTTCTTGGTTCTGGGAAAATTTAAATTGCATCTAGCTTTTCGCTTCCATCGCTGTCAAAAGATAAACTTTGATATCGCAGTGAAACAGTCTTACCGAGTTCTAACCTGGAGAAGCGATGATATAACGTTTATTAACATAGCAAACATTTTAATGAGTCCTATCAAGTAAAGTTTGTTATCGCAATTCATTAACACTGTACATAGTTTGTGAAGATCAATGTTTGCTGAACATTGGAGTCACACGACTGGCAGTTCCTCGTGGAAATTTTACATGTATGAGTAATCAATACACGATTGTCGTTTAAAACTAGTTAAATTATCAACTTAAACTATAAATTACGTAGCGTTTTTACGTTAAACAATCCAGAAAGCCTTAAAGCCTTCGTAAAAAGATTTGTGGCGGATATTTCCTGTATTCGCCAACAGATGGACAGTGCGAGAACACCTTACCCGCTGCTATAGTCCTCGCAGCGAGAGTTGGCTCAAAATCTCGTCAGTGACCCCACTGGGAGGGCAGGGAGAACGGCGGTCCCCACTCTTGACGCAAGGCTGCGGATCCCACCACTGATCAGTGGATCCCACTCTTACGCTTACGTTTTGGCGGGAACGGTCGACATAGGCGCTCAGCATCACCACCATCTTACATCAATGTCACCACATCTCTCTGTTACAGTCACACTCAATACGCTCGTTTGCTGTCTTCCTCAAGCGATTCGGCCAATCGCGGAAGGCGTGTAGCGCGTAGTAGGAGCATCACGTGGAACCCACAAGTTTCTCTGTGATAACTCTCGCTGCTCGTGCTATACCTGATTCTTTCTTTGTTTATGTATATATCGTCCTAAGCTGTACTTACGACGTCTCGCGTCTAAGACAGGGACCGCTAGATAGCCTTACTGTCGAGTCCTCTAGCGGGCCCAGGACAACAGCCGTCAAATTTGGTCTCATTTTAAACAGAAAAATGTCACGATAGTGTTGGTAAAAGTTTCATGAAAAAATAATAAAAAACAAAACAGTTTTGTCATTCAATTAGTATTGACTCACGAACACACTAGCGGCATAAGATAAAGGAACCTCGAGGAAGCGTATCCAGCCCATAGGATGCGAATGTTTCGAATCCGAAGTCGCTGCACTCTTCGCACCATTACTGTATGTGTGACCGCTTAGCCCAGGGGTGGCCAATCTTTTAGATACCATGCGCCAATTTTTGACAGACGTGTTCAGACGCGCCATATAACTCGAGCACTTTTTATACCGCCTTACGTTCATGGCTAGGGGTTGGTAAATAGAGATAAGGATAGAATCTGCTTCGCTTAGGGGAGAAAAGGAATAACTTAATCACGCCACTTGTAATCATCCAATGCGCCACGTTTTGGCCACCCCGGGCTTAGCTCATATTTCGGTTGTAGCCGAAAATGCATGGGAAACTAGTCATGCCCCTCTTATCCAATCAGCCGTGCATTCGTACCCCCGCAAAGTGGGGTATTTGACTCGAAAATCGGAACAAACTCTTGTATCAAGAATTTAGCGTGAACTTTACAATTTTTTGTTTCTAGATGTAATTAAAACTATAAGGAATAATGTATCAATGTGCATTTTTCATTGGTACACACTTAAAACAACATAATTCATCGAAACTTAAGAAAGGGTCTGGCCGGAAAAGGTAGTCAAAAGTGCGCTTCAGCCGATTTGGTCCGGAAATGGCTCGTTAGATAGCTAACCAAGAAACTTTCTACTAAGTTTCAGACATACAATACCTCGTTTGTAAGGGTAGTTACGGGGAGCAAAGGAAAATCCAGTTTTTTCCCCATTTCCTCCATTCAATCGCATGTGAAAATTCTAAAAATATCTGACATGTTTGGAATACTGAATCACATATTTGTAGGATCTTAGGAAAAATGAGGAATTCCGCGCCGGGAATCGAACTCGGGACCCTCGCGGTTCTAGCTGATCAGCTCTTACACATACCCACGGAACCCTCCGACTTTTCCTAATCTCCATACAATATTTGGTCTGGGGGTCCTGATCCCACATATTCGAGAATTTTTCCAATTTTGTAGTTGCAAAAAATGAAAAACCCGAAAAAATACAGATTTCATATTGAACCCTAAGAGCGACCACCCTGGGAATTAATTTAATAGTAAGGTATTGTCATCAACACTATCTCCAATTTTTTCAAATTTTTAGCTAGGGTGAGTCATAGTTAAAAAAAATAAAAATAAATTTTTTCGGCGTTTCTTCAGAGTTACACCGGTTGTTTATTTATTGCTTAAATATAATATTCAATGTTGAACATTTTAACATTCGGAAAAACATTTCGCAGGCTTCAAAAGTTACTATACTGTAATAAACGAAAACCGATATATGCGTGATATTCCAATGTTGCGAATATTTGTACTTCCAATAGCGCCGATGGGTGCACCGGTAGGGCGTCCGACTGCGGAATTGATGAAAACTTTTTTCACATGTTCATGCCCATGGGGTGACTTCGCTTTTTTCATGAAAAATATTTTTTCCACCTCCTGCCCATAGCATTTCTATTTAATTAATTTAGGAACATTTTTGAACAATTTTTAAATAATTTTATACGAAAATACTTTAACTTCCTCTTTATTTCATCGTTTATCTCATTACTTGTGGTCTACATTACAGCTTCGTTTAACACTTTTACGTTGAATAATTACATGAATTACATCCGTCTAATATACAATAATAAGAACGATGACTATTTTATTCGCTAAACTAAAGTTCATGTAATTATTCAATGTAAAAAGTGTTCAACAGAGCTGTTATGATTATGTGGAACGTGGATCGCGGGCTACTATTAACACACAGGAAAAACCAAAAACTGTGATAACTTTATTTTGCAATACATGCTCCCGCGTGCCTCTCCGGTTCACATGTGATCAGGGCAGTGATGCCAGAACGGTTGAATCGAGGGGAATACAGTTTACCACCTCTCTGATGACCAGAGTAATATGTGATACGTTGCGCGGCACGTCACGTGACCAGTCTACGGTCTTAGTGGAGGACGTTGGAATGTGCTCAGGTAGTGGAATGGGATAGTAGAAGGGGAAAAGGAGGAGAGGAACATCAAGCTACTTTTGAGTGGATCTGGCATCACTGGACCACATGTGACGACGAAAAATGAAGAAGAAGAAGATCCGGACCGCCATGAAACAAGAACCGATCAGCACGATAGATCCCGCACTCTCATACAGATGGCGCGAGTCAAGTATTAATTGTTAACAAGAGCTGTAATGCATTATAAATAGAAATTTATTCTTCTAATATATAATAATAAGAATGATAACTCTTTTATTTGCTAAAATAAAATTCATGTAATCAATCAATGCGAGGTACTTTCGGAAAGAGGCAACAATATCTTGATTTTATAGTGTAAATAGACTATTATTTATTAACATTGAAATTTCACACATTCCTTTATCAGAAATACATACTTTTTAAAGTAATCATTTAAAAGAAAAAATATTTTGTTTTGAATCTATCCAGATATAATATTTGTAGACAACTTATTTGTTTTATCCGATGACTCGGTAGTTTCGACGAAAGTGACTATTTTTATGTGAAAATTCACTCCATGCACTCGGGGTAAGATAATGTAGAGTGGGGGTATTGGTGGTTGTTGGTTCGGCAACGTCGTTGAATTTCGTCGGGTGAAAACAGCGACGAGCTGGAAACTCCGACGAGGCCCACCCAGTAATGAGATATTCGGCGTTTTTTTACGCATGCGCAAATTTTGCCAGGAACGTATCTATGTCCTAAGTTTGTGGAGAGCTATTGGGGGGAAAGTAGTGAGGATCTATTAGGACGACACGACGCGCGACGAGACGATCGAGCTCCGACTTCCTTATCAGAAAAATAAAGGAAAAGAGTAAGTTATATTATACATACGTACATACATAAATATTATATATTTATATATTATATGTAAGTTTGAACGGTCCCGCCAAACTCACCATGTGACTAGAGTCCACAAGACAGCACGCTTGAAAGCGGCAGTGTCGGAACGACTTGTGAGGTTAGGGAGCTACGGGGGGGAATTGGAGGAAAGGCCGAGTTGAATGTACGCTCGAGAGTAATTGTTTAGGTTAAATAATTAAAGGTTAAACAATTAATATACTGAATATCGACAATTGTGTAGATTCAGGTCAGTACATGTTAATTAATTTGTGTTGAAAACTACATCCGCACGTGTTGATATTTATTCTACCTGACCAAATTGGAAATTGAGTCTTACATATATATTTTATGTACGTATGTATATATTCAATCTTTGTATATACCGGGTGATTCGCGAGAAACAGGCCACCTGATTATCTCCGTTAGGCTTAGAGATGGAAGAAAATGTTAGAGAGAAAAGTTAAAGTACTGTTAAAGGGGGCAAATATGGTGATATAAAAAAATGTTCCGATTGTAGTCGTTTTCAAGGTCTTTTGAAGGTCACCGATGATTTTTAAATTGCACCATATATTTTTAACTTTACAGTGTTGTAGCTGATGTCAAGACGAGTTCAATGATATGGTACACTATGACCTTCAAATGACCTAGAACTAGAAAATTTATGATAAATCAATGATAACTTCAAAATATGGAATCATTTTATTGAGTTGAACATAATATAACATGGATAATTATACCAGCTATTTTTTTAAACTATTATTCTGTACAGAATGTACTTATTGTCACAGTATAATCTCAGTAGTGGATTTAAAACACTGAAATAAAAAAAGAATGTCATATATTACATAAGGAACGTGACTGTTCTGATAATAGAACAGTACTTAGCTACAGTGCTGGATTAAATAATTACTAATTCGTACAATGAATCGAGGTTCTACTGAATCGTCAATTGAACAGGCAAACAGGCTTCCGATAGTGTCATGCTTGGTCTCATTTTAATAAGAAAAATGCCACAAATACGTTGGTACAGGTTTCATAAAAAAATCAAAAACAAAGAAGTTTCGTCATTGAATCAGTATTTGCTTGTTACAGAAGTGTATTATTAATCCACGGTTTGCACAAAATTTACTGATAAAACTCAAGTCACCAAAGACGGGATATTCCATTTTCGTAAGATGCAACATTGGGCAGAACAAAATCCAATCGGCATCATGTAATAAAACTAGCAACCATCAGTTCAACATTAATGTGCGAACGGGATCAATTATGGATCATTTAATCAGAACAGTGATTTAATTAAATATTAACCGGGGAATTATATTCCAACAGTTTAAACAAAAATCTAGATTAATCAATGGAGGACATACCACTTGATACCGTGTGTCGCATTTGTGTGATGCATGATGATGGTCCTTCTTATTTTAGCATATCAGTAAAGACAGTTTTTATACGAGTCATTTCCGTTGATTCATTCCGTTGATACATCGAGTGATCTTGGTTGCAGCGTGGTTTTGGTAATTAAATACTTTGGTAAGTAAATAACGTTGACATACTCCTGCGGAGTATAAAATATAATATAAAAATATTGTTGTTCGATTGTATGCAAGCTATATAGAATGGATCTGGCAACTCAGTCAAACTTGTAAAAAAAATTTGCACAGGACAATATCGTATTGTTTATCATGCTCTACTATCGGTAGTGCATGTTCCATGAAATTTAAAATACTTTCTGAAATATTAACTGTTTTGGCATTATATCCTAATACTTTGACGTCCAAAATGACCTGAAGTATCAAATGGTATAAAAATTGTAACGTTTCACATCGAAAAAAATGTAATTGCAGTTTGCAACTGAACCGGCACTCTTCGATAAAACATCAAACTGCTCGACGATGCAGTTTAATAAACAACGTAAATTTTCTCTCTCTGCAATAGAAACAAAGTTATAGCTGGGCCAATTTATTCGATTCACCTTGTATGTACATATACAGAGTGGTCCTTTTAAGTAAGGCCAATTAAAAATCTCTTCAGCTTATTGTGATGCACAAAATATTTTTTAAGTAATGTGCATGATGTCAAATGACGAATAACTAGCGAGAATATTTTTTCCCCAAGGCCATTTTTTTCTGAGTTATCGAGGTCATCTGTGTTTTTTCACACATAACTACATTTCTTTATTATTGCACCGTGTAGCTGATCGAAAAATACATGTAATAACATGACCTTGAAATGACCTTGAAGACTCAATATTCAAGAGCGTGAATGTAAATAAACATGCTTACTATCGTAATACTGATGATACTTAACGGTTTGAAATCCTGATCAGTTTCAATTTATCAGTGAATCTGTTTCGGCTCGACCGAGAATCGGCAGCCAAATACCGGTTCCACCCAGATTTGAGCGCCGAAAAAGTGGAGTTTCAGGAGCGACGAGGGTAGATACACGGTGAAATTACAATTTTTCGTCCAAAGACACGTTTAATGTTCGAAACACGGTACGATAAGACAATAACGCGTTCAACTTCACAACGAACGAGACGCAGCGCGGAAAACGATAATCGTAGCGACGAAGTCACGAATATGAAAAAACAACTGAATTTAGAAAATGCGGCGAGGCCACGATATCATATGAGCGCAAGTGATGTCTTCGAGATTTGATGGTAGAGTGGTCGCAAGTGGTCGTTCGACAACGCACGGCAACGCACGGACGTTGAAGACGATTGGTTCGGGGTTGCTGGGATTGGTGGATTTGATCCAACCTTTGTCCTCGGTATGAGATTCAAACGGAGGAGCTTGTCGTTGGCGTCGGTGTTTATTGTAAGCAACAGAAAACGGTTGAGTGCGCGCGCGCTCGCGCCTCAAAACAATAACGCGCGAGCATCGGCATTCGAATCGGTATCGATCGCGATCGAGCCGCTTCCGTTTGAATTCTCACGCGACAATATCGAACAGAATTGACATAATGTTTGAAATGAACTAGAACTAGAATCAAATAGTTTATCATGAACGACCAACTACACCAGAGGATTTGAAAACCGAATAATTGGAGCTTGTGATGATATTAATTCTGAAACAACTGAAATACAATATTTGTACAGTTGGTCATTGCACGTTTCAGGAAATGTATCACCGTAGGACACCATTTTCAACATCTCTGAAGATGATATAGCCCGCGCAACGAGAGTTGGCACAGAGAAACTTGTGGGTACCACGTGATGCTCCTACTACGCTCTATACGTCTTCCGCCATTGGGCGAATCGCTTGAGGAAGACAGCAAACGAGCGTATTGAGTCTGACTTTAACAAAGAGATGTGGTGACCATGAAGTAAGATGGTGGTGATGCTAAGCGCCTATGTCGACCATTACCGCCAAAACGTAAGCGTAAGAGTGGGATCCACTGATCAGTGGTGGGATCCGCAGCTTTGCGTCAAGAGTGGGGACTCGCCGTTCCCCCTGCACCCCACTGACGAGATTTTGTGCCAACTCTCGTTGCGCGGACAATACCGTATGAGACAGTAAGTGTTGTCTTAACATATCTGATGATCGACATTTTCAGTGTGATAAAAAATACTTTCTTCGCATTCACAGCTTCAGGAGTCTTGGCTAAAGATATTCGACATACGTTTTACGTTAAACTTTAATTTTCGAAGACCAAGGTCATCATTTGAAGGTCATATTATACATATCTGAATGTATTTTTCGATCAGCTACACGATGCAATAATTAAAAAATGTAGTTATATGTCAAAAAACAACCTTGGGGAAACAATATTCTTGCCAAATATTGGTCCGTCGACCCCTTGCACATTATGTAAAAAATATTTGTTGCATCGCAATAAGGTGAAGAGATATTTAGGTGGCCTTATTTAAAAGAACCACCCTATATACGTAAGTAATATACGTATATTGACTCTGAGAATGATACTTGGTGTCCCATCTAAATTGAGCATCTTAAATATTTCGCTTATTTTTTTAGGGAAAAAATGTCAAAGGAAAATATAACTTTAATTATTACGGGGCAAATACCGCGATGGGATAAAAATTTCTCACAAGACCATATTTTTCGAGACTCTGAGGTCATCGAAGTTTTTTTTAAATGCATCTACTTATTTTCACCATCGCGATACGATAGTTGAACTAATGCTATGACCTTTGCGTGACCTTGAGAGTACAAAAATTCATAAACACCATGGAATTGATGAAAATAGTGAAAGAACTCTGACAGAAAGATCACATTTTTGTAGAATAAACGCTTAAAAATTTATGGATTTTTCTCGAACGTAGGAATTGACACCGGTTGTAAATAATACTGTAGCTTTGGACAACTATCTTTATGGATATTTCAGAGTAAAACGAAGTAAACGACGTTTGTATCACACGGAAACCCATTACAGAAAGTCGATGAACTATCTAACTTAATTCGCCTAAAATTCGCCTGAACAAATTTTGGCAGAACTGCTTATCGGAGCACAAATTCATGATAACGGGATATTAACGATTAAAATGCAAATTCCCATGGATGTACGCAATTCCCAGTGAAATTAGAACGAAACGCGTTGATTATGACCGTGACAAAAATGCATTTTCACATTCACACTTGCACTTCTCCGTGCAATCGACATTTCACGTTCGCGTAACTAATGTGGCAGCAGTCGATATCACTTGCATTGTATCAGCATAAGATCATGTGCTTAGAATAGAACAAGAAAATATTTACATTTAGTTTCCTCGTGAGAAGTTTATGTTAAAATAATAGCATAATAATAAAGCAGAGATCATTTCTTAATGTACATATAAACTGTATGTTGGTTCTAAAAGGATAATAATGATTCTGTTTAAGAAACATTCAGGGTCTGTCTGAGCTAGTATACTATTAGTATTTTTTGTAAGTAAGTAATCAAATGTTAAGATTACGTGAATACATTATATATGAATGCATAGAATATTCGAAACCCAATTTCAAATTCAGATAACTGAGCTAGTGTATTAAATCGACTTCTCTTAAAAAATGAATTTTTTGTATATGCATCATTCTAGATATTTCAGTGGAAGTGCACAAGAAAACAAAGTTTTTTTCAGCAACAATAATTCTAAGAATTTTATACATGAGGTGTACAGTTTTGCAACTGTCTGAAATGTTCGAAGTAATATTCTGACAAGGAGAAGACGCGGTCTTAGATTTTGTCGAAACTTTGCATACTGGTAGATTTTGTTCTCCTGTTTGTGAAAATATAGCATTATAGGGGTCGATACTCAATAATTTTTTAGATATTTATAATTTAAATTTCATTATACCCGTTAAGCCATTAAGTACAGTTTTGGTTAAAGTTTTTGTCAAGTACCAAACGGCGTGATGGTAATGTACTATATTCATTACCGGGAAGGCCAGTGTTCAAATCCCTAACTTCATCAATCTTAACGTATCTCAAAAGTTGTTGAGTATCGACGCCTATAATGCTACGTTTTCATAAACAGGAGAACGAAATCTACAAATATGCAAAGTTTCGAGAAAATCTGATACCCCATGACCGTGTCTTCTCCTTGTGAGATGTAAGGCTACATATTGCTCATGCAATACTCATAACGCCAATGAATGCATAAGAACAACTCAAAATAAAATGCTATCGACTAACTCAGTTCTTAACTTACAAGATAAAATGTCTCAGTCATTGAAAAGATTGTTTTTAGGCTCATATTTTCCAATATCTCAAAGTCATTAGTAATTGTTAGACTGCGAATTTTATGCATTTATGACAAAAATGAGGAAGTATAATTTAAAACAGTAAAAACAATTGAAGAATTTAGAGGTACTATAATATTATTGTAAACCTATTAAATATATTAAGAAAGAAAATAAACTTGTGTTTCGCTCAAAGGGCCTAGCCGAATAAGATGGTCAAAAGTAACCTTAGAGGTTTTTCAATGACTATTGAACCATTCGATAGCTGACCAAGAAAAACCCCCCTGAGTAAAATTTCAGCCCCCTAGCTTGACCGTGAGGGTAGTTACAGAGTAAATTAAATTCCGCGCTTTTCCACGCATTTTCCGCTCTTTGATGCTTTCTAAAATTCTGAAAAAAATGTGGCATGTTTTAAGTCTTCAGGCGCCTTTTTGAGAATTTTTCCAGATCTTTTTGTTTTAAACTGTGCCCGTAAAAAATGAAAAACGCTGAAAACGTCGGAAAAATGCAGATTTCTCGAAAATATAGTACCATAAGCGCATGTGTCGTCAATTTTTTTTGGATTTTTTCTTGTGGGAGATTATTGTTAAAAACAATGAAAACCAAATTCCTTCGACGTTTTTGCTGTGAGGAGCAGTGTTACACTTGTTGGTTTTACCGCAGGTGTATATTAAGCAACTTTTAACGTTATTACATCTAAACAAGCAATTATTTTACGTAGGAAATGTGATTTAAGAGAATTAAAAAATTGTCTAGTGGGCGATATGTACCAAAATGTTCGTAACGTCTTCAAGATCGCCGGTCGGCAGATTGGTTAAGGCCTCCGACTACGGAGCGGATACACTAGGGTTCGTATCCTGTCGGTGGCAACTTTTTTTTTCCATACGTCGTACTTTATTTTTTCGATGTTATTTTACACGATTTATACACATGACTCTAAAAATATCTTTTTAATGTTTTACAAATATTTAAGTAACGATTTTAAGTAAAATACATACAAAAATGGTTTTGGAGTATCTATTATTTTCTTGATTCTCTAACCGGATATGTGCATCATTAAGACCCTGGGTTAGCATTAAGTATCAAGCAAAACCTTAATTCAGCACGTAAGCAGATTGGTCCAGTTAAAAGATATTAATTAAACAATGTAAGCTATTTGACTCAGTAATTATTGACTATGCAGGGGTTGAAAACAGTTATGATATCGAGTCCGGTTCTTGAAACAGTTACGAGAACCAAAATGATGTTGTAACTGTTATGAGAATATCGGTTCGCGCTTATATCGGTTACCGTTACGGTTCTTGAGGACCGATATTATAACGGTTCTATAACTGTTACTTTTAGGTTCTGGATTTCGGTTTCGATTCTTCAGACTTCAGAACCTATAATATGTCCCGTATCGGTCCCATATCGGTTTTGCAGTTCTGTAACTGATATTTTTTGGTTCTGTATCAGATGTTGAAGGAATTTTGAGACACCCTGTATAGACGATACAGAACCAAAAGATAACGATTGCAGAACTGCCAAGCCGATATGAGACCGATACGGGACATATTATAGGTTCTGATGTCTGAAGAACCGAAATCGAAACCGAAATCCAGAACCTAAAAATAGTAACCATAACCGATATAAGCGAGAACCGATATTCTCGTAACAGTTACAACATCATTTCGGTTCTTCATAGCTGTTTCAGTCAGAACCGATATATAACTGTTTCAAACAGTTATTTTCAGAATTGTTTCAACCCCTGAGTAAATGTCACCATTTCCAAAGAATCATAAGAAGGAAACCCGATGGTGCAGGCAGCTTCTATAAATTTCAAATCATAGTGAATTGCTAACCGAGACCTCACTCAAATAATTTTCAATTTATGCTAGCTGTGAGAAAATAAACAGATACAGAAAGCTTTGGAAACGTCCCAATAGGTGATTCAAGTAATGTTCGTCAAGCTTTATAGATTTTTGTAAACGATGAATTATCGATTCCATGGTCCTCTTAAGAGTCTATTAATTATTATTAATACATGAAATTTTAATGCACCCTCCCATATTTCCCATTGTTATTTAAATTATTGAAGCAGAAACACAAGAACAATGTAAACGGTTCGATACACGATTCACTACTTACTGATTGGCGGTCCAATGTGTAGTATTGAATATGAATATATTCTAAATAGGAATATCGGCGAACACGGAACGTTTAATTGTTGCCCTCAGGCGGAGATCTAGTCGTCCGAGATTAGATAAACCTACAGATTCAAATTAAAAATTTTTGCTAGAATGAATATCTCTCTCCTTTACCATATTTTTCTTAATTTTCATATTGAAGTCACGTAAACCTCAACTATTGAGTAATTATAGTACCTAAAAGTGTACAAAAATGGGTTTTCGTACAAAAAAATTGCTAAGCATAAAGTTGCACTACTTTAATACTAGAACTACCGACTAACAAGTGCAAGTGATATACGCGGTTTTGTATAATAATGACAAGACTGTATCTATTTAGACTTCATACAATTTTTATTGTACTATGTGCTTCAGTAAAGAAATTCATTTAAAAATTTATGATGAAAACATTTTTATAATATCCGTGATTGTGAAAAACAAACATTGGGGACCTGTCATTCAATTTGTTTGGTAGTTCTAGTGTGAAAGAGAGAGACAAGAAATATTTTCGTAGGGTCATTTCCTAAAAAATTAGAATGTAACAAACATGTCGAAAACTTTATTAGATACACTCAAACATCACTATAAGGTAAATAGAAAATTGTGTGTACCTATAATACATGGAATATCTTCTACTTGAGAATGAAATTATGTCACATAATTTTTTACATCTAATAATGAGTTTTGTTAGTATTGTTAAGTGAATTTTGTTAATATGATGATGTGAAACATTGAAATTCCTTGGAATTTATCGACTGAAATTTCTAACGTGCTCAGCTACGATCTCGTAGCGCTATATCCAGGCTAATTTTGCAAACGTGAACATAACACTGGCGAACATGTACGCAAGTAGTTAGGAGACAAATCAGGGACCGAAATTCCGGACCTTCGTGCGCCAGGCAAGTAATGCCTTTATGCATCCGACGAGCCAAATTGGTCAATAGATTTAGGTGGGAATACTCATTAATTTATATTTGACTTTCCAATAATTTTATACAGTCCTATTGTCATCTCGTAGAATAAATTTGCGCCAGAAGTCTTGCATAACTTTTACTGAACACTTAATTCATATTCTATACCTTCTCTTGGTTGGTTACTGTTCTTTTTCCATTCATGCGAAATAACTTTCAACACATTTTTTAGTAATAATTATATTGCTGTTCCTTGTTATTTACTTCCAATTTACATGCATCTGCGGCAAATACATGTAAAGTGTCTTAAAAAATTATAAGAAATCTGTTAATTTAATTAATTTTAGTATGTTTCAATATTATTAATTTTAGACATTATTAATAAGAAAATAGAGGATACGATAATATTATTTCATACATTGAAGAACATTGAATTATATTTCCTAAACTTTGATGTTAACCATCGTGTAAATATTTTATGAATGTCACAATTTATCGTTGAATGAAATATTTAGAAAAAACTGAGTTTATTCAAAATTAATGTAATAGTAGGAATATGTTAATAAGTACACAAAAATAATGTGAATCGAATTTAATGATAATGTGACATGTACACTTAAAAAGGGATTTGAATTTTTCAAAGGGCGTTAAATTATAATCTTTTAAAAATGTTATATTCTTTCATTATTTATTTTCCTTTCAGATCAAACTCGAATGGAAGTTTTTACTTTATAAAACCTTTAATAAAAATGATATGTATCTGAAGAAATATAAAGTATAAATATCTACAATTTTCTGTAAATTTAGTTTATATACTTCCACTCATCATGAAATCATAATCTTTAACACAATACATTTGAATGCTTAATTAGAAACAATTATTGGCACGTTCAATACGATAAGAGAAGTGCTTAAATCGGTGAACAGAAACAATTGATCGTTAGAGACTGGATACTAGGGTACAAAGGTCGGAGTAAATATGTATGTGGGAATATTTATAGACAGGGATCCACATTCATGGTTAACTACAATGAATGCACGCGGTGCGCATTGTCACCAGTTGAGTCGTAGAGTGTACATATTTAACCAAAGCTACTACTGGATTCAAGCACATGCTGAGAGTAGGAAATCCACAGCAGAATAAAATGTTCGAAACTAATGAATTGCTATCACTTAAAATTTCCAACAACTTACTCATAATATATTTTTCGATAGTATAATATGGCGGTTATATGAAATAAAAGTCGTAAATAAAATATAAACAGCCTGTAATATTTAACGAGTAAAATGTTACAAAGTAATTGATTGGTATTTAGAATTCCTAAAATGATTTGTGGTGAAATAATAAACCATTTTTACGTTTTAATCTAAAACCATTTTTATGTTCTAATCTATTGGTTTAAACAATAAGTTCAGCAACGCAATTTTTATGAATAGTAAAACACGTCCAGCAACTCAGGGATGCCTAAGCGCATAACACGAGCAGTTGAAAGATATAATAGACGAGACAACGTATGCATGATGACGCATACAAGGAACACATAACTTTGTCAGTGTTTGAAAATTGTAGAAGCTTTTTACGGGATTAGTTTTACATGTTAAGAGAATGAAAAAAAATGTGTGTATTTACGTACCAGGTTATGTAATAAATGGTACAACAAAGGAGGAGTTGTTTTATTTGAGAAAGCACATAGAAAGTTTTCTTTTCGGAGATTTTTCGCATGGAGAATATAATATTTGAAAATTCATTCAGTAGCACAACATTGAAAACTATATAGTTCATATTACATGATTTTTGGATCATAGGATCTATGATGATCCATAGATCATCTAAGTAAAAGTAGAATCGATATTTTTCTCAGAACTTAATTTTTGATTACATTATTTTTACGTTATGGGTGCTTTTAACATAGAGAATAAAATTTGATCATTTCAGTTTTATGACTCGTAAATGTACAAATTTAATTTCATTTAAGAATCTACAATGTTAATCACTATACGCGAATGCAACTCAGTACAGTATTTCATCCTTAATTGTCGTGAAATTCTGAACGATAATTGTCGCAAAACCATCCCTCCTTCCGCGGGGTATACCCCGTGAGGAGCCGTGAGGCTCGAGAGGCCTCAGTCGCCGAGAAGTGTAACATAATACCGATCGAGTATATCGGCGAGACCACTATTACTCCAATGACAAAACTTCTTTATTTTTTATTATTTTTTGATGGAACTTTCACCAACATATTCGTGGCATTTTTCTAATGAAAATGATACCAAATAAGATATAATTGCGATGATATTTACTTGTGTAATGGACGATGAAAGTTTCTGGCGCAAGGAAGGATAGCGTATTGGAAAGAAATGCCAATAAAAAAACTTTTTTATCACTACTTATTTTTTTATGAGACTTTCTCCAATATATTTGTAGTATTTTTCTGATTAAAATAATACCAAACACGATATAATTCGGATCATATTTACAATAATTTTCCGAAACTTTCATCGTCCATTTCTTAAGTAAATACCATCGGAATTATATCTTATTTGCTATCATTTTCATTAGAAAATGCTATGACTATGTTGGTGAAAGTCCCATTCAAAAATAATAAAAAATAAAGAAATTTTGTCACTGGATTAGGTGTTGTTTTCAAACCGTCATACTCGACCCGTATTATGTTACACTTCTCGGCGACCGAGGCCTCTCGAGCTTCTCTGTCCTTTTCTACGTTAGGCACAATTCAAAGAATAGTATTATCTGAACTTTAATTGTCGCCGGCCGGACCCGTGGTGGTGACGATTATCGATGAAATACTGTAATGGCGACTGTTATTTTTGTATGTTTGCTTAGAAAATAATAAGGTAGATTGAAAAGTTTGTATTATCATCTGTATATTAATAAATAATTTATTTGTTATTTATTATTATATTTACTTATAATTTATTATTAAATAAATAGACACAGGAATAAGCTGATGTACACAATAATTAGATATATTGTGAAGTACGGAGTTTGATAGACTTTTAAATGGAATCTTTCCAAGACAAAAATACATACATTTCAAATTCAGAATTGCTTTTGCATATTCCTTTTTTGCTGTAACACAGACGAGCATACATTTTCTGTATTTCTCAAAAAAGCTGAGAAAAATTTTCGTACAAGAGTATACCCACTGAGAAGATTCATATTAATATTCATACACTCCTTCGCCATAAATAATTTATATTTTTGCACACAGTTCGCCTTATTCTTAACAAACATCTTAAATTATTTCTGCTGAAATAATTTAGGTATTTTTTCTCGAGTACGTATCTTTTCATGCTTTGTAGAATCACTAATGATTAAGAAAACAGTGATTGAAAATTCTATGTGATAACATTGGTTGAAAGAGTAACAATGATAAAATTTTGTTATGCGCAGCTTCAGTTTTAAAAGGATCAAAATAGTTTCAACCATTTTTCGTTTTTCTTCATAATTATCTAACGTAGTCAATTGCGAGGAGATTCGATATATAGTACGCTTGAAACTAATGCTATATAGATTTGTTAATTATTAGACAGCGGATACTTATTTATTTATAGTATTCTTAGCAATTTAAAAAATTGTAACTTTCTTAAATTCCTTTCTTAAATTAACTTGATAAAATGCTGTGGAGAA
The DNA here is from genome assembly GCA_913789915.3 of Sphecodes monilicornis. NCBI lineage: Eukaryota > Metazoa > Arthropoda > Insecta > Hymenoptera > Halictidae > Sphecodes > Sphecodes monilicornis. The sequence goes on from OU565296.1 coordinate 4,314,600, forward strand.
TAATTTTTAAAAATGTTTCGGATATCCACGTCGCCAATTTCTTCCCCGTTTGTATGAAGACAATAAGTGGTATGGTATCCGCCGTTTTTCATTATAAGTCGAAGTAACCTGATAATTACCTGTTAGTAAGACTGATAACGGACAGATAATTTCATGTCATAATCAATGTTCATCATAAGTTTTAATGATAAGACACTGACATATTATCCAGTCTCATTAAATCTCACGGAAAGTTCTCGCATCGTTTGATAAACTGCAGTAAAGTAATTTTTTAAACTGATTAATTTCAATGAAGACATTAATTTGTATTATACTTAACAAGTACTTTTCAGTTTTTGCTTGAAACTGACATATCATTACAAAATCAATAATATTGTTCTTCATATGATCAATAAAATTATTTGTAACTTTAATTATGTGTTTCAGTATTTTGTTAGACCACGGAATTAATCACAGTTTTATTAAACTATTTCTTTACAATCGCTGTTAAAAGTCTTTAACGCAACGAAAATCAAATATGGTAAACATGCTGAAAATAATAATTTATTTGTTAATACAATACACGAAGTATGGTAGCGTCGCACGTGGAAATTAAATTTACAATTTACGATGTGTGTGTGTGCATTAGTATACAACAATCCAAAAAAATCAGTCGTATACTCATCTTTTTACTAAAAAAATCACTTTATGGAGGAAAATAGTACATTGTTATAATTTTGATTCGAAATATAGTTGTCTGTCCAGGTTGTACAGTTATTTTTCTTAAACTTATAAACAGTGACAAGTTGTCATTAAAAAATAAGATTGTAAAGAAAAGGTTGTAATTGGGCAAGTATTTCAATGTTAATCAATGATATATGTATTAGCCGAACATTTACTTTGATAATATGTTGTTAATACTCTTTAATACTCTATCGATTCACGACACAAAGGTACTTAGGTAATTCCATTCAAAGAAATTGAGGTGACCTTGAAATCTCAGAAATGGCTTCATCGATATTGGGATCTGACATGGGGGCGTGGACAATATATATAGCTATCCAATATGGCGACGAAGTGCTTGGTCTTAACATTGTATTGATATCTTCTTTTTTCGTTTCACTTGAAATGTTTGTAAGTACGGGAGAAACTTGTAACTGGGCAGCTACAAATCCTGCAAAAAGAAAGTTTGTTGAAGGAGAGTGGCTCTTTAAAATAAGTTTTATCAAATGATTGATTTTACAAAAAAATTTGTTCTTTAATATACCATCTAAATTTACAACTATAAATTCATAAATTTCGAATCGCTCATAATTGGCGAGGACATATGAAGTACTCCACAAATAATTGTACAAATATCTTCTATTAGAGGCACCAATGCCACAGGGCCACTGAACCAAGAATTTTGAAAGGATAGATCTGGTTAGATCTTTCAATACGCACTCTAGGTTTAGTTATTTTAGCTGTTAAAGTAGACTGTTCTTTACTAAATTGTTTCATGTATTTTAGAAATAGAGGTCTTATACATTTCAAGCAGTTCACTTCACATACTTCATTTCAAAGTGTGGAAACGGAGCAACAAATTTTTGCTCGCTCTGCTATCATAATCTTTCACTGAATAGTAATCACAATTATTGTTACTACACGGTGGAAAACTTGGAGCTTCCATAACGTTATTTTTAATTAACACCTGTTTTAACACTGCAAGTTTATACTGTAACTAACACCTGTTAACACTGTAAGCTGCTATAAGCCAAGCCAAGTCAAGCTTAAAGTATTTCTACTTTTCGGCAGCAGATGGCGCCACTCAAAATGTCAGATACCAATACAACATGTTTCCACTTAAAATATTTCTCCTCCGTATAATGCAAGTTTTGTTCATAAAACTGTTAATTAAAATATTTAAAGTTACCGATCCACCCTGTATACCGGGACATTACTGTCTATATACTATCGGTGAAACAACAGAATTTTGTTATTTTTGTTTCTTTGTCTGTTTTAATTAATATGGAATCATATCAACGAAAAGTAAGCTTTTATCTCGTTTTGTTCTATGACCTCGACCCATTCTACCTTCTCCTATTATCATTTCTGCTTAATTAAACCAATCTAACAACCCGAAACCTCCGTTATGACGCAGAACGTACGCATTTTATGTGTATGCGATTCCGTTCGAAATTTTGGTCGGATAAGTTTCTGGTATTGAATCGTAAAACCGGGCGAGATCCCTTGAGACTTACAAGGTTACCGAAGTAGATCGAACGGAGTACGTGTGAACCGAGTGATCCAGACAATTTCGTGATCGTGAAAGTTGCGGATCAATACGTGCGGATTGAGGAAACACGACAACGATAGTCTGCGATGGTCGGGAACTATATGGTCTATTGACCTAGTAACTCGTTCCTACGGCTAGTACGACAGTTGGTCAATACCCTTAGTTTCTGAGCTTGTTGTCACCGAGATTAGATCTCAAAGTAAATTTCCGTCCAGGGATTTTCCGTTTCAATCGCCGCGTTACAAGATGACACCTCTTTTCCTGGCTACCCTACCTGTCCAGGGAGAAATAACAGTACTCTGATAGAGAAAAGTAGGGAGGTTAGAGAGCAGGAAATTCACTCCCATCGAGAAAATGGACGTTCTGTACGAGTGGATGTGACACGGAATTAGGTTTCGGGAAGGGTGGACGGCGAACTTGCACCTGTTTCTTTTCTCCCGGTCATACATTTAGTAATTAAACTTGGATGAAACAGAATATTGGTTTGAATACAGTGTATCCAAAAAGTACGTGATCAAATTTCTGATTGTCGAGAAATTGTCAACATTTGAAATATGACAATCACATTAAAGAACATAATATAATACAATAATGAATTTTGGTACATTTTAAAGCTCGAAGCCTCTACTTTCGCAGAAAATTATTCATTTTTTTTTCTAGGATATTTGTGCATGATAAGCAAGTAAAAAACTAAAGACAGGATTTTAGTCGAAAAAGCTATAAATTGATTGAAAAGCATCAGTGAATGTATTTCCTGAATGAATCTATTTTTGAAGATTAAATCTTCCACTTTACGACGACTGCTTTAAAACTCATATATGATCTTTTGGCTGTTTATTATACCATCACGTAAGTACTTTATATCAGGGGTTGAAACGGTTCTGAAAATAACTGTTTGAAACAGTTATATATCGCTTCTGACTGAAACAGTTATGAGAACCGAAAAACTGTTATAACTGTTATGAGAATATCGGTTCTCGCTTATATCGGTTACGGTTACGGTTCTAGAGGACCGATATTATAACGGTTCTATAACTGTTATTTTTAGGTTCTGGATTTCGGTTTCGGTTCTTCAGACTTCAGAACCTATAATATGTACCGTATCGGTCTCATATCGGTTTTCAAGTTCTGCAACTGATATTTTTTGGTTCTGCATTGGCTATACAGGGTGTCTCAAAATTCCTTCAACATCCGGAAATAAGAGGTTCTTGAGATCATTTGAAGCGACATTTTCCTTTGCAAAAATGGCGACCGCGGCTTTGTTAAGGAGTTATTAACGAAAAACACGGACCAATCAGAGCGCGGCTACAGCGAACGGAGTCCGATTCGGCGACAGGTCTCGCTTAGCGTGGCGCCGCCGTTGGCCGATCCAGAATCAATCTGCTCTAGCTGCGCTCTGATTGGTCCGTGTTTTTTTGTTATTAACTCCTTAACAAAGCCGCGGACGCCATTTTTGCAAAGGAAAATGTCGGTTCAAATGATATCAGGAACCTCCCATTTCCGGATGTTGAAGGAATTTTGAGACACCCTGTGTAGCCGAAACAGAAACAAAAAATATCAGTTGCAGAACTGCAAAACCAATATGAGACCGATACGGGACATATTATAGGTTCTGAAGCCTGAAGAACCGAAACCGAAACCGAAATCCAGAACCTAAAAATAACAGTTATAGAACCGTTATAATATCGGTCCTCAAGAACCGTAACCGATATATGCGAGAACCGATATTCTCATAACAGTTACATCATTTTGGTTCTTGTAATTGTTTCAAGAATCGGAATCGATATCATAACTGTTTTCAACCCCTGCTTTATATTATTGCGAAGATGGCAGCTTTCATTCAAAGCTGAACAAATCGATTTGGAAAAGGCGTAGATTAAGTTTTGAGCATTAGTTCTAAAGTTCTATATCAACAGTTGTAACAGTTTGTAATATTTTGGTCCATAAAAGCGTCTTCACTTCCCAATCGCTGAGTCAGGTAAAAATAACTTAGACAAAAATGAACGATAGATGGCACAAGTAGAGGCTTCAATCTTGAAAATAAGTCCAAATTATATTGTTGTACTCTTTTTTCAACGAAATTATCACAGTTTACCTATCCACGATTTCTCAAAAATAGGAAATTTGGTATTGAAGTACTTTTTTGCATTTTTTGAATTGCGCGATAATTGGGGACGGCAAAATGTGGAGCATGTGTGTTTACTACGTTTTGCTCGATACCATATACACGACATACATTACGTAAACGTTACGAAAAACAATTTAATTAATGATTGTACTATGGTTATAAAGTTTTACATTCACAAGTTAATGTAAAACATTTGCTTGACGTTCATACGCATTATTGTTTTACACATTCAAGCCTGTGGGTTTGTAATTAAAACATTTGCTTATCGTTCTTACGCATTATTGTTTTACACATTCAAGCGTGTCGGTTTGTAATTAAAACAATTGCTTTCAATAATTATATAGTTTGATATTAGCGTGAAAAACGTTGTGCAACATATTTTGTGTATTATGGACATAGAATTTTATTGTACCTTGCAGTCTTGAAATGATTAGAATTCTTTGCAGTTAAATTGTTTTTTAGTGATCAAGAAAATTTGTTGTTGCTGCTTCAAATTTTTATTATAATTCCAACACGTTTATTAAATAAAGTATTATTATATACAGGATATTTACGAAGTTAATAGCCGGATATTGTCACATAAATACGTGAAAAAAAGATGGCAGAGAAACTGATACTGTTACGTAGGCGATCTCACACTTTAGGCCTTACTACAAAAGGACGCGTATAATCGTGTTCACATGTGAATGCGTACGGTTCTCCGTTTCCACGAATCTGTTGCTGTCGAATTACGCTTGGAGATGTGTTTTGACAAAACCGTTTCAGTTATAAATTGTTTGCTGCGTCAGAAACGTAGAAAATTTTGTGTACAGTATTGATCTTTGCGGACAAGCGGAGGGCAATCATTTTGAGCATTCGATGTAACAACGCATTAATAAACACGTTATTTTCCTTAAGCACAGTAGTTGAAACTTTTTGGTTTCTGTGATCTAGTATGACCTAGCATGACCTTGGATGACCTTGTGCCGTTGTTAACGAACTCGTCGCACAAGACGCTATTAGACTGTAGGACAAAAAATATAGGGTTCCATTAAAAAAAAAATCCGGTGACCTTGAAATCTTGTTAAAAAATGACCTTGAGACAAAAATGTTTTCCGACCATTGGATTAGTCCCATGATAGAGCGCAACATTATACTGTGGAATTTTTTCATACAACTAATAATAACGCAGATATTTAGGTGTTCCCATTTGAATGTCCCATCCGGTATATTACAAAGGTAAGTAATGATGTTAAAACCAATAAACAAGGTTAACTATATCTGCACATTTCTCCTGCAAGTGAAAAGTTTCTATTAAAATTCATTTATCAATGATGCTAGTGTGTTCGTTTTATAAAAGTAGAAACTTTTCATTATTTCCGCACAGAGTGTGTTACTGGAGGTATATACTTGTTATTTTGATGTTCGTGTATTTGTTTGTTACTTATATATTTAATGAAGGTTTTAGAAGAGACTCCTTAAAGTAGGTATATGCTGTAAAAAAATGTCAATCATAATGTACTCTTTTCTATATCCTACAATTTTCGTCTGAAACATTTGTCCGCGCCATTTATAATTTCTGAGTAACAGATCCTTGTCCAGGAATCTTTTGATATCGACACCTTTGACCAATATTCGTAACAGTACTACATTTTATAACCAATTTAATAGTAGATGTAACTTTTTCCGGTTTGTAATACTTTCAGAAAGAAAGATGTATTAAATGAACTGCTGCAAACTTTTCGGTATCATGTGAAAGCGTTGATTTGATAAAAAATACCGTAAACAAGAAACGATTTACATACGGTTGTTTACATGAAACCGTATAAATTTTGCCTCTTTCATTCCTCCCATAGTATACTTGCCATTTATGAGAAAAACGCTGACTAGCAATTTCATGAACATGTGTATATATTTACCCTCCAGGCGAGACGGGTGTTTTATAATTGACTTAACGTACGAATTTGCATTTCTGAATGATTACCTGTATTCAGTTATGTCCCCCCGGGCAACTAAAATGTTACCGTGTGTAATAGCGTTAATTGTCGGTGAATGCTGTGTAATACGTTCCATAGATTATCGTTCACGGAAACTTTCCAGTTATTGCGTATGCACATACATATATAGACGAAAGCAAATCTGCGAGATTAAAGGACTTCTTCGAACATGGCATTTTTCTTACTTTCTTTTTTTTTTTAGTTGCATCAACCTCACAAGGGTTATTAGCAACTACAAGTTTATAATTTTGTGGGCTTCAAGAATTTTATTAGTTTTTCGTAAGATTCCTTTGAGTCAGTGGCATCTTTGATGTTTCTTGGAATTTTGTATCTTCTTCTTTCTTGATGATAGAGATGGCAAGCTGTAACTATGTGTTCCATTGTGTTTATTGTGTAGCATCCATTACATTTAGGTTCATCCTGGTTTTTAACACTAGATTTACCAGACCAGTCAAAATGATTGGTTTTGCAATTTCAATTCAAAATTTCTACTGCATGTAACATTCTCTTTCCGAAATGATATCATGACTTTTGTAGCCATAACTAAAGAATCAGTATAATGAACTTTATATTATTTTATATGTATTCGTAACAAATATATTTTTTGTTATTGACACTTATTACAGTACCAGTCAAAATGACTGGTGCATGTTTCTATGTGATGAAATGGCATTGGGGCAGCTACAACAATTGATAAGTACTGTAACGTTTTTTCGGGACAGAATATATGATTCCGGGAAAATCATGATTCTGATGGAGTACGCTAGCGGCCCTTGGAATTGTATATTTACTCAGGGTTTTGGGCCGCACATAAGGTTCTCCTTGGGTCCCAGACACTTGGCTATCTGTAAGTGCGAACTCGATACTCGGGGTTTCTGAGTGTTTTGGCCGTACTCGGTCGACTCGCTTTTGGGCGAGTTGATTGAGTTGTGGCCCGTAAATTTCTAGCACTGGCTCTATCAATATTATTCAACTTTTTTTGTCATTTTTTAAAATTAAATAAAGACTGGAAACACCACTAAGCACTTTTTCTAAAGACCAGTCATTCTGACTGGTCTTGGTAGAAATAGATATAATAAATAGCCGGTAAATCTAGTGTTAATTAAATATGAGTGGGTGAGGTTTGTGTGTTCCAGTCCTCACTCTGTTGATTGTTTCCCTTCGACCTTGTCATAGATCTAAACACGTGGTCCCAATAACTGGTATTGAATAAGCACCTTATTAACTGGGTTAACCAAAGCGTCCCTGCTTACGTTCCTCTTATCACACCCGGCCTACAGATTCCTATTTGAGGTCAATTCATTACAGGGGACCTACAAAGAAGTAACATGCTGTTAGCAGTTTTCTTTGTACCTATCTACTGCTGTGTATCGTCATCCAATTTTAACACGTTGATCGCCCACTCAACAATTACAGAAATTACGAAAAACCAAAGCAATTTAGTTAAAACAGCAAAAACTGACAAGTTTAGTTTTCTGATATTAATCGCTATTTCAAACCTTTGCTATTTCGCAGATCGTATGCTTCGGTATACTCAATTTTCGAACGTAAGAATTCAATTTTAATTCTGTATAAATAATTCCGTCACCTAGATATGGGCGGAATGGCGATCATAGTATTAAACTGGATTGCAAAAACTGTTGTAGGATAGAAACACTTAATATAATATATACACAGATATGAATTTAACATATGCAGTGGATCCAAAAACTATTTAAACATTTAATATCAGATACTAGAGAATTTTTATACGTTTAACCTGTGGTAAGTTTTTAAGAAAGAATAGTACAGTAATAAATTTGGATTGATTATAAAGCCTCAAGCTTCTCCTTTCGAAAAACATTGCTAATTTTCTTCTAAGATATTTTCGCATAATGTAGCGAATGGAAAAGTGAAAACCAACATTTCCTTTAAAAAAAACGTTGTAAGTTGAAATCTCTGAAAAACCATTGGAAAATTTTGTTCATTGTTGATTATACCACAGATGGGAAAATTGAAACCCTACATTTGCAACGATAAAAACGAAAGCAATTTACTTAATACAGCAACAACCGACAAGTTTAGTTTTCTGATATTAATCGCTATTTCAAACCTTTGCTATTTCGCAGATCGTATGCTTTGGTATACTCAATTTTCGAACTTAAGAATTCAATTTTAATTCTGTATAAATAATTCCGTCACCCAGATATGGGCGGAATGGCGATCATAGTGTTAAACTGGATTGCACCTACTGTTGTAGGATAGAAACACTTAATATAATATATACACACATATGAATTTAACATATGCAGTGGATCCAAAAACTATTTACATTTAACATCTACATTTAACCTGTGGTAAGTTTTTAAGAAAGAATAGTACAGTAATAAATTTGGATTGATTATAAAGCCTCAAGCTTCTCCTTTAGAAAAACATTGCTAATTTTCTTCTAAGATATTTTCGCATAATGTAGTGACTGGAAAACTAAAAACCCATAAGTTGGAATCTCTGAAAAAACGTTGGAAAGATTTTTCGTTGTCTTAAACATTGTTGTACGATTTTTTTACTGTTTACTAGAACAAAAATAAGGAACAAGTTCGATGGTGTAAAGCAGTCATCGTGTATTTACCTCATTTTGGCAATATATCTTTCATTCAAAGCTTAACCCAATGGCCCCAAACGTTTTTTTACGTCGTTGCAAAGTGGTGGTTTCAAATTTGTATACTGTTTTTAGAGATGTTTCGATTCGTAAGATTTTATAGAGAAAACACCTCTTCAGCTTTTCACCCCTTACATCGTCCAAAATTGTCTTAGGTCAAATTGAATGATAGTTTACAAAAGTTGAAGACTCAAGCTGTGAAATGAGACGAAGCTTATTGTTCTACTATATTTCTTTAATATATTCAAATTGGAAAATTAGTGTTCAAATACTTTTTAGATCAACTGTAACTCGAAAAACGCAATTTTTGTATTATTACTATGAAAATGTTGCAAGGACACTCCTTGATCAATTATGAAAATTCATTTATCTTTATAATTTGATCGGTAAAAGACAGTTATGCCGATTTTCTATTATTATTACCTTGAAGGTCCTTTAAAATCGTAGCATCTATGACAAAAAACATTTGTATTGGTTGAAAATATTATTGGTAAAATTATCTAAAAACTGGATTATAAGAATGATAGAATAAATAGAATTATTGAGAAAGGAAGGATGAAATGAATGCAGTTAAAGGTTAATGCAAATATTAGATGCGATTGCATGGAGAAGGGAAATCCGTAATAATTAGATAAAGAGAAATGAAAATGCATACTATGTAACAATGAATTCGGATTACACACCGCTACAAAAAAGTGTGTTAGAAAAGAGCAATGAATTATATTTTATGCGTTTTATAGTAATAAATTAAGCTTCATACATAGGATTGAGATAAATCGTATAATTCTCACGCTTAAAATAAGAAGATTTAAAACTCTGCCAACAGATTCATTTTAAAATGTGAGGGTGTTCCTAAAAGAGAAGGAATAAAATGATATCTGACAGATTAGTGTCACATCCGAGGAAAATCCGTATGGTAATAGGAGATCTGAAGAAAACTATGTCCGATTGTAATGAAGTTACACTCCTCACAGACGGTAATTAGATTCTTAGTGGCGTACTAAAGCCGAGTCTGTTTGATTGTCGTTGGTCTGCTTTATATACTCTCAGATTTCTTTTTCGTGGATCAAATTCACCGAATATCAGAAGTAATAATTACTACTAGTAGGGGGCTTTAATTAAGATCTCTCTCTCCATTCATAAAACTGCCATGTGAACGCAATGTTTCGCTAAAACTCATATCATCACGTAGAAACAAGTATTAGTTTATAAAGTTCATCTATTTAATTATCTGTATACGATAAATAGCTAAAGACAAAAAAATTTGAAAATTCATGCACTTATAAACGAACAAAATACTATTAAATTTTTTATAAATAATCAGATAATAATGTAATATCACTTGTTTAAATACCTTACACTCGTTAATGACTTAAATGTTGATGCGACAATAAATGATGGTAAAAGCATGTTAAGCATACATTTATTAAGCTCTATACATTACACATTACTACATTTATTGTTACAGTATAAGTTTTGAATGGATGAAAAGATGGAAGATGGGTTTGAATGGACTAAATTTTATGAATTAAAAACAATACTGATATCAGATAAAAGAGAAATTTTGTTTATGTTTGTCAATTAAGGACCAAGGAGCTTTACATGTCCAATGAGAAAAATGTCACGGATACATAATGAAAAATATGAAAATGTTTGTATTGAATTAACTATTATGATTTGACACTGTACACAATACGATTTGACATATTGGGAATCGATGATTCACATGTTGCAGTCAATCTTGTTCATCCTTACAATCAGTGTGTTCGTTCATTCTTTTTCATCATCATGCTCGGCTAAGCTCAATCTGATTATTATAAATTACATGAATATATTCGTGTACCATTTAATGGAAACCATACATCAAATTCATTTATAGAGCATATAAAAGCAATGAAAGTTAAGACAATTTGTACTAAAACGAAAAAGCTTGATAAAAATGTAACGAGTGATTTAATTCAACTATTTGTACCAATACAAAATAACAATTTTTTCCACAATCTGTGTTGGTTAAAGTTTAAGGGGCGATGAAAATAAAAACATGAGATTTAATTGAACCATTAGAAGTAACATAGAAAAATAATTGTCTCTAGAATAAGATAATGTTGTCATTTTAACTAGAGATAAGAATACGTATTAAAAAAGATTATTCGAATATAATAATAAATTCCAGTAGTGGAGTGCTTACAAGTAGAGTGGAGTAGGTTTAATGCTAATAATATCTATCTGAAAGTATTACTCGATGGATATCGCAAGAAGGTGGTGGCTCTCGTCGATCGAGAAATGGAAGGAACGAACAAAATATGTTTCCGAGTCATTCTATGCCAAATCGATCACTTTTTGCAGGCACCATCGTCGATTTTGTTCAAAATGAAATATGTTGTACTCCATGTTAAATTAGAGGGGGTTTTAGTCATCATTTTGCCGGTTTCGAATTTTTCTAGAAATGACAGACCTTAGAAATTTGCAATTTTTGCCCATTTTGGCGAAAGCGGACCTCACCTACGAATTTTTATCTCAGGAACTATTTGTCCGATTGAGCTAAAGTTTTTTTGTTTTATTCGAAAAGGATCGGGCTATTACAAAATAATGTTTTCAACCTCGACAATCGACTTTATAATGTCGAAAAATTGAAACAAATTCTTTTTTTACGTTTTTTGCGCTCCGCTCAACGGACCGTAGTAGTGGAGCCCACGATTCGCCAACATGAAACTGGGGTACACCGCATCTTCTTCCAGCTCACTGTGACGCCAATTTTTCACATACCATCTTTTGCAAGGGCTCATTTTAAAGGCGGAACTTCAAGGAATATAACCATATTTTTGTCAAAATTTAAATAACCATGCCCTCTCATCGAAGAAAACGTAAAAAAAGAATTTGTTTCAATTTTTCGACATTATAAAGTCGATTGTCGAGGTTGGAAACATTAATTTGTAATAGCCCGATCCTTTTCGAATAAAACAAAAAAAATTTAGCTCAATCGGACGAACAGTTCCTGTGATAAAAATACGTAAGTAAAGCCCGTTTTCGCCAAGATCGTCATTTCTAAAAAGATTCTAAACCAGCAAAATGATGATTTAAACCCCCTCTAATTTCACATGGACTACAACATATTTCATTTAGAACAAAATCGACGATGGTGCCTGCAAAAAGTGATCGATTTGGCATGGAATGACCCTTCTAGTATCATGCAATTGTGTTGAAACGCGTTACATCTAGAATCTGTATCATTGGAGACTTCAAACTGTTATATCTCACCATGGAAGTATCTGACAAAAAAATGTTTCAGACAAAATTGACTTGTTTTTTCCTGTAGAATCTAAATATGTAACATTTTATAGGAGGTTCCATTTAAAATTACAAAGGTACCTCCCCTTCCCCGTTAAAGGGGAAGGGAGGCCACTTCACGTTTATGTAGTCAGAAAGGTCCTTCAGTTCCATGCAATTTAAGACTAAGAACTTTAAAATCGATGGCATAGTTTTCGAGATATTGAGCTGTTCAGAGTTATGTGGGCCACCCTGTATATAAAAATTAAGCTATTAAATGGTAAATACCTTACTAAACGTCGGCGAACCGTTACTGCTGTGTTTTACGTTTTCTAAAAATATATACTACCATACATAGTACAAAGGACATTGGTTTACCCAAGCCTGCCGGTGAATAGCGGTCGATCTGTTGGTGCAATTACCTGAATCGCCGAACACCGCGTCCTTTGATTGCCTCTCCTGACGGCAGTCTTTGATCGATCGTAAATTAAAAAACTGAATTTTAAAGAGGAAGTATCGTAGAATGCGGCCATATTTTTCTCAAATTTATTACACTTAAACCGGCGGTCAAATTTTCGAAACAAAAATATTTTAAATATTTTTGCATTAAAAAAATGAGATTTGAGTATAAAATCATAAATTATTTAAAAACAACAGTCTTTTGCGTTGATAATTAGAAAAAAGGAAGGAACTTCCGTGATATACATTGTTTTGTGAAGGTATATTTCGTACAAATCGGCCAAAATGACAAGCTTTTAAGGTCTACATCTGTTAATCAATTTCGAAGATAACAGGAGGAAGAAGGCTCAAACCATCCCTATTTTCACTTGGACTACAATATATTTCAATTTTAGCAAAATCCGAGACATTGTACCAAAAAAGTATTATCGCTTTCATATGGAATAACTTATTGGGATCTGACATTTTGAGTGGCGCCGTCTGCTGCCGAAAAGTAGAAATACTCTAAGCTTGGCTTGGCTTGGCTTATAGCAGCTTACAGTATTAACAGGTGTTAATTACAGTATAAACTTACAGTGTTAAAACAGGTGTTAATTAACAATAACGTTATGGAAGTTCCAATTTTTCTACCGCGTAGCAAAAAAAATTTTGATTACTGTGCAGTGAAAGATTGTGATAGTAGAGCGAGCAAAAATTTGTTGCTCCGTTTCCACACTTTGAAATGAAGTATGTGAAGTGAACTGCTTGAAATTTATAAGACCTCCATTTTTAAAATATAAGAAACAATTTAGCAAAGAACAGTCTATTTTAACAGAAAAAATAGCCAAAGCTAGAGTGCATATTGAAAGACTTAACCAGCGTATAAAGACTTTCAAAATTTTTGGTTCAGTAATGCCTGTGGCATTGGTTCAGTGATGCCTCTAATAGAAGATATTTGTACAATTATTTGTGGAGCAATTAATATGTCCTCACCAATTCTAAGCGATTCGAAATTTATGAAATTGTAATTGTAAATTTAGAAGGTATATTAAAAAACAAATTTTTTGTGTAAAATGAATTATTTGACAAAACATACTTTATTGATTTTTATACATGTACTTATTTCATATATGTAATAAATATATCTTTTCGAAGTAACATTAAACTCGTCAATATTTATTAAGTCTGTACTGTCGTCACTTGTTATTATTTCTTAAGCCTATTTACTATCATCACATATTTTATCCCAATAAACAAATTTTATGTAACATTCGTATAAGAAATATTTTTTAATTTAGTCAACATTGAAGAAATAAAACTGTAATTTCTTGTAACTTTTAAAGCTAAATATTTTTTATCAAACTTAGAATATATAACAAAATATGTTAGTTCTAAATTTAACACTGCCATCCTCAGCTGAATTTGCCCATAATACCGATGCTTTTCCCTCAACACAAAGTTTTCTTCATCCTTTCAAACATTTTAAGTAAAAACAAAAAAAATATCAATACAATGTTAATACCAAGCTCTTCGTCGCCCTATTGGATATCTATATATATACATGTATATAAATATATTATATATATTGTTCACGCCCCCATGTCAGATACCAATACAGCTCAGCAAGCGACGAACCTGGCCCAGCACCAGGCATAGACAAATTGGCGTCTTGCCACCCCCCAACGTCTCCGTTACGTGGACGGTAACAACTAACGGTTTATCCACTAGTGTCATCATCTCCTAAACCAAAAATTGTACAGATTGATATCGTTGTCACAGTCCCAATGGCAGCATTTAGTATAAGTACACGGCAGCGGAAAAACACCAAGCTTTTTGTATCCATATAATAAATAATTTACATAAAATGAATTTGGGGTGTATGTTACGTCGTGGCACGTCCAGTCTATAGACGATAGACTATACATGGACGAAAAATTCATATCCTCCATTATTTTCCTTGATGACATTCAAAAAATTGAATTTATCAGTTGCCACCTATGATACACGTAATAATGTAACTATAGAAACACTTCAAAATTATGATACTCGCTTTCATCGATTGTTTAGGTACTTCTATATATGTTTAGTGATAGCACTTTGAGCATTATGTAAATTAAAAAATAAATTGAGGAGTGCGATGCTATAATATCTATAGAACACCTAATTCTTCAATGTAAGAAATATGACCTCCGTTATAAATACCAACTGGAATCTACACTCATGAACAATATAAAAGAGGGAAAATGCAGGATCTACTTAAGTTTATCAAGGAAACCATTAAATAGATAATGTAATCCACTCCTGCATATTCTCTAATAACCTTGTAGTTGATGCGATATAAATTATAAATTAAAAAAAAAGTATATTTTTTATTAAAAAACTCAAAAATCTCGTAGCTCGACGAAAAAATGAAAAATCACTAGACAAAGTATTTCGCCGTGAATACACTCCGCTCGATATCAAATAACTTTCAGGTGATAGATGTTTTTATGCAACAAATAGTCCTTGAACAAATTTAAGTCGTAAAGTTAAAGGACTCGCTCTGTATTTCAAGTGTAATATACAGTATGCAATACGAGGGTAAATATTACCACAACGATGTAGAAATATTCCTCGACTCTAAATAACCAATACCGTGTTCCTCACGGTTAGTTGGATGGGTTATGGCAGGCTCGCATAATAAAATTTTTCGTAATTTCATTCGGAACAATATCGTTCAGTTGTACGAGTTTTGCATTCGTAATCGTCAAACGGCCTAGATATTCCCCCGAAAAAGATTATAGAACAAAGAATTTCCAGCGTTTCTTCGTTTTACTTCATCCCTGGCCCGGTGGAAATATAGGTCTGGAATATTGCCAGAGAAAGATCTTCCACGAAGGCAGCAAAATTTAATGAGCACACGGGTAAGAGTATGCAGGAATGTGTCGCGGTAGCGTCCTTCCGGATCCTTTCGTAAGATTAACAATTAACTGTCCGCATATGCATATGAAACAACGATTTATTTTGCGAATCCTCTTAGTACGAATAACGAAGTGTTTACATTAGTTTAAATTAGCTTAAACAGCTATGCCATTAGCCAATTCAAATTTACCTGTAAATCTCTGTTCGATGTTTCCAGGTTCGGCGAAACATTTATACCATATACAGTGGATCCAAAAAGTATTTAAACACTACACGTTCGATTCTCGAAAAATTGTCGATATTTAATTGCGATAATTTCATAAAAACTAGTAGTTCAACCATAAGCTTGGACCCATTTTAAAGATTGACACCTCTACTTTCACAAAGCAATATTCATGTTCCACTAATTCTAAGATAAATTTACATGATACACCAGGTGAGAAAATGAAGACCCATTTTTTCTTAAAAAAAATGCTGGAAATTCAAATGTCCTCTAAAACTTTCAAAAATTTTTCTCGTAAATGAAACTGCCATAAATTTGAAGATTGAAATTTCCTCGTTACAACGACTCCTCAAAACTTGATGAACGATTTTCTCTCTCTGTTTTATACAAGAGAAATGAGGAACAAGTTCGGTTGTGTCAAGCTCTCATAGTGTAACCCCGTGATGGGTACGTTAGCAAACGCCTGCTTCTCCCACCAACCTCTCTCTCATGCGCAACGTCTGTGCACTGTTCACGACGGGCAAAGCACGTCCTTCCTCTATGGTAACGGCGGATGCTGGTGGAGGACAGTGGGCGCTATGGTGGGGACGGTTTTGTCTCAATTGAGACAAAAATACCCATCCCTGGGTAACCAATACATACTACTGTAACATTGGCGGCACACCTGTCATTAAAAGCTCGATAAAATGCCAAAAAAAATGTACACCAATTTTTAAGGTGTCGTTTGAAAGAGAAAGCTTCAATCTTTGAATATGTGGTAGATACAATCACGAAAAAAATTGTTCAAAGTATTCACAGAGCTTTGAAATTATAGCATTTTCGAGAAAAAAACGCGTCTTCAGTTTCTCGCGTGTTAAATCATGAAAAAAATGTTATTAAAACAACGGACTAGATTTCTTCAAAAACTGTCTAATTTACTAACATAACCAGAAGAAATTATTCACGCGAGTTCTCGCATTTCTTAATCAATTTCTAATAACCACTATATCATGTTTTTCTCTATTTCTCTCATTCTCCCACTCTCATATCGATGACATTTAGTGAAATTCATGTTTCACAAAAAAAATTTAGAACAAAATGAACAATGAATTATAAAATTAGAAGCTTCGACTAAATCGTAAATCAAGTTTTAAACACTTGTTGTAAGGGGGCTAATCTACGATGGCATCAGTCACGGGACACATTTTTCAATGTTCTTTCTGACGTTCCAATTTGCAACAGTTTGGACGAAATAGCGTCTTCAGTTTCCCAGTCGCCGTGCCATGCAAAAATATCTTAGGTAAAACTGAAGGATGAATGGCAAAAGTAGAGGCTTCAAATTTTAAGATGGATCTAGGTACATATATTGTTGTATTATTTCTTACAACGAAGTTATCACAGTTCGAATGTCGATAGATATCAGAGAATCGTAAGTTTAGTGTAGAAACGCTTTTTGGATCCACTGTATTTGATAGTAAATGAAGCTAATCATTTTCGGGAAAACGCGCAACATTAATTATTCAGCGTGAAATCAAACGACTGGGTAACTGGTGCCGATAAAGCATCGCTTCGCTCCCGTTCCATCTTGGTCGTCTTTGGACTGGTTACACCGCGCACCGACGAAATTAAATCACTGCTTTATCTTAACACTCGATAAATTACACAATTAATTAGCCGAGCAATTAACCCGGAATCAGATGGTGTACGAATTTAGGAGGGTGTAATTCTTAGTCGTGCGTGAGCAGGAACCATAAGGCTGTTCAAGGTGCCTCGAAAAAAAGGCAATTACCTTTCCAGGAACGATGAAGGGGCTTTGCGCTTCGTGCAAGAAGGGGTTTATGATCAAGAGGTGTTTTATGGATTGGGTAGAGGGTGGGCTGTTCAACCCTTTCAACGAATACACGGCCATCCAGGGATAAGATTCGAGTACATCGACGAAGATTAACGATCGCGACCACTATTAGAGAGATTAAAGTGAATGGTCCTGACTTTCGACGTCGACTTTCGATTTTCACCTCTTTATTAAGATTGAAGTGGTATCATGGGAACGTGACGACACGGTAAACGAGAACTAATGACTTTAACGATGGTTTGGCGTTCATCGCTTTCACGACTTAACGTATTATTATAGTGATACTTTAACTACACAGGAGTTGATCATATTGTTCCCTGATTATGTAAAATAACGTAGAATTCGAATGAACTACCTTATTATATTAGTACTCGGACAAGGTATTAGTAATTGGACTTATATTAGTACTTGGAGCATTCTTACAATTACACAATTGATGATGTTCAGGACAATTCACTACTTCATTTATCAATTTCTTAAAACATATTATTAAAGATACTTCTTGTAAACACATTAGTCTTTCTGATGTCCCTAATGTAACATCTGTTCACTTGATTAATTGGCTAGAAACTGGCCTCCTAGAAGTTGGCCCCATACTTGTTGAAATAAATACTTTCAACAGTTGTGCTGAGTTGTACTAAGTTTGTGCTACATTCTGCTCGAATATTATAACAATAATGTATAATATAAATCTAAAAATTGAGAAAAACGATTTTTTGAGTAGCCCCCCACTTTTTGTTCGTTTTTCAATTTTCTCAATTGTGCTAACTTGTGCTAGGTTGTGCTAACAATAAGATTGTGCTGAAGTATTACTTTATAAAAATAATAAATAAAAAAGTTATGTTAAATAATCGTTTTGGACATGCAATTAACGTTTAAGTTAGTAACAGTTACCCAAACAGCATATAATCATATATTTGAATTGTGCTAGCCTAGCACAAGTCAGCACAACTTTCGTTTTCACCAGTACAACGATATAAAGGGCTCTATATACTCTTGTCCGCAGCCCCTCGCGCTTGGATACTGTATCATTAATTGGACTTTCTGGTGACCCGACAAACATAATATTGCATGTCTGAGTTGTGCTAGCCTAGAAACTGGATAATTCATTAATGGTTTTGTTAAAAGAAAAATGTGTTATTTCTTCAATTTAAAATGTTGTTATATGTTATAGTCTATGTAAACGTAGAAGAAATTTATGTTTCACACATAAATACATTGAACACATTTTTTATTAGAAATATTTCATTAATAATTGGATTGCTCGGCAGTCAATCTAAGCTAAGCTAAGCAGTCGATTTGTTTTTATTTGTTTTGTAGTTTAGTTTATGCTAAAGTTTATGCTTAGTTTATGAAAGCGTAATTATCTCTGTTTCCATGATAAAAGACGTACACTGATTGGTTTCTGAGCCCTCTGATTATAATGTATATTATTACACGAATTCGATGGAGTTTTACGTTACAGTTATGTATCCTTCATGCTGTTTGAACATTGAACTACCCTCTTATCGTTACTTCACAATTTCCAGTGTAAATGGTGCATTCAGTTTCATAATGTTTGGTTCAGCATTACATACGCATTTTAGAAAATGAAACGTATAGGTCCATTCAAAATCAATCTACCGTTACATTTGTGCAATTGAGTGGAATGAACAACAGTGTTCATCGGGATGCAATTTGATAAGCTTGCATTAAACGCATTGCTCCTAGAATAGCAATTTTATTCATTTAATTATTGCGACATTTTCTTGAAAAATATTCGTACGATTTTAAATATTTACTGGAACGATAGGGGGTACATTATTGATACAATTTTCAAGTTCTATTGTCATAGTTCGTCGAGATAGGTGTGTTTACATACCTTTCAGGAATATGAAAACCAAAAATAATTATTCCAATTATTATACGACTATTCTGTTCTAGTATTAATGCTAAAAACTAACAAGTGAGAATATCTTCTGCTCACTTATTACTGGATACCAAAAATGTATTCTATTTATAATTTAGAAGATTTTAACGAAAATATTGTGGCTTGTGTCATTAAAATTTCTATTAATGAATTGTTCCTTATATAGTATATTTATTAATTTTTAAAAGAGTGTGCCAAATAAATACCGAATTGACATACATCCGATTTTGATGAAACAATGTTTGAAAGTATCACATATAAAACTATTTAGCACATTTTTGTGGTCATTGTTTATATTAAAGCAATCAAAACAGATCCAAAAGTGAAGGAGGATATTTGAATGAATATCTTGAAAATTATTGAAGTTTAATCATTCATTTTCATTTATTTGTTTATTGAAATATTTATTCATTTTCCTATAGATTTGTATGTAGGAAGTATACATTATTTGTAGTCAATCGTTTGTTTTCACAACCTTAATTATTCTTCTACCTTTTTGTCATAATTACAAGTATATTTTGAGCTTTTATTTTGATTTTTTTGTTGTTAAAAATCCACCAAAAATGACTACATACAAGGTGCATATTTGTTAAATGCTGCTTTATGACTTTTTGAGGTGTACTACAGCCACAGAAAGGGTAAAAAACATTTGTGAAGTTTATGAAGAAGATATTGAAGAGATTCGGACGTGTCAAAACTGGTTCTAATCTGTCTAGAGACTTCTGCTTAGAAGATGCATCACGTTCTGAGAAACCAAAAGTAATGGATGAGGATGATTTGCAGGCGATAATTGCCTCAAGTCGTCGAATTATAATTAGAGAACTTGGACCCAAGATTAATGTTACTCAAACATGTGTTATTGAAAAACACATTCATGTTTTCACGTAGGACTACCCATAATGATGTGGGAAATGAACTGAATGCGGTTGATTAATCGATCACCTTTATTAAAGAGCTACTGTACATTCTTTATCCATCAATTAAACAAGACCCATGACTTTGTGAACCCCGTTGGTCAAAGTTGTTCTGCTGAAGACCCCGATAGTCTCGCGTTAACTGTCAGAAATGTTCTGAAGGAAACTCCGATGGTCTCCTATGAGAAGTTAACACTAATCGTACCATGACCGGTCACATGACCGGTTTCGCATTTTTTATTTTGTAATTTTTGAAATTATAAACATGCTTCTATTAGTAATTATTAAATCAATTTCTCTATTCAAGCACATATTGTTATAAATTCAGTCTTGTCATTTTTATAAAACGACGTATAACAGTCACATTTTATGTTCGGTACGGTTAGTGTTAAAAACGTTTTTCCCCTCATCTTTCGCGAAGGCTCGCGATGTCTCCTTGGGCCCGCTTCCCCCTTCCTCGCACAAAGAAAATCCGCACTTTTTCCATACGCAGTGGACGAAAAATTTGGCAATCATGTCGAGTGACAAAAAGTCGAAGGTCCGCCGGTTTCTAAGAACTGCTACCTTGTTTCTGACCGAACATGACCTAACCGATCTAACCTGACCTGACCTAGCCCAGCCTGACCTAACCTAACCTAACCTAACCTAATGCGTCAATAATATTCACTGCTAATTGAGTTTTAAAAAGGCATTCCTTGAGTCTCGAACAAGCAGTTGTGAACGGAGCCTTTACGTTCCCCCGACCATCATTTCGGGAGGGAGGCAGTTGTTCTGCAACTTCACCGAAATATAACTATACTCGGAAACTGCGCAGCTGATAAAAAAATATCATAGGACGTAAATTGTTGGAAATTAAATTTTCTACAAAGAAGGTCTCTCGATATTTTGCCATATTTCGCATTGTTACCGAGATATTTGCAAATTTATAAAAAACAGGAAATCTACTTCACCGGCTAAACCAGGTCCATTCGATACCTGTGACATATACACTTTTTTCTGAAAATGACGTAAAGAACGCAAATTTAACCTCTAAACAAGGGGCCACGGAAATCGTAATCTCCCCAAAATATGGGCCGCAAATTTGTCCTTCACTCTTTCTTCAAGGTCAAAACTTTCTTTCTATTGCATCGCATACTACTCGTCATAAGGAAAAGAAGTCTCAAATACATTATGGGTCTCAATACAACCATTCTCTTGAAAAACGACTTTTATAAACTATTTTAGTCCACATGTCTACAGGGTGACCCAAGATGGTATAAATGTGGAAGGGGTGATTCTACATGAGAAAATATACAATACTTTTTTGCGTTTAATGCCTCGTTTTGGAGAAATTAGAGTTTGAACATTCAGCGAATGATATTCAATATGAATCGTCTGATGCGTCTGTTCATGATCTACCTGATCTACTTCTTACGAACGCTAGGAACGCAAACTTGACGGATTTTGAAACTGTAATTTCTCGAAAACGAGGTGTCAAGTGTGTTAAGTTAGGAATCGGCTAATCCCTACTTTCGTCTCTTACTAACCGCCATGCCCCCTCCTCTCCAGGCCAGGTCATTACCTCAGTTCTGGGTTGAAAGCGGATAACCCCTACCTACGATGGTCAGCCGTGCCGTTTTGTAGGGCCCGAGGTGGCCACACAGCTACGGCTTGACCGCCGTCCGTGCTCCCTTTGTGGCCCGAGGTGACCACGGAGCGTGGGTTTAATCCGCGATCTTTCGACCGTCGATCGCGCTGTTTTATAGGGCCCGAGGTGGCCACTCAGCTACGACCTAACCGTCGACCGTGCCCCTTTGTGGTCCGAGGTGACCACGAGCGTGGGTCGATCGGCCGGCTCTGTACAAACTTGAGGTAAATTCGTCTGACCCGGCGAGGATGGGTCCTTACGAAGCGATCTGTGGAGCACACGTCCAGCCGATCCATCTGCCCTAAGGCAACTCAACTCAAATCGTCACTGATCGGGCACAATTGCCCCCTCTTCCTCTTTTGATATGCTTTGTATAATACTCGGTCATCTGTCGGTTTCTCGTTGACATTCATTGGCCTTACGCATAACGCGAATACAGATCAAATTCTTACAATTACGCATTGACCGTTTCTATTTACAAATATAAACACAATTTGGTCTTCAACAATAAACGCAATTATACATTTTACATATTAAATTTCACATACGTAATTTAGTCTTTAACAAAGTGAAAAGAAATTATTCTATATTTCAGAATCGCCTCTTCCACATTTATACCATCTTGGGATACCCTGTAGACATGTCGAATAAAATAGTTTACGATACTTTAAAGTCGTTTTTAAGAGAATGGTTGACTTGCGACAAGTCAAGGACTTTGCGGTCCACTTTTTAACAGATTTCCGTTGATCCAGAGGTATAGTATCCCTCTATGGTAGTCGTGACATATAATTTTTATACACCCTGTACAAACTGGTGAAATAATATATTGACCTATTCCTGGAATTGGAACTGTTTTTCTTTATACAATGACTTTTCCGGATTTATCTCGACTACCCTGTATTACCATATAAAAGCAGTAAGGCTCAGCTTGTACAAAATTTTTGTAGAATCTGCGGAAATTTCGGCGAGGCCCAACACTCTTACGGAATTTTTTAACACTTTGTAAAGAAATGGTGGTCAACGTACTATAAGCCACGTGGTGTATGACATCCACACCAGTTTATCGAAGCATTTTTCATCGGATTTTACAATAGAGAGTGAACGTGTGTCACAAACTTCGCACATGCACAGTAAATATATTATTCTGATTGAAATGGATTGAAAAGAAGTAAAATAATGTGCGTAAAAAAAAATATCTTCGATATTATTTCATTATGCATATTTTAACTGTCGAGACTACATGTCATCAGGAATCTCCTTGCGAATCAACGACCATGCAAGTAGCATTGGCATAGTTAAAATATCATCGTATCATACATTTTCTGTTGCTGTTATGCCAACATTTATAGCAAAATCAGTCGAAGTGGATGATTGAATCTTGTAAAATCCACCCTAAAATTGGCCACATTGGTAGAATTTATATTAAAATCGTCTTTTGGTTTCATTTCACAGAACCTGTTATTTAAATTGAAATCAATAATTTCAGTCGATATCTAATAAACATTGACCACTTCAGGTTTTCGATTATTATTGATTCGAACAATAATAATTCATTTTTAGATATTCAGGGTGGTCAGTATCCGATAAAACCGGAAAGGGGATGATTCTACATAAACAAGTACGTTGAAAATGTGTAATAAAATTTTTTCATACATTCTTCATTTTCGAAAAAAATCGGGTTTGAAAATTCGGTGAACACGTGCGCTACTGAATAGGAATCTTCTGATGTGTCTTTTCATGATCTACCGGTTCTAATTCTCACGAATGCTAAACATGTGAACTTGGCGGATATTCGAAGACGATTTTCTCGAAAACAAGGATCATCCCCTTTCCGATTGTGCCATCAATTAATGTCCACCTTGTATGTGATGTAACGGCTCGCCTGCGTTTTGGAGAACTCTGTGTTCTTAACTTTTATGAACTTTTTTTTATATGATCCTGTAGTTATTGATGACGACATTCCGAAAATGTGTGTATGGTTGTTAGGGATTCACTGATTTATAAGTTATACGCGTGTAAAGATGAGCAGTTATAAGCGTTTTTGACAGGTTAGAGCATCTCCATATTGGATATTCATTGAGTGGTAAAAGTAGGTAGGCCTGTTCGGCGCATGCACTGGATAGATCGTGAGTGTTCAGCGCATGTGTTAGATAGTATGGTATATTTGCGAGATCGGCTAAATAGTACTGAGCGTATGCGCTAGATGGCAATTCAGTGGTTACACATACTTTGTAAACATAAGCAATTTCTATTGCTTTTTACAAATTAATTATTAATAGTTTTATTGTTGATTTTGAAATGGCTAGTTCAAGTATTAGAAATTTTAACTTTAGAGACATGCCAATTAGTAGGAAAGAAACAATTGCTTGGGCTCAGGATTGTGGATTGTTGCGAAAATTTAGAAAGTGTCGTATTCATCGGTGCGAAATGAAAATTTATAACAATAATCATGGAATTGGTCGTTTTCGGTGTCCTATTGGGCGTAACAAATGTCGACAGTATTCATTGACTGTCGATTCTTTTTTCGTGGACGTTCGGCTACCATTAGATGATGCTATACGGTAAGTTCAAAAATAATTTATACATTTGTACAGTTTAATAAATAGTTGCTTTTTTAGGAATTGTTGATATCGATACAAGTGATTGTAGAATGGTGGTAGTAGAACACCGTGCAGCCACTACGTTAATTGAGAAAATTAAAGAGAATGTAATCGTCGGCAGTGAGATCCATACGGACTGCTTCCGCAGTTACGCGGGTCTTGCTGCTGTCGGTTACATTCACAAAACTATGAATCACAACGTTGAGTTTGTGGGTAAGTAGTAATAATATTGAATATTTAATTATGAAGTGATATGATTATGCTTTTATGTGCAAATTAATTAAATCAAGATTTAATTACAGAAAGTGATGGCACTCACACTCAAAAAATTAAGGCGTATTGGCGTCCTGCAAAAGATTGGATGCGAGGAAGAAGTCGCTTCCATGATGAAGATTTTGCAGATCGACTGTGCGAATATTTGTGGCGGGGATTTTGTCGCCACAATAATATTGGAATGTTCGAGTCTTTGGTAGAAGCGACCAAGATACAATATGTGTTTGAATAAGGTAAGCTATAATATGAGAATAGTTGATTGTTCACCTATCGGAACTAATTAGATTTAGAATAGAAGTGTATATCGAAAGGTTTGAAGTTGTTTAACTTTTACAGGCATCCAATCTTTGAAAAAATACATTCCCTCCATAATGAAAAGTATAGTTTTTAGTACAATAAGCAAATGCATGAAAATATTTAATTTTGTTAATTATTAGAAAGGTTTATTGTATTTTAATGTGAATATGTATCA
This sequence comes from Sphecodes monilicornis, assembly GCA_913789915.3. NCBI lineage: Eukaryota > Metazoa > Arthropoda > Insecta > Hymenoptera > Halictidae > Sphecodes > Sphecodes monilicornis. The sequence goes on from OU565296.1 coordinate 4,340,051, forward strand.
TGGAGTATTCTGTTGCTCTAAAAGCAGCCAACTCCATGATTGTCATTCAAAATTTTTATTTTGCAGCAGTATTGTCGAGTATTGTAGACATTTATTACGACTGATAGGACACCGAAGACGACTCATTCCATGATTATTGTTATAAATTTTCATTTCGCACCGATGAATACGACACTTTTAAAATTTCCGCAACAATCCACAATCCTGAGCTCAAATTAATTGCTTTTTCTTTACTGCTTGGCATGTCTCTAAAGTTAAAATTTGTAATACTTGAACTGACCATTTTAAAGTAATAATAAAATGTACAAGAAACTGGGAAAAAATGTTAAAAGTGTCCTTATTTGTCCTTGTTCTGGGGCTGACCTGTCTTTTTTATACTTAGTTGTTTTTAACCTTTTAAACAAAATAATGTCCAAGTTTGAATTAGCACAAGCTGTCACTGAACAGTAATTAAAATATACAGAATCACATACAGGATTTTAAAAAGAAGGTACAATCCAAGATGGTTTGAGGTTAGGTTGTCGTGGGAGCGGAGAAGGCCAGCCTGACCATGATATAATGTTTCGCATTTTGATGTAGTAAATGTGTTATTACGTACGTGTTTGTGCTGCCATCCAATGGATTTGTTCGAAAATATTTAGCCTATTTTGTGTATATTACCTAGCAAATATATCAATATGGCGGCGCTGTAACCTGTCAAGAAGGCTTAAAAGTGTTCAACTTTATATGCGTATAACTTTTTAACTAATGAATTCCGCACATTAAGATTTTCGTTTTCGGTGTTTTCTCGTCGAAATTTATAAGATTGTATAAAAAAAACTTGAAAAAAAGAGTTCTCCGAAACGCAGTTAAACCGATGTGACTGTTCTGTAATCATTATAGCACACTTTTTTTCGTATAAATGACAGAAGTTCTAGACGATTGTTAGATCTCAATTGTGACAGATCGACTCAGAAATATAACTTAAGTTGTCCTAGTACATTTTCTTTATTTGGCCCCAAAGATTGTACGTCCCCTTAATAATAGCAATCGTGCCAGAATTTATGTTACAGACGTGACTCTTTCGACGATTATTATAGGTCCATATATTTGTTCTGTGAACCAAATTCTTATTAGAACCATTTCTTCATCGGATCATAAAATAAAGACTAATAGGAAAAAGTCATTTCAATAATAAAAATCATTGATGGCTTCTGAATAATCTTTTTAAAAATTCTTATTTCATGATATAATGTTTTTGGAATGTTACGTACACCTGCAAAGATGTTGTCATTACGGTAACTTTATATGTAGAATGAAATCTCGATTTGTTTATAAAATTCCTTACATTTATGTTATTGACTTTACATACGAATACAAAATTTGTATACGTATTCCTCGTTTTCTAAAATAATTTCATGTGCATAGCAAAAGAAATAATATAATAGTATAGCACCTGGGATTGTCGTAAATAGACCCTAAAATTTTATGAAAATCGTTATTTTCGTAAAAAAATATAAAGAAATTAAAATATAAAATAATACTCTTTGGCGAATCAGTTCTCGAGTAATACAGTAGAAGTAAAATGCAGTTGCATAAAATTCAATAGAAATGTGTTGTTAATAAGCTTTTTATGACATACATGCAGTTTAGTAGTTGAGACATTAGCAAAAATAGTGATAAACAATACTATAATTTATTTCTTCATATTCTAATGCTCGCTCAATTGAGTTTTCCAATATAATTCTTGCAAGTCTCCATGAAGTATACTATTCTACATTTATGACTGTAGTTGAAATCATGTCATCCAAGATGGTATCGTGAATAATGTCACGTTCTTCATTAGGGTAGACCTTATTTTTTGACCTACGAATTGTTTTCCAAACGTTCCATTGGTGAGAGAAAAATTTGTGCAAAGTTTGAGATCGATCGGATGAAAGGATCACGTTGCGCATTTGAATTGAAAATTTTTGAAAATTTTCAAATTCATCATAACTATAGCGTATTATATATCGTTGGATTCGTCTTCTTTTTCTAAATAAGAATATGGAAAAAATATATGACTCCCTTTAGATAAAAATATCGGTGGCCTTGAAATTTCGAAAATATGATTTTCAAAATTTTTTTTATCTTGCCATTATATTTTCCGTATTGTGTAGTGCAATTTTCTCCTCGGGCATTTTTTCGCATAACCTCAAATAACAGAGATATTTAAATACCTACATTAAAATGTAGCAAAATTGATGGTTGCATATATGTATTATTCTGTATAAGTAAAATAACATATTAGCAGTTGTAGTTTTGTAATGCAGTGTACTATATATGTAAATGAATATATTCTACAGAATTATAATGAGGAACTATTTCTCATATTCTAAAGAATTTGTATTTACACATTTTTCGCTAATTTTTTAACATTAAGATATTGCTGGTGGTAATGTTGTACAATTGTAGTATCATCTGTTTTTTCTTCCTCATTACGCGCTAAAATTTGATTATAATCCTACATTAACTTAACGGCTCTTTCTTCCGAATCATTAACCACCGGTAAAGCCTTAATAATCGGTAACCCTTAAATATCTAAACCTATTTTATATGATGGTACAACCTGCCAAGCTACAGGATCTTGTTCTGAAAATTCTACCGATATGACGAATCTACTAAAAAACTTCAGTCTTTCGTCTGATATCAAATGTGATATATCCTTCTGCACGTAGTCGGCTACATTACTGGGTATAATGACAAATTTTTTATTAGAATCGCCGCCACTATTAGTTTCATTTAACGCCTGCACCATTCGTTTCTTTATTTCTGTAGAAATTTCATGATCGAAGAACGATAACACAGCATTTTCTGATGTTAAAAGTGCCTGCAAAATTTTTCTAACGTTATATTACTAACATCTCTATCTATTTTCTTATATTTGTATAAGGATTTAATAAAAGTAAAATCCTGCTGCGGAGCCCTCGTCGGGAGAGGAGCTTCTATCCATGCTTTTAAATATAAATTTGCAATAAATATACATATATCGCGGGTTCCATTTTCCTCCTCTTCGCTTAACTTGAATTCTTTGCGAAACAAAAATATTTTTAAACAATAAATGCCCTTCGCCATCCACCGAGCATGATGGAAAAATACCAGCACGAGATCAATAAATTCGCGATGATCTTCTCGTGGATGTTGCATTTGCAGAGTCTGTTTTACAAAATTTATCAGCTCTAGTACATTTCTTATTTTTTCTACGACAAATGGATCTTCCACTCCAGGGTGGAAGTTTAATTGATTTATATTGCGCCACGCTTGCTGAAAGCGCTTAACAATTGGGATGTTTGCACCCAAAGACTTGGACATCTTTTTCTCAAAAAAACGGATCTTAAAACTATTTCGTAGACATGGTGTCTTCACGGAAGATATAACATGTCCCGTCCGATTTCGTGCTTTAAAATTGCACATGCACCTTGTAAGCGACCTATATTGGATGCTGTTGTATCACATGAAACTGCTTGTACCTTGACGCATATGTCCCACTCCCGGAATAGATCATGAACAGCAAGAGCTTGATCTCTTCCTGTAGAAGGTGCGATTGCAGGAATTTCATGTAGCTGATTACATCCTCTGCAAGTTATAACGACAGGTAACCTTTCTACCTCTTCTTTAGCGACTAGAGCAGGTAGCATTTTACCGTTCCAATGAACAGTAACTGCCTTAAACTCATGCTGCGGAAAAGCTGCACGGAAAAGCTGCACTACGTTCCGCGGGCAAATGTGTTCGATAACGACGAATCGATGTTCGATTTATGATCAAATCTTTAATGTCGTGATCAAGAGCTTGAGCAGTTGCTTTGATTATACGGGCAGCATCGCGATCACTAACTTTACACGTATCAAGCGTTGCTACACGTTTTAGCGCAATAACCTGTTTTGAACCGCGATTTCGCTTAGGTTTACTCGGCTCAGGTTCTGTTGTATCGCAATCGCTCGCATTATACTCCAGCACAGGATCCTCAGTAAGTCGCCGTCTTACTTCGTCCTCGAATGATGCAAAGTTGATTGTTTCTGCTGATTGTAAAAAATGTGAATAATATGAGTAAAGAGAAAAAGATTTCGATAATTTTACGGCTAAACTGTCTTTTAGATACCCAGTTTTTTTTAACTTTTTAAACTTTTTTTTATGTAATCCTGTAGATTTCGACAAGAAAATTACGAAAATATAAGTCTTATTGTTAGGAATTCACTGATTTAGAAGTTATATGCGTGTAAACATGAGAAATTTCGAGTGTTTTTGACAGTGTTCAAGATTCGAACAGCTGAGAATCCATTGGGGGTCGACGGTTTCGCCGTTAATCGGTCAACCGGAACGGCGACTCTTTCACGCGCTATTCTCAAGCGTTGTCGACATCATTGTTTGAATCTCGAGCACATTGTCTTTCCCGAGCGATGATTCTGTTCACTCGTGTTATTGTAAGTTCTTCAGCTGTTTCGATCCGAACAACAATCAATTGTCTGTCTAACCGATTTCGGTTTATTCAAATTTCATACTTTCTGGATCTTTCGATCGCGTACAGCAGTGGTGAGCACGGGTGGAGCCCCTCAAACGCCTGCTTCTCCCACCAACCTCTCTTTCATGCAGCGCGCACGTTCGTTGCGTACGCTGATGTCTCGTGTCTTCGTTCCCCCTTTGTACCGCGCTTGAAGGAAGGGGACAGAGGGCGCTACGGTGTAGACGGTTATGCCTCAATTGAGGCAAAATTGCCCATCGCTGGCGTACAGCGTCCACGGTTCGTGCGTCGCACTCGCTCCCGAGACGCAGTCGTCTCAGCGCTCTTCAGCGAGACACATCTTCAGCATTTTCTCTTAATAAGCTCACTTTGAATTTCTACCGTTAACTCGCGATCGAGCTAATTCCTCGCGCCGTGTTTCAACGTTCAAAGTTCCGAGTTTCGCCGCCGGTATCTGTACTGCCGTAATTTCTTTCAAATAAACTTCATTCTTGTGCGCACGGAACACACCAAAAACTGGGTATCTAAAAGACATTTTAAGCAATTCTACTTTAAAAGGAATAATTCTTCTACTTTAAAAGAAAAGGTTGAAAATCATATTTTCGAAATTTCAAGGTCATCGATATTTTTATTTAAAGGAACTCGTATATTTTCTTCCATATTCTTATTGAAAAAGTCAAATATGCTATAGTTATGATGAATTTCAAAATTTTTATCCGATTAATCTCAAAGTTCACAGAAATTTTTGTCTCACCTAAAGGAACAATTCTGGAGGAGGGTGTGCATTGTATCTCGATAAAAATTTTTCACCAAGTATAGCTTAGGTCCACCCGACTCTACATATAGGGCAAGTAAACAAACCAGTAACGAACGTGTAGTATAACAGGAAATGTTGAACAGATGACGATTATATGGAAACGTCAATAGTTTGGAAAATTTAGTTTACCAACTACAGTTCAGAATTTATCAGTTTATTTTAAACAGTTGACGTTCCGAGCTACACAGGTTTGTACGTTACACATATACTGTGCACACATTTATTAAAATAATCGAATATTGGCCCAGAAGCATCGTTTAAATTGTGAATTTATAATACGACAAGCATAATGGATCGTTCGTTCAATGCGAGTCTTAAAAGATTGCATAATTACAATGGCAGCTATATTAATGCCTCGATATACAGGGTGTCCCGCGACTTATGGTCAACCGATTATGGGGTGATTCAACCTGTAAAAATGAGTGGAATAGAAAGTATAACATTTTTTCATTTGTAGCTTCGCTTTCCAGAAAATCGAGCTTAAAGATTCGTCGGGTTCGTGTGCATTGGTACAGCTATGCTGTTAAGGTCTCGTTTTATGGTTTAATCGAGATATTTCGAGTATTGCACTTGGTGCCTGACTAAACTTCAAAGGACCACACATTGGTGTGGGACTAATTGAAAACTCACAACCATTTGTGGGTTGAACACGGGTTTATTTTGTTTATTCGCAACCTAACCGTTACGACTATTGAATATATCTTACTGCGAATCTAACTGATGGTACGCTTCTGACTCTCTGATCTGTATGACTGCTAATGAACTTCTGAACTGTTTGATGTCTTGTCTATATCTAACTGTTGCTCCCAGTTTACCAATCATTGTCAATTTCGGGGGCCGCCCCTTTTTCCCCATTTGTCCCGTGTATTCAGGGTGGGGCCTTACAGGGCGGTTCCCGACTGTCCGAAGAGTCGAATGGATGACTGCCCCCTCCAATGCGCCCGAAGCGCTCTGTCCTTTGGTGGGGGTGACCGGGCCGCGGCCGCTTGCAGTCGCTCTCGCGGGTGGGCGGGTATTTTGCAACGGTGGGAAATTCCGGCTAACCCGGCTCACTGGTAATGACAACTGAGGGCTGACTCCCTGTTCGTTCTGCTTTGGGACTTTATGATACGGTTTCTTGGACCTGGGAGACTAACGCGAAAACATGAACTTTAAAACTAGCTGAATATCCTTATTTCTACGTGCCGCATGTTGGCTGCAGACGGATCTGTTAAAGAAATTGCAATAGCTCGATGCTATTAAGAAATTGCTGACAAACTCGCAAATGACAGTATCATAAAGTCATTCCTAAGGTCGTTGCCTTAACATATGCACAGAGTAGAATTGGTTGGTTATGATCAGACGTGACAGCCGATTTCTATGGAATAATCGTACGCGTATTCGCTGAACTTTCAAATTCGATTTACTTGAAAACGAGGCTTTAAATGAAAAAATTTTATTCTTTCGTTTCGATTCATTTTTACATGTAGAATCACCTCGTAATCGGTTGACCACGAGTCGCGGGACACCTTGTATATAAAACTTTTCTTCAATGGTTTTTTTAAGAAACTTTTAAGAATCAATTTCGTAAGACTCTCCTAATTAAAATGACATTGTTAAAAAGATGGACTGTATAATACAGTCCAACGACTTTTTAACGGTGGCTCGAATATGAGGAGATAGGAGTTTTTGAGGGAAAATAAATTGTTGTACAGCGAGGTTTTATTGATAGTTACCCACCTAATGGTGGGCCGTTTATTGAATCAAAATATCCCCGTGAAGGTCGGCGGTTTGCGACTCCTCCGTTTCCTCTGGGTCGTCCCTTGGACGTCTAGCGACGTTGGCGTCTGAAAAATAATAATTACGAACGAAGGTGTGAAAACACCTATTTGATACGATACGTATCCGTTCGAGACGCTGTTTTCCGTACGCTCCTGACTGCGATAATCGCTATCGAAGGAGGGGGAATACAGCCAAACTGCTCAGAACGCAGAGTTAGTGGACTGTATATTTTTGACGTATCTCGATAATCGAGAATCCGTCCGCTGGCAGTGGCGTAGTCACGGTTAAACCGATTCTACTGCGTGGGCATCAGCGTAAGGGTGGCGGTTAATCTTACAAGGAGGTTGTAAATCTCCAAGTTCGATAATCCAGCCAGTGTTTCAACAACCTTGATTCAAAGCTTGCGAGTGACTCAATACGTCACGCGGCTATAGAAATCTCGGTGGAAGACGTGGTCCAACTCACCACTTACACGCACAATATCGACTATCTGCGCACAATAGAAGCGGCGTATATTGTAAGAGAGTGTTCGCTAGCGCGCCTCAATAGCAAGTGCTCGCCAGCACGATTCGTGAGCGAGTTACTCCTCGCACGTCTCGTGAGCAAGTGACTACGCGAACTGTTCGGCGGCGACGAAGCGTCGCGAGAGTCTCAGCTGATCCGCTACGCGGCGGTGTCTCTCTTTGATTCACCTGTCTCTGTTCAACGTATGTTTGTATGTTGTTCTCTTTGTCCCTCTATACCTTCGCGACACGAGTTTGATTTGAACGTTCTGCACGTAGACCTACCGATCGCCGTGTTTATCAGCTGACATTAGCTGGTAGCCAGAAAGTCACGCCGTTTTTACTTGAACTGTTGTTGGTTATTTGGCTCCTCGGAAGAATAAGATCGAGGAGGTCACCAACGAATATAGATCGCGACAATCGCGAAATTCAAGCACGTTTCAAACTAACGCGATATTTAAACAGACATCAAGCACGGCACAATTTGCATCACACTTACTTGTTTAATCCACGATATATTATAACCTCGATTGTCCGAAATAATTAATGGAATATGAGTATTCGAACAATGGAACAGCTACCTAGTATCACATTAAATCTTTACTGATTCGTACAATGAATCGTGTTCTATATGGATCGTTTTAGATTGCACTGTTTACATGTGAAACACGTATTCGAATAATGTTCAAATATCATCGGTTCTACTGAATCGTCAATTCAACCAACAAATGTGCTCGGAATTATATCGTGTTTGGTATCGTTTTCATCAAAAAAATATCACGAAAATGTTGACAATTGTTCGACAAAAATAATACAAAATAGTTTTGTACAGTTTTGTACAGTTACATACAGTTACATACAGTTACATACAGTTGCATACAGTGAATACTTTACTAAGTATAATAAGCATATTATACAAGACACAAAAATATTATTAGCATTTAAAGTAGATATGACTCTCTAGATTATATAGGTCAAGTTTCAAGCAAATCGAAATATATTGTATACAATCGTTATGAATTATTTCTTATAAACAAAAAAGATTGCTGAAGCCACAAACGTATTGGAACAGGTAACAGTTAAAGCTTCAATATGTAATAGGTCCATGTTCGGTACAAATAACGTGTTGTAAGCGATTATGCACACTGTTTACTAACATTTCTGTAACGCTCGGTGATATACGGTGGGTATATAAAGTATTCGTACACATTTAAAAATCGAATAACATTTTAAAAATTGGATCAAACGACCAATTATTTTGAGATATCAGACGCATAAATTTACTAGGTAGCGTGTAAATCATTTTTTTCTAAAAATTGCTATTGATCGATATTGCGACGAAAATAGTAATGATCACAATTTTTAACTTTTGTATCTGTGCCTGTAATATTAATTTTAAAGACGCAATTTATAGGTCAAGTAAGTTATGTATATGTACGAAGTTTCATCGAAATCGGTTAACGTTGTTATGAGTTACAAACATTTAAAGGTGTTTACATAACGACAAAATTCTCTGAAAAGACCAAAAATCTGCGACTGTTACCCTTAAACTTTAATCTTGTAATGTTTTTAGTTCATACTAACATTAACTGACTTCGGTGAAACTTTGCGCATGTATATAACTTGCTCAGATCTACAAAATGCATATTTTAAATTTTCATTATAGGCAAAGATAAAGAAGTTAAAAACATTACATGATTAATGTTTAAGGGTAAAAGTCCAGGTTTTCGGTCTTTTCAGGGAATTTTGTGCTCATGTAATCACCTTTAAATGTTTGTAACTCATATCAATGTTAATCGATTTCAATGAAACTATGTACATGTACATAACCACAGACGACCTCGTCTGCGACATAATTTACATGTACCTACAAAATGCGTCTATTAAATTCTTATTACAGGCATAGATAAAAATGTTATAAATTGTGATCATTACTATTTTTGTCGCAATTTCAACCAATAGCAATTTTTAGAAAAAAATATATACACATTACCTAGTAATCTAATCCTTTTAACATCTCAAAAGAAGTTGTTGAAATGGGTCTGTTCATGGCTCACAAGTAGAGCATGGTATAGATGGCGCCTATAGCGGACCAGTTCTATGGGGAGACTTGGCAATGATGCGCAGTTGCAGGCCGGTCGTTCTTTCGTCGTTGTTGATTGGTCTGCCGCCTCGCCAGGAAAGAAAAGAAAGCCATATGAGAACGTACGTGGCAGCGTTGTTATATTAAATATTATACGCCACGCTGTATGAGTATATCTCCTACCACGTTCCACATCCCAACAGAACTGAAGTCGTTTAGTCTAACTTTAAAAAAGTTATCCGATTTTTAAAGGTGTACGAATACTCTTTATACCCACTGTACAGGGTGTATAAAAATTATATGTCACGACTATCATAGCAGGATTCTATATCTCTGGATCGGTGGAGATCTGTTAAAAAAATGGTCCGCAAATTTGTCCTTCACTCTTTTTTTAAGGTCAACATTTTTTTATTGCATCGTATAGCACTTATTGCATGGATAAAAAATCTCAAGGACACCATGGGTCTCGAGTCAACCATTCTCTTGAAAAACGATTTCAAAGTTTAATAAACTAGTTTACACCACATGTCTACAGGACGTCTCAAGATGGTATAAATGCGGAGTCTAAGTACTAAAAAATAAAAATAAATTTTTAAAAATACCACGTTTTTAAAACGGTCTAAAGAGTATAAAATAATAATAAATAAAAAAAAATAATTTGAAAAAAAATAAAAATAAAATGGACTAAAAAGTATAAAATAGTTTTTAGAAAACGGACTAAAAAGTATAAAATAATTTGAAAATAAAAACAAAAATTTGAAATTGTGAAGTTTGAATAGCTGTGAAAATACTTGTAAGATTTAAAACGAAAAACGTGGGGCGCATGCAATAGATAATTGATGCATGAATAGTTCACCTAAATCACTAAAAATTGTATTGCTCCGCAAATGATATAAACTGTTGTGTGAGTTTTCTCAACGGCTGCTACTCCCTACACTCCTTACTATTATCTTGCGCCCCACGTTTTTTTTTTTTATTTCACGCCTCATTTTCGAGAAATTAGAGTTTGGAAATCCGTCAAGTTCGCGTTCCTAACGCTTGTAAGTAGTAGATCAGGTAGGTAATGAACAGACGCGTCAGACATTTCATATTACAGGGTGAGACACCCTGTAGACATATGAAATAAAATAGTTTATGTAAGTTTAAAGTCATTTTTCAAGAGAATGGTTGACATGAGACCCATGATGTCTTTGAGACTTTTGTTCCTTGCGACGAGTACTATACGATGCAATACAAAAAAAATGTTGACCTTGAAGAAGGGTCAAGGACTTTGCGGACCATTTTTTTAACAGATGTCCATCGATCCATAGACATAGAAGCCCGCTATGGTAGTGGTGACATATAATTTTTATACACCCTGTACATAGAATTCCACACTTCGAATACTTTATCTTTTAAACTTATCTAAGATATTATATTAAAGTTTTGCAATTATTTTTCTATTATTGCCCATAGATATCAAGTCACTATCGGAGCTTTGGCGTGGTGTGATCAACATGTGGAGGGTATTGTATATGATCCCCTTTTTAACGATACCTGCGATGTGTTCAGGATCATTATTCTGCTGAAAGTAAAAATCTTCGTTTATACACAATTTTCTTGCACTTTCTTTTAAATTTCATTGTAACATGTGCAGATATTTGTATTTATCCATTATTTCTTCAATGAATACCAAATCCCAGGTGCCGCCTGCTACCACACACCCCGAGGTCATGATTGTGCCACCCCCATGTTTCACCATAGTACACAAGTTTTACTTCCATGTCGGTATTTGCTAGTCGCCAACAAAACTTCGTCCGTCCGATCCAAAAACGTTAAATTTCGATTTATCTGAAAAGATTACGTTATTCCAGAATGCATTATCTTTACTAATAATGTACGGCTAATGTATGTTTACTAATAACACTGTCCAACAAATTTCAACTTTTTTTATGTTTCCTAATAACTGTTGGGTGGTTCTTATAGTGTTTTTTGCGTTGATTCCGAATCTGCCCTTACTTTTTCGCCTACACGCACAGTTTTTGAGAAATTTGAGTTTGAAAAAAAGACCTATTTTTCAACTTTAAACAAATATTGTGATGTTATTATAAAAGATATTGATTTGTTCTTTGCAGCAAAAGATTCTGTAGACTTTCCCGAATACAGTGATATCCAATATTAATACATTATGTTTAAACATGTTTAAACAATCATTAAAGACGGAGAGACACCACTTTTGCACCAATTTTTGAGGATATTTTTGAATTTATATAAAAAAATAAGGGGCCAGCGTAAAATTGTACTATATCACTTGATAGAGCAGACTTTTATCTTGAGAAACCCCCCTTTGAAGTTTGCAACATCGACATTTTAACCGAACAAGAAAGCAAAATATCTTCGCCCGACATGAGTTGCCGCCAGTGGTGCTCTTTCGGCGCGACGTAACGGCGATGCAGTGGCTATAAGCGCGCAATTATGTCAGCTTATTTATGTTAAATTTTATTAAATGTTATACTATTGTTGTTTATTATTTATTAGTACATTTATTCTGTATATATTATTTTATGTATCTTTTTAATGTTAGTCTCTTGTTCATAGTATATTTCATACTAAAAAGATCTTTCGTAACAAAAGAATAGTTTAATACAGAAATCTATATAATATCGCTAATGTGAAATATAATTATAATACACATTATTATACATTATATATATACATATTTTATATATTATATATATTTCATTATTTATATTATATATATTTTATTTATATTATATATATTTTATTTATATTATATATATTTTATTTATATTATATATATTTTATTTATATTATATATATTTTATTTATATTATATATATTTTATTTATATTATATATATTTTATATATATATATATTATATATATTTTATATATATTATATATTTTTTATATATATTATATATATTTTATATATATTATATATATTTTATATATATTATATATATTTTATATATATTATATATATTTTATATATATTATATATATTTTATATATATTATATATATTTTATATATATTATATATATTTCATTATAAATAAGGTGACATAATTGCGCGCTTATAGCGACTGCATCGCCGTTACGTCGCGCCGCGCCGTATCCCGACGAACGACCGCGCTAGTGGAAGAGCACCACTGGCGGCAACTCATGTCGGGCGAAGATATTTTGCTTCCTGGTTCGGTTAAAATGTTGATGTTGCAAACTTCAAAGGGAGGTTTCTCAATAGAAAAGTCTGCTCTATCACGTGATATAGTACGATTTTACTCTGGACCCCTATTTTTTGAGATAAATTCAAAAATATCCTCAAAAATTGGTACAAAACTGGTGTCTCTCCGTCTTTAATGATTGTTTAAACATGTTTAAACATTCATAATGTATTAATATTGGATATCACTGTATTCGGGATAGTCTACAGAATCTTTTGCTGCAAAGAACAAATCAATATCTTTTATAATAATATCACAATATTTGTTTAATGTTGAAAAATAGGTCTTTTTTTCAAACTCAAATTTCTCAAAAACTGTACGTGTAGGCGAAAAAGTAAGGCAGATTCGGAATCAACGCAAAAAACACTATAAGAACCACCCAACAGTTATTAGGAAAAAATTTTGGTGTTGGACAGTGTAATTATACTAATGTACGGCTTTTTCGGAAACCCTGGCATGATAATCATTTTCACGTAGCACTCTACTACATAATTCTGGATTTACATCCATCTTGAAGTTTTCTTTTTCTTTATTTCTATTTCACCGATCAAAGTTCTTTCCCCTTGTAACGGTTCGAGTTATCGCGGTGACGATAGTTCTGTCTCGACGACGTTCCTCCTCGTTGCGGAGTAGCTCGTCGTGCCAGGGTTCGCGGCGAAGAGAACTGTCGGCGTGGAGCGGAGAGGTTAAGGTGCGGTAAATAAATACACGTGCTGGTTTAGTTAATAAACGAACTGCCGTTCGCGGTATCGGTGTTCGCGTCGCGGAGGATCCTTTCTTTGGTTTCTTTAGTGGGCCTGAACGATACTTATTTTTTATAGTTCCTTCAGATTTCAATGATTTAAGAATACAATTGAATAATAATTTGCTTATTTCATCATACGTCTTTCTTTCGTGACGCGACTTTCACAATTAATTTTCTCTCACTTTCAATAATTTCAGATGTTTTGGTTTTCATTGATTCTTAGGACTCGTGTCTGCCTGTTCAAATACTTGTGTGGCATCAGCAAAGTTTATGATTGTAAGAAATAATTCATAACTGTTTGTATATACAGGGTGTCCTAGACCCACGTGTCAACCCTTATGAAAATGGTGGAGAGTAATTTTTGTAATTGTTATTTTTAATGTTACATTGTATTTTTTATTTCATATGCGGATTGTACGCAAAGAAATATGAAAGTTTTGCCTGAAACATTTTCCTCGAAAATGCAAACACTACCATTTACACTCGTTTATTCAAGCTACGTGAACATATATTTGATAGCTATTTATTTCCTGTATATTTGCAGAATTAGTCCTTGTTATTCTTTTGTTTATTTCCATAGTTTATTTCTCTTAATCTGTTTATTAATTCATTTAAGAAAAAGTATTGTCCTGCAACTTGTGCAAATAGATTATTAAAAATTATATCTTTAATTTGAAAAATGTGAATGCATACATTGAAGATTATTTTCGGTGTAAGGGAGGCATTTTCAAGAAAAATGTTTGATACAAAACTTTTATATTTTTTCGCGTACAATCCGAATGTGCAATAAGAAATACTAGGTCCCATTATAAAAATCGACTTCCGATTTGAGATTCCTATTTCCGATTAGTACCGGAAATTGCAACTACCACCATTCGATAGAGCATACTGGAGTTAGTTACTAAAATTTGATTAGTTTTTAATAAAAATCAGTCTCCACTAATTTAATAGGGGTGGACGGGTGGTCTGGGACACTGTATATTTCGATTCGTCTGAAACTTGAGCTCTATAAACTAGAGCTATGAACTAGATATGAACTCGGTTTAATATAAATGTTGCTGCAGCGTAGGCCATGGATATTACTTTACGTCTTATGTTTCGTTTTTGTAATTCCGTACTGATCGTGTTGTGTGCAGATCGCTTTGACACGTGATTCGATTATGTTGTATATCTAATATAATTACGTTTAGTTAATACATTGTGTATTCTCTAATTTATATATTTAAACCTAACATCTATTTACAATGTCAATAATATTTTTGTATGTATTGTATAATATACTTATTATAATTGATAAAGTTACTTCATGGTAAGTGTTCAAATACTTTCGTGAGTCACTGCATACTGAGACATTACTCTACTGAATCTTAATGATAATGTCAAATTTGAAACTTTTAAGAAAAATACCACAGTAACTCGAAGAATTGAGAGCACAAAAAATTGTAAGAATGCATTCGTTATGATTTTTCAAGTTCTCGCAGTGTACATTTATAGATGCTTGACCCTTGGCAATAGAACCATTGTAAAATGGAACAATAGATCCATTCCGAAGTTATCCCAGGCTGTTTCTACGGGTAGTTTCTGCAGACGCATATTTTACAACCTCCCCCATCCCTCGTTTGCTACCACTTCATGTTAGATTTCCGTCCATTGAAATCGCGATCGATTATTAATAGCTGCATTTCTATTCTTCATCGAAATTCTTCAATGCATACAAAATCTTCAACTGTGAATCGAAAATCCTGACCGACTTTCAGAACTATGAACTGCAGTTGTTTGTACAATATACAAAATACAACGTATCTGAATCAGTTACTTACGTCAATGTTAAGGCCAGATTATTATTTGAGTTAGCAATTATTATTATCATCATTACTAGTAGACTGCAGATTTTGTGCATTCATGTCAATTATATGTCCATTAGATGCTAAACAATTACATGAAAGATTTGTTTATTTATTTCTTGTTTATATTATACTAGAGTACAATGTAGTATACTGGAGCAGGGAGTTCCAACGTATTCCCCTCCGAGAACTGCAAGGTCCCCACCATCGAACCTCTTCCCACTACTACGTACAGCCGTAGTGTTAGTGAGTGCTGCGCGTGCCGCGCGGCTCTCGTGGTGGGAGCTTCCCACTACTATACATTATAACGATGAAGTCTAAGAGTGGGGGAAGAATCTAAGCGGGAAAGGTGACTCAAATAGCTCCGGAGCTACTGGTTGGAACTGCCTGTACTAAAGTATTGTATAATATAACAAAATATAAAATAATTTTCTAGAATATAATATAATAAAGCAAAAATATAATTGATTATACTAGAATATTATACACATAATATACTATCATGAACAAGAGCGGAATATAATGTACAAGAATGTAGTACAATACAACGTACTACAGGGTGTTTCGTCTAAACCAGGACACCTAAATATCTCCTCTACTTCTGAAAATACAAAAAATGTTTCTAACGCAATCTAAATGGTTTCAAAAGACGAATCGGATGGAATAATCGTATTTTACAAATTGTAATTTTCTAATCGTTTTTTCAAGGTCACTCGTGTTTTTTTACATATATACACACATTTTTTGTTGTTGCATGTTATAGCAAACATTATTGTGCATTCAACCATGTATAATAGCACGACCTTGAAATGGCCGTGAACTCTAAAATTTGCTAATTAATGCAGAACTTACTTTCAGCGACACTACAGATTTCAACGGTAACAGAAATTCGACCATGAACTTGAACTTTTAAATAAACACATTGTATCATTCCTCTGTGTACATAGAGTGTGAGAGAGCTATGTATTTAAGAGTTTGTTCCTTGCTAGATTTCTCGGTGTATCGACAAGCGATCCATAATGCGTTATTCAGAACAGGAGATAATTCAAGTGGTTTTAATCTACGGTGAAGCTTGAGACTGTCTAAGAGAAGCAATACGAATTTACAAAGACAGATTTCCAGAACGTTCTTGTCCATCATGTTCTGCATACTCAAGTACTGTTAAAACATTTTGTGAGACTGGTAGTGTCAACAGAAACATTCGTGTGAGACGTAAGACTGTTACTCATGAAGCAAATGTGAACAATATCATCGCTAAAGTTAATCAAAACTCGCATGTTAGTATAAGGCAACTTGGACGTGAAACCGGTATTAGTGTGATAAGCATATTCCGGATTCTTCATTCACAAAAATTTCATCCTTTCCATTTATCTCTTCACCAAGAGCTCCAAGGAAGAGACTTTGAAAACCGCGTACACTTTTCTCAATGGGGTTTTCGAAAGAGCTGTACAATCTGTCGTTTTTCGCCTCACGAAATGTATCACAACGAAAGGACATCGTTTCGAACATTTATTGCAGTAATAAATGTGATTATTTACAAGTTCAAGTTCATGGTCGAATTTCTGTTACCGTTGAAATCTGCAATGTCGCTGAATTATCGTGCTTATCTTATTCGTGCTATTAAACATGGATGCACAATAATGTTTGTCATAACATACAACAACAAAAAATGTGTGTATATATGTAAAAAAACAAAAGTGACCATGAAAAAACGATTAAAAAATTACAATTTCTGATTCGTCTTTTGAAACCATTTAGATTACGTTAGAAAAATTTATTGTATTTTCAGAGGGAGAGGAGATATTTAGGTGTCCTGGTTTAGACGAAACACCCTGTATAATAAAAACTATCTACATATAAACAAACGAACATTTAAAGAATTTAAAACTACCATTGTATCATTTTCAACTCACTAAACTCATAAAGAAACTGCAATCAATGTATTTATTTATATACATGTAGCTCTTGTACTTTGCAATGAACTTAGACAATTTTTATATTGCATAAAAATCTACAGTCTAATTATTGACATCATTCAGACTACATATTCTGGAGGTCAAATTTTTTAATTTGAAAATGGATTGTTTACAACCCATATACTAATCGATCAATTTCGATGAGATTTTCAAAATGTGTGTAGCTTGTATGAGTCGACAAAACACACTATTTGAATTTTCATTATTGGCCCATATAAAAAAAATTGGTGTGTGCTTAGACCACATGGCTGAAGTGAAACTTCTCTCTTTACTTTTTCTTCAAATTTTTATTAACACTTTATGACATTTAACTTTCTATGATTCTATTATTGAAACAATTGGCTTGTGATAGCTATAAAATGATAAAAATATTCCTGATTTAATTTTGTCTAAATGTCTTGCAAATACTGCATCGAGAGTTATTCCTGATCTTGTTGTCGCTTCATTAGGATTATTTACCATTTCCAATCTTAATTTACTTCTAAAAATTCTATTAATAATTTTGATTGTTCCGATGCAAAGTTCACATTGAAATCTCCACTTAGCATCATTGGAATTTTATCATAATCTTTATTAAGCAATGCCAAACCCTCAACCGTATATGCTAATAGAATAGAATTTCGTTTCATCGTTTCAACGTTTCATCGCCAAATCGGTTTTACTCCTACCGCATCGAAGTTTTACGCCTAACGCACCTAAAGAAGTTTCACTTCGAAAGTGAACAGCAACCATCACTTTCTTGCGCGATTCCGAACAAAAGGTATTAGTCCAAAATATTCATTGTACGTCATTTACTGAACTAATCCTTCCAACTTTATAGAAAAATTGAAGTTGTTTGGTTCATTTATAAAAAAGTTATTCTGATTTAATGTGTGTGATCAAATATGAGAGTCTCTGTAACTAAGAAACACGTAATAGAACTACATAGAAAATTGTACATTTCTTTTGTTTTTATAAAGGCCGCGTCAACTACTAGGTCATGTCTGACGACAAAGTAACTAAATCAATTACAAAAAGAATTATGACGTAAGATGCACCATCGCTTTTAAAAATCGCTTTTGTTCCAAGCATCGAGTCGTGACATTTTTTAACGACACAATATTGCGCAACGTTGCGAGGAAAGTTAATTTCGATTTACGTAACATTTAGATTACCTCGATCGGAAAAGCTTAAGCTCTCTTCCCACGATGTGCTGTTCGGCAAATATGGGTCATTTGCTACTGAAATGCATTACGCGTCAAAGGAAAACGAGGCTCGCTCGGCTCAGAGAGTACATATTTAGGAACCAAGCAGGTTGATAACCCTCTATGTTCGCCGAACCAGGCACAGTAGGAACGACCACCGAGTTTCACCGACCATCAAAAAATTGACGATCCTGTACGTTGAACGAACAACGCATATCACGAAATCAGAATCTTATATCAGACGTTCCAACAGAAACGTTTAGTTTAAGAGACGCATCAACGGGACGTTGTAATTTTTTAAGTTGCAATAAGATAGCTCGGAATTTTGCATTAAATCATGTCGCAGCCGTTATGTTTTAGAAATTGTATAGTTTCCGTTTTGTAACCAACACCCAGTCAACAGATTCCATTCATGTGCATAGAAAGGCGTTAGAAAGAGTAAATCGAACATGCATCGCGATAATGACCAATGTAATGACTGAAAATGGCACGTTTCCGATTAGCCAAAACCGAACGGTTTACCAGGTTGTTTTACCAGGTGGAAGAAGTTCGAAGAAAATTATTCCCCTTCAATTCCTCCAAATTGACAACTTCATTGGATACAATTCAGTACTTACCACGGATTCTAAACTTCCACCTTCTTGTTTCCAAGTTTTTTCTTGCTATACGTTCTTATTTATTTATTTGTAGTTTATTTTAATGTGATCGCATTAACAGCGACGTCATTAGCGACCACATGGTTTACAGTTTACAATTTGCTACAGTATAATTAGCATGTATATTAATTTGTTACGGTTTAAAGTTAATATTGGCACTTGGATGGTAGAAAATAAAATATGTTGATAACAATTTATATGTGTCGATGGATTACTATACGATCTTGTACAGCAGGCATGGGCACTTTTGTCTCAATTGAGACAAGACCGTCCCCAGAATAACGCCCACTGTTCCCCACCATTATCCACCGTTAGCGTGGAGAAAGAACGCGCTTCGCAGTGCGCAAGTCTCGCGAAGCCCTCGCGCATCACGGCCGTGAGGAAGCGAAGAGCGCCTTGTGCGCAGATTTGGGGCACTAAACATAGTAGTTTAACTGATACTTCTTTGGAAAGCGCGTTACGCATAGCTGTGTCTCAATTGAGCCTTGACGTTTCCGAATTAATTCGAAACGAGCAATGAAAACATTTAATATTCGCTTTTAGTATGCTTTATAATCTTTACTTATTTTTATTTTGCTTTGCTTATTTAATGCTTATGCGCATGCTTAGAAACATGGTCTTATGATGATACGATCGTTTTGGAATCTGTAAGGATTCTTTGAATTCATGATCAATTCGGAAGAGCAATTTTATAAATACATTATATATCGGGAAGAAATAGATATATCGCGAGTAGCATCTGGGATTTCAATATTTCGGAGTCGCTAAGGGTACGACCACGTTGGAGCTGCAATAGAAGCTAAGAAAGCGTCGATCAGAGCGGTGATGTGTCGTTCGTAGACTGCTAAGAGTAGATCTATTCGCCGCTTCAACGCGAACGTTCCCACAAAACGAAATATTGTATGTATTTTGATGGTTCGTTTTCTCGCCAACCGTTACTAACCGTTACTAACCGTTACTTATTTACACCGTTGACTTGTTTATATCTCGCGCGCGGTCAGGTATTGTCTGCGCAACGAGAGTTGGCACAAAATCTCGCCAGTGGGGTCCGGGGGGAACGGACAGTCTCCATTCTTGACGCAAGGCTGCGGATCCCACCCAGTGTTGGGATATGGTCCATCTTTTCTCACGCATGCGCGGCCAAAACAGTAACGTATCTATATCATGATGACGAGGTAGTGGAGCCCTAAGACAGTTATATTGGCGGGAAAGTATCGAAACAATCTATTCCGGACAAAAAGACTTCAGGACGTGTCCTACGAGCTACAAAATATACACAAATACACATATTATACATTCATTTTTCAGAATCAAATCATACTAATTTTTTAAAATTCTGCTGGGTGCTCAAGGTACCCCATTTTATCAAGAATCTTACTTTACTGAGGCCAAAATCGCCGCGCATGCGCGAGAAAAGATAGACCATGTCCCAACACTGATCCCACCACTAACCAGTGGATCCCACTCTTACACCTACGTTTTGACGGGAAGGGTCGACATAGGCGCACAGCGTCACCACCATCTTACTTCATGGTCACCACATCTCTCTGTTACAGTCACACTCAATACGCTCGTTTGCTGTTTTCCTCGAGCGATTCAGCCAATCGCGGAAGACGTGTTGCGCGTAATGAGAGTATCACGTGGTACTCACAAGTTTCTCTGTGCCAACTCTCGTTGCGCGGGCTATACAAAGACACGAATGGTGGAGGGAATGAAGGTGCAAGACATGCGCGATCGCGTAGAAGGCGCGCGCTGCATAGAGAAGAGGTTGGTGGGAGAAGCAGGCGTTTGAGGGGCTCCACCCGTACCCATGCCTGTTGTACAAGATTCACTTTTCCTCGACTGTTACGACTCGATCCAAATAGGTTCTATGTATTTCATGGCGTCCAAGCAGAGAAATGACCGCAAGACATAGTGCAGCTTATGATTTTCCGTTAAAGAATACGGTGGCCATGTGTAGAGCTTGGAATTGAATTAGACTTTCTTCAACTGACGAAATGCAGATGAATTGTCTATATTCAGCCTCTCGACATTCTTCTTAGTGAAGATGAAGAAATTCCTTAGAACATGAAGAAACAGTCAATTTCAAAGTTTACATTAGTTGTGAAATTTTTATTACTTCATTTGTTAAATGTCTGATCAACTATGTATTACATTTTTTTTTTGTTATTTGTACATTCATGAATCGCTATACTTAATCGAAAATCAAGAGATTTTATAATATGCGTTATCTTTGCAATCAATGACAACCAAATTCATAGCAATGTATTGTACATTTCATAGTAATTTTTCTGTTTTAAAAGAGTTGTGTAGTTTTTTGCGGTATGGATACTTTTTAGGTAAGTATTAAACTACATCTTCCAACAATTTTCATTATAGGTTTCAGTAACGATTGTTTTATAGCGCCGGTTGGGATCGGATGCTCATTTTGGTCTTATTTTAACCGGTAGAGACTCTAGAGTACAATGCAACAAAATTTCATTAAAAGTTCATCCAAGTTCAAATTTTATATCAAATTTAGTACTAAGCGTTCAATTGCGTTTCAAAAATGTTCTTAAAATGTATATTTTCTTCTTTAAAATCATTCAACACCTATATACATTTTTTGTAAATACAGAAATAAGGGATAAATATTGAGTTTATACAAAGACAGAAATAGTATGATCTATTAATTATATAAGTGGGCTACGTACATGTACAGCCCTTACAACAGTCTTATAGCGTCGGGGGATGACTATAGGCGTGCGCAAAACACAAGTAAACACGCTTCACTCTAACGCATATCACGTCACCTATATATAACGCAGTTATGACGGGAAATACGAACGCCTCTGCGTGTCAAACCTCATGAATAAAACCATTTTAGTCA
Organism: Sphecodes monilicornis; assembly: GCA_913789915.3. NCBI lineage: Eukaryota > Metazoa > Arthropoda > Insecta > Hymenoptera > Halictidae > Sphecodes > Sphecodes monilicornis. Next base: position 4,362,191 of record OU565296.1, read on the forward strand.
GAAAATCGTTTTTACTGCCTTCGGATGGTAAGTATCTCATTTGCATTACGATTTTCGGTCACTTCCGAAAATCTAACAAAAACATGTTTTCACCAAAATGTAATCAGTATTCAGAAATCTATAAATTTCAATGTAGAAAATTTGAAAAAAATTGTATAAAGAAAAGTTGTCACTTTAATCCTTTAAATAAAAAACTAATTTTTGGCTTAATAATATTGTAGCCCGCATTAATACGAATCCAGCAAGAATAGTTGTTTCCCCATTTTTTGGTCAAATAGCACACTGTGCGATAATCTGCAAAACTTGTTCGAAGGTTCAAAAAGCAGGAACATGGTCCAAATAAATTTTTCGAATGTTTTTTTTTTGCGATGTCAACATTCCCAGAGAATGTAATCTTTAGTTTTCCATACTGAAAATTCCTCTCAATCACAAATCGACTTAAATCAACGATATTTGTCGCTGAATTGTCTGATGGCGGTACTATCTTTCCATAGGTATGTGACGTGACACCAGAGAATATCTATGTTAAATTGTGATATGGTTCCCGCCACCTCTGAAAGTCGGGCACGGATGTTGGCACTCATTCAATATGTATAACTAATTGTGCGCTGGGATATAGTTGGTTTAATAGAGGCTCAGTTAAGAGTTTGCATATATGTATAAGATTTAGCATTAATTGGTGTGCATAACCGAGGTTCTACTGTAATGACACCTATTTTGTTTGGTGTCTGATTATCACATATTATGAAAATAATATACATATATAGTAGTATCGTAGTTTTAGTCAGGATGGCGTTGGGTCATTAATGGCAGGAAGAGGGCTATAAAACAGAATGTCCTGACGTAAGCCAAGCTCAAGGGAAGAGGGCCATCAAAGAGAAAGTGTCCCTGACGAAAATCAGGCCCAAGGGTCGTCTGGAAATTTTCCAGAGAGACACATAAAGGCTATGGCAATGAGTACGGGCGTCTGAGTGAGGACTAGAGAAGGACATTTTTGGGGAGAATGGGCAGATTTTGGTTGACTGCGAAGAGTGAAGGACGTGTGTGTTGCTTGCGAGTTCGAGTATCTTGATGTTTATTACATTAATGTAACATCTATTCAATTCCCTTTTTACGTATACTTAATAAATAAAATATAATAAATAATATACCACAATATTCTAAGTCAAAAAGCGGCACGAATCAATGCTACCTCCTACATATTAACGTCCGTAGAGTTTCTCGTTATTCCTGGTTAGCCTCTACCCTTCAGTTAGTCCCGAAAATGTTTAAACTGTACTTTGGAGGACCAATTTTTTAAACCTTTTTTTCATGCAGTCCTATAGACTTCGACGAGAAAACACCGAAAATGAAAGTCTTATTGCTAGGAGTTCACTGGTTCAGAAGTTGTACGTGTGTAAAGTTGAGCACTTTTAACTAACCCCAAACCAACTTGGACTATACCGCTCAGTACTACTTAGCCGATGCGCTGAACTCCCACCATCTATCCAGCGCATGCGCTCAACAACCTACCTCTACCACCTAACGAATATCCAATATGGCGGCGCTCTAACCTGTCAAAAACGCTTAAAATTGCTCATGTTTACACGTGTATAACTTTTCAACCAGTGAACTCCGGTAACCAAAACTTAAATGTCGTGTACTAAAACTTAAACGTCTATCATTTTCTCGTCAAAATGTGTAGCATCACATACAGAAAACTTGAAAATTTTTGGTCCTCTAAAATACAGTTCAGCCCCGAAAATTGTTAGCAATAACGAAACATTGTGGACAACATAATCGAAACGATTTTTATCAGTATCGTGTACTGCAAACATAATAAATCAATCTGCTTTTGTATGTGTAACGAGTTCGAAACTGTGTCCGCCCAAGCAAATCTTCCACCGTTCACATCTTCTCCTAGGCAACTTTTATTGTTCGATTATTTCATGACCTTGCAACGTGTTCAGTCCATCGAAGACATTCGCAAAGTTCATTTCCTCAGACACGTTCAATTAAAGTTTTATAAATTATTTACTCTTCCATTATCGCAATTTATTGCTTACAGCCTGTGATCAATTTAGTAAAGCCACTTCAACAAATTGACGAGTCTACATTAAAACAATCAATTTGAAGTAAAACACTATTTGCATCGAATATTGTTTCTTCCTTTATGAAATACAGTATTTCATGGTTAATTGTCGTGAAATTCTGAATGATAATTGTCGCAAAACAATCCCTCCTTTCGCGGGGTATACCCCGTGAGGGGCCGTGAAGCGCGAGAGGCCTCGCTCGCCGAGAAGTGTAACATAATACGGGTCTCTATCCAATGACAAAACTTCTTTATTTTTTATTATTTTTTTATGGATCTTGCACCAGCATATTCGTGGCATTTTTTAATGAAAACTATGCCAAATAGGACATAATTCCGATGGCATTTACATGAGTAATAGACGATGAAAGTCTCGGGTGCAAGGAAGGACAGCCCATGGGAAAGAAAGACACGCGGAGAGTCGCGGTCACCGGCATAGTTCAAAGGCCCGCGTGTCCTCACAATGTAATGCGAATAAAAACTTCTTTATTATTACTTATTTTTTTATGAGACTTTTACAAATATATTTGTGGCATATTTCTGATTAAAATGATACGACACGATATAATTCAGATCATATTTACAATAATTTTCCGAAACTTTCATCGTCCATTACTCAAGTAGATACCATCGGAATTATATCTTATTTGGTATTATTTTCATTAGAAAAATGACACGAATATGTTGGCGAAAGTTCCATAAAAAATAATAAAAAAATAAAGAAGTTTTGTCACTGGGTTAATTGTTGTTTTCACAGCGACAGCCTCTCGAGCTTCGGTGTTCTATTCTACGTTCGACACAAGTCAAAAAATAGTATTATCTGAACGTTAATTGTCGCCGGCCGGACCCGTGGTGGCGACGATTATCGATGAAATACTGTATTCATGTTTACATATTCAAGGTATAACTTTGACAAAGTGGCAGGAAACAATATCTGTCACATTAAAAATAAATCTTTTTCACATTGTGGCACTAATACTCTGATCGCTCCCTGTAAGACACATATGATCTGAAAAAATCATTGATGTCAATATGCATTTAAAATTGTTTGAATCGTCCATTACTCATGTAAATATCATCACAATTATATCTTATTTGCTATCAATTTCATTAGAAAAATGCCACGAATTTGTTGGCCAAAGTTCCATAAAACAATAATAGAAAATAAAGACGTTTTGTCGTTGGATTAGTTGTGGTCTCACACCGATATACTCGACTCGTATTATGTTGCACTTCTCGGCGACCGAGGCCTCTCGAGCTTCACGGGCCCTCACGGGGTATACCCCGCGGAAGTGAGGATTGTTTTGGGGACAGATATCGCCCAGATATTTGGGACAGTTATCGATAAAATACTGCACTCCCTTTTCGGTTTGCACGCACCAGCTATCAGTCACCCTGTATAACATTGTATAATTATTCTCTCGAGTTACATGCACATACGTATAATATTTCTCTTCAGTACTATGCACATACATATATCATATCACACTCAGAAGTCGTGTACAACTCGTACGTCAAAAGTTGAATGATGATCGAGTGAAGGTTCATTTATGTAGCATGAGGCGTGCCAAGTCTAGCGAGTGCAGGAAGAGTCTACGACGTGCCAAGAAAAATATTCTTTCGTGCACTTCAAACGAAACAATATTTATTACTGTCGTTTCACGATTGACACTCTGACGACGCCCGTCAACGTTGATTTCTTGGCGAACTCCGACGGTCTTCATTCCAACTTTACGATATAGCAGTTGGAACCCCGAATGATAAACGTATCATACGTATTCATTATTAAAATTGATCTTCCACGGAGAAATGTGAAACTTTAAGGGGACAGTCTCATGTAGACGTGCCAAAAAATAGACTACTTTTATTGTATTTTTTAGAAGTATAGAACCTAAAAACCTCAAAACCACGAATTGAATGTAATTTAACACGTTCCGTGCCACGTGGGGCGTATGCGCCCCCCGCTGAACTTTCCGTTCAAGCCATTGGGTATTGTCATTGTAAAATGAAGAATTTCTTAAAAATTTATAATGCAATCAATTATGGGCATCTTAATACTATTGCTGCTGCGTTTATTTGATCGTGGGATGTATACGCCCCACGTGGCGTGGTAGTCATTTTTTCGACTGTCACATGTTTCAACTGCACACGTGACAAGAATGCGCTGTAAAATTTGTTACGAAATAAACGTTAAAAATTTAGGTTCCCAATCGGCAAGAAATTGTACTATAATAGTTGCAACATTCTGCGATAGTTGTGAGGGTAACGTTCACCGTAACATCCCTTTGTGATTGTATACAAACTCGTCACATAAATATTAAATAATAAATATTAAATATATTTCAACTAAAATGTTTTATTTTAAATTAATATAGACATTATAAAAAAATATTATGTGCGAGGATGGGACTCGCTTGGTAGAGTAATGTTCAGCCAGGTATTTGTTAAATTAATACCTAAAAAAGTAAATTTATTGCTTTGTTGTGTTATGTATCTTAAACTGTGCACCCTGGCCTTGATAATTACAATTTTGCACTATTTTCATCATTGTAAGGCATACGCCAGAAACAAAACAATACAATTGTAAAGCGTGGTGCGTATACGCCCCACGCGGCCTGGACGGAAAGTCTTCAAAAAACGGTGTGGCAGGGAACGTGTTAACAATAAAAATAAACCTAAGTTATTATCACCCATTCGTGCAGATTGTCATTTTTTGTTGAAATTTTCATTTCTTTGCCGTCAAGGTCATCCGAAAGTCATGGTATACTAGGTCGTTCAATTCGTCCTGATACGGGCTATGATACTATTAAGTCAAAAATATAAAGTGATATTTGAAAAAATGAAGGTGACCTTGACAATTATCGAAAAAAATGTTACATGAGATACCCTGTATATGTAGAATTTCTCTAATTTAGTTCGACATTACGATCAAGTTGACAAAGCAATCTTCACGGGTAAAGTCAATTAAGCGATTAGACTCGTAACAACTAATAATTTAATAAACAACAAGATATTAGAGGCTAGGTTAGGCAAGTTTGGATACAATAGATCAACGTGGTGACCGAGGTGAGACTTTTTCGTTCTCGTCGTTTTCCCGATCACAATTCTTTTTCGGCGTCCGAACTTTTCATGTTTTAGCGAGCCGTACCAGCCGCAGGCACTTAACATAACAATCTATTTAGCTAATAGTTTCTGGAATCTAGGCATCCCACACATATTTTTATGTGGAAATTAGATAGACGTGCCATCTCTCTTTTACTTGTCAGAAATTCAATGGAGCTGCCTCGAATTTAGAACTGTGTCCTTTGACGGTTCTGGGGTAAGAGCAATCAATCACAGTGCTCTTACCAGAAGGCATTCTCGCCTTCCCCACACCGTGACCAAATCCTTCGAGGCAAAACTATCCTTGTTCATTAAGCAAGCGGTAGGACCGCAGGTCGTCTGCCATACTTAAAAATCCTTAACTTTCTAAATATGTGTCAACGAATGCGCCCCATCAGACGTCTGCACAATTTCAAGTTGCCAACCATCATCTCAGGTTTCTCCGTTGACGGAACTACACCATGAGATGGAGCCTTGAATCCCTGACCCTACCATAAATTAACCGGAAGCGGAGTAGCGTCGGGCTACCTGCCTTACATTACCCTAAAAAAACAGGCTGCCGCTAACATACTTGTTGTATGTAATAAATAAAAAATGCTAGTATCAAAATGCTAGCTTATATTCAATATTTTGATACCAAAAATATATTATATAATACATGATATACTTAATAATTATATAAATATACATATAATATATGGTATAATATGTATTTTTATGTGAAAGGATTGATATTTACTGTTTTCGAATTATTCTCAAAGTTAGAAAATGGAGATCCAATGAAAAACATAATATTTTTATTAAATGCTTAAAAAATTGATGGAAAAACTCGGTGTACGGAAACAAATTTAATTGCTTAAACAATTTTTCAAAAATTCTCGTTTCATATTACCGAAACATTATTAATATACAGGGTGCCTGCGAAATCGTGGTGCAACCGGCAAGGGAATGATTCCTCACAGAAAATCTAGTCGAATGTAAGGAATATAGTTTCCTCATACGGGGCTTCATTTTCGAGAAAATTGAGATTGAAAATTCAGCAAATGCGCGTACCATTAGATAGAAATCGGCTGTCGCGTCTGATCATGACAAACCAATTCTACTCTAAGCATATACTAATGCATGCGAACCCGACGAATTGTTAAACTTGATTTTCTCGAAAATGAAGCTCCGTATGTAAAAACTATATTCCTTATTTTCGACTAGATTTTATGTGAGCTATCATCCCATTGCGATTGTACCACGATTTCGCAACACCCTGTACATTGGGAACCAATATGAACAACGCTTACACTGACATTTTTAATTTCCCATTTTCAATAAACCTGGAATCGATATAATGGAAAATTAAATTGATCACTTTTTGTGAAATTGAAACACAGAGTTTAAAGCATAATTTTTCTATCTTCGAATTTTGTTTATAACGTGCGCAACATTAAGTTTTGCTACTATTGTCCATTTTTAAGTAAATACGTTATGGTTTGAAATTTTTATCTTATAACTATTTATCTATTTGAGTTGACTTTTATTGTACTCATGAAGATTTGACTCTAACAATTTCAAAACAAATTTTGTTTCAACACAAAACTTAACCGTGCAAATGATCGGTTTTATACATTTCATTTTAGAATTATTGAAATTTCAGATATCTTATTATGCGAAACGACTCAATAAATTTATTTACCCGAACACGCCTTATATTAAGAATCGCACAAAATTTATATAAATTCCATCTTGTCATATTTATGTGGCAACACATGCCACTCACTTTTACTGTCCTATACATGTGAAGGATGTAATTATTGTGACAAACTTTAAATCTGACATTTCTAGCCTGTCAAATAATTTACTTTGCCTTTATGAGATTTGGCGGTCAGTGTGTTAAATATTCTTTAACTCCTGCATAAGAGTTAGAACAGTCTCGTCGAAACAGGCGGATACATGTGCGGTTGAGAAGAAGATTTAATTTCTTCACTGAACTGCGGACTTCTATACAAAATAAAAATTTGTCACGTCAATAGTGAAAAATAAAAACTATATAGAAATATGGTGTTCCTTTGAGTAATCATAATGGGACGAAAATATTGTAACAATGACCGTGAATGCTACTAATATCGCCGCAGTTTTGTATTTGACCTATACATTTTTGTTGTTATAAATGCATAAAATCCGCAGTCTATTTATCAGAAATAGTTTTATATATGCAGTTAAGTTATTTGAAAATTTCAATTCCAAATATGCAAAAATAATCAATTTTGGACGAAAATGTTGAATGGAAAAGTTTCTCAATTTAAAGGGAGAAATGAATCAATCTTATTTATATTTTATTTATTGAATGTCTTCCAAATTATTGAAAGATTAACTTCCGTTTTCAAACAGAAATCTATATTCTTGTCTGCAGATTATTATTTTACAGAAACAAAGAAAGATACAGATTTTATTTCGGAGAGCTTCAAATATGAAACAATAAAAGAATGCAGAAGTATTACAGAGGTAACTTTAAAAACAATGAGTAGTGGATTTGAAAACAGATTGTACTATATTCATAGCAAAATGAAGATCAATCTGAAATCTTGTTAATATTTATAACATTCCTTTGGAGTTTAATAAGACGCGTTAAACAGAAATGTTCAGAGACTTAATTTTCGAAGCATTTTTTAGCTTCGTTTTATCCGAAGTAGTTATCCTAGAACTAGTGGAGTGAAGTGTATCATGAGAATGTAAACGTGACGGAACTGGATTATCCAGTTCCTACTACAATTTTCTGGATCGCCTCGTTAGCGCGTTTTGCGAATGTTATGTTAAATTTTCCTTCATAATATTTCGCGGTGATAGCGTGGACACACTTGAAGCAAGAATTTCGCGACTTCCCGTTCGGGTTTTGGCGGACGAGTTCAAATGTTGAATTTTGTCCGTAGTGGAGGACGACCACGAGGCCTCGTGTAACAGGCCATTGCGCCGTCGTCCGCTGGTACCGGAAACTTGGAAGCATAATCGACCTGCACAAGCCTGTCCGCTCTATTGTTCGACTCTAAGTGTTCCTGACATAAATCGCGCCCGAGGGGTTTTTAAATATATGCTGTTTTATCCACGCAGCGCTTAACAATGCTTGATTTCAGCTTTCGCTAATTTACCTAAAATGATGGACCTCCCATAGGGGAGACGTACTACACTCCTGTTTCCTCCGTTTTACTTAATTTCAACCAGGCATGGACGTAATGTTATCTTTCGTTTTTAAACAAAATCCTTTTCGAAATTTCTATGCTCCATTTAGAGATGGTAACTGTTCCTGTGAAATTTTTATGGAAAATGACGTTACTCTTAGGAACGTCTTCGAAAAGTGTTCTCAATGGAGAAATATTTTGGAATCTTTGTAGAACTTTTAGCAAGGTTCAAACAGCAAGTTATGTAAATCAAATATTCAGAATGTCAATGTAACTGTAGTTATAATTATTACATTATTCTAAAATCGTCTTCGCACCACCAAAAAAATTCGAACAAATCATGACAACGTGTTGTTAAACTTGATTTTAAACAATGTTTTAAAGGTTTGCATATAGTCTAAAGCTATTATATCATACCTTACATCTCCAATATTTTTGAAATTATATTCAATTGCTAAAACCAAGAAAAAATGTCCCCCATAAAACCATTACTTTATTTTAGAAAGTGTTTCTTATAAATAAAATATAATTATTTCCTGCAGTCTTCAAATAAAATGCTCTTTTAACCCTTTGCACTATACTATCGAGTTAGGTTTGTCATGAGATTTCGAACAAAATCTATTAACTACGTATGCTATTAATTGTCTTTAAACCAATTTAATGTGCCGATATGCTATTCTCGATATACTCTGTACTATACTCGACTAAATTTAGTGTCGATATATGTGAATGGTGATTATTTATATTGTATATCAGAGTTGAGAGTGAATGGTATAGATCAGGCCTCGAATTTAGTTACTCGCGACGGCCGATTTTCGAGGGCTACGCCTCCTCGACCCGGCCTCGCGTCTCGCTCCCCGTGGCGGCCATAGTGCACGGAGCTACTCAGGCGCGTACCATAGCACAGATAAGCGCTATTGGTGGCGAATAAGGGGCGACACTTATGTTAATAGGTTTCCACATTACCATCGAGGTACTATTTCGTTTTTTTTTTGTTAGTGGTATCCCCTGAAAACCTATTCCACTATGTCACACGATAATTTCGGACAACAACTGTAAAAAATTAATTAGAAAAATAAATTCGTAAGATAAATTTTGAAAATAGTTTTTAATTCTATTGTTCAAATTTTAATACCATCCGGGACAACGTGATCTTCGTGCACGTTTAGACGTTGGCAAATTGGTAAGATCTACGGAAAGATTGGATGTAGCTATTCGCATCGCCGACGCGAGCGAAGAATCATTTAAGGATGTGCGGCGTTCCAATTTAATAAAGCGCATTTTTGAAAATGAGCATTCGCACAAATAAGTTGATCCGAACATTGAGAATATTCGGTTCGCAAAATTTCGAAGAATAGGGATAATTTTTCTGATTAATTTTTTACAGCTTTGTCCGAAATTATCATGTGACATAGTGGAATAGGCCTACAGGGGATACCACTAACAAAAAAAAACGCATTGGCAATAGTACCTCGATGGTAATGTGGAAACCTATTGACACGAGTGTCGCCTCTTATGCGCCACGAATAGCTCTTATCTGTGCTATGGTACGCGCCTGACCAGCTCCGAGCACTAAGGCCGCCACGGGGAGCGAGACGCACGGCTGTGTCGGGGAGGCGTAGCCCTCGAAAATCGGCCGTCGCGAGTAACTAAATTCGAGGCCTGGTATTGGGATCTGACATGGGGGCGTGAACAATATATATAGCTATCCAATATGTCAACGAAGAGCTTCGTCTTAACATTGTATTGATATCTTTTTTTCGTTTTCACTTAAAATGTTTGAAAGGAAGAAGAAAACTCTTTGTTAAGGGAAAAGCATCGGTTTTATGAGCAAATTCAGCTGAGGATGGCAGTGTTAAATTTAGAACTAACATATTTTGTTATATATTCTAAGTTTGATAAAAAATATTTAGCTTTAAAAGTTACAAGAAATGACAGTTTTATTTCTTCAATGTTGACTAAATTAAAACATATTTATTATACGAATATGTTACATAAAATTTGTTTATTGGAAAAAATATGTGATGAGAGTAAATAGACTTAAGAAATAATAAGTGACGACAGTACAGACTTAATAAATATTGACGAGTTTAATGTTACTTCGAAAAGACATATTTATTCAATATATGAAATAAATACATGTATAAAAATCAATAAAGTATATTTTGTCAAATAATTCATTTTACACAAAAAATTTGTTTTTTAATATACCTTCTAAATTTACAATTATAATTTCATAAATTTCGAATCGCTTAGAATTGGCGGGGACATATTAATTGCTCCACAAATAATTGTACAAATATCTTCTATTAGTGGCACCAATGCCACAGGCATCACTGAACCAAGAATTTTGAAAGTCTTTATACGCTGGTTAGGTCTTTCAATACGCACTCTGGCTGTAGCTATTTTAGCTGTTAAAATAGACTGTTCTTTGCTAAATTGTTTCTTATGTTTTAAAAATGGAGGTCTTATAAATTTCAAGCAGTTCACTTCACGTACTTCATTTCAAACTGTGGAAACGAAGCAACAAATTTTTGCTCGCTCTACTATCACAATCTTTCACTGTACAGTAATCAAAATTTTTTTTGCTACGCGGTGGAAAAATTGGAACTTCCGTAACGTTATTTTTAATTAACACCTGTTTTAACACTGTAAGTTTATACTGTAATTAACACCTGTTAACTTGTAAGCTGCTATAAGCCAAGCCAAGCCAAGCTTAGAGTATTTCTACTTTTCGGCAGCAGACGGCGCCACTCAAAATGTCAGATCCCAATAGATGGACGAGTGAGCGCAAGAGTGAGTGAGAGTCCGGAATGTGAAGAAGAGAGACTGTTTGAAGTTAGGGTTTTACACGAGCACGTGTGAGAGCTAAAGTATTATATACTACATAGTTATAAGTGTTATATGATTAAAGTATATTAGAAAACAAACATGTGTTTCCATTCGTTTATTCACCACAATATATGTATAGCAGAGTGGGGCACTTTTCTTTTGAAAAAAGATAACAAATAATCACTTAAAATAATGAATTATTTTAGATACTTTATTATTTGTATTTTACGAATAACATACAAAATTCATTCATTTCGTGTTTAAATCGAATAAATTGTTTTTTAATGTTCAAATAAAATAATAATGTAAATTATTGAAGTAACTAAATTAATTATTAAATTTAGATATCGCAATTTTTGTAGTTTAGTGATTAATGTTTATCTGCATACACTTTCATAATTGTTTTTTAGTACAGGAAATAAATGGAATAACGGAGATTACGAATTATTTGATCAAATGAAACATGAAATAAAACATGATTTTATCATTGAAATTCAAATAATGAAATAATCTTGAAAAAATTATTTGGCTGTTATAATAAACTAACATATGACTATTTCAAATGACGTGTAGCAAAATATGATATATTATTGTAACGATTATTTCTCAAATAATTCAATTCGATAATGCTCAAAAACCATTTGAGGAGACATACGCATACAATAGATAGAAATTTTCTTCTTCTAAGAAATCATGAATGATAGAGAAGTTCTAATCACTGTAACTGCAAAATAAATCGCAGTGCAAGGGGTTAAATTTTATTTTAAAAATTGATCGTAAATATTAAAATATTTTACTTTGAAAAGCCTCGATGTATGTCTAATATAAAATAACCTATTTACTGTTTGAGATAGTATGTTATCCAGCTCTGTATATGCACTATAGCTTGAGGACTCGACAGAGGCTCTGCGTCTGACCGACTTCCATCGTGATCCAAGTTTACGATTTGTGGACGGTCGCAGTGGAGCCGAGGCATATTCGACGAATTTATTCGAATAAAAGTTAAAACGGTTATTGTATTCGGATATTCGAGGATCAGTCTCGTCGTAGCCGGTTGCCTATAGTACTCATAGCGCTTCACGTTGTTTCAGAATCGCCTCCGGAGAGGATGACAAAAGTTGACGTTATATGTAGATAGCCCGGTTAAGGTTCTTGCTATCGGTGCGATCAGCGCCCATAAAATCGCGTTACAGTTGAATTTTGTCGCAGTGCATCTCTCCGGATAACGCAACAATGCCGGAAACCCATCCAATGCGATGAATGAAGTACAGGCTGTTTCAGCTAACTTGATTACCTCGAATAACACTGTACAACACCAAAAATTCACTGGGTGATTCTTATAGAGTTTCTCATTCTAAAATCAATGATAGTCTTTACATTCTTTTTACTCCTACAAATACTCATCTATGGCTGTGTACAGTTACAGATACGTTTAATAAATATATTTCGAATAAATATTTTTCGAAAATCTGCTTCTTTCCTTTTTACACGAGAATCCTCTCTTAATAAAACAACAGTCGATCAGAAACCATCGCAATTGCATTATACTCCTCGCGAACTACCATCATGTTGTATATAATGAATTATACTATTACGAAGCAAACCAAGCAGTTGCTCCATTAACAAAGCACCGCCGAATATATCGATTCCACATGTAGCTACGGCACTAGCGGGTAAAGATAAGTATGCAATGGCCGCGTGGTGAGGAAGCATCATACACAAGCTGTGCATGAATATATTTTTGACGTGTTAATATGCCAACAGAACCAAATACTTTTCGTGAATGGTTTCTTTATAAGAAACATCTGTAGAATTCAATACTGTATTGTAAATTTCTGCTCGATAAAGTGCCTTACATATAAATACAAAAATAGTGCGTATGAAGTATTATTGGGAGCTGCAAAGAAGTCCCTGAGAATGAATGCGGGAAGGGTGAGCAGTCACACAACTACGAAGCGTGTACCGTTAAAACCTAAGCATTGGGTGTCGAGCGAGAAACCCCCTTTGTCCCCGTCCCGTCACAGGTGACTTCTTTTCAGCTTCCAATACTAGATGCGTGCGTCAGCTTTTCTTCAAACCTTGAACACATACAGCTATTAAAAAATACAAAAAATATAATTTCTAATATACAGTGAACCAAGAAAGTATACGAACTGTGGCGTCTACCTCCTACGCTCGTCACCAGATGGACAAACAGACAACACCTTTCCCGGTACTACCTGTTCTGTCACCCATTCGTATATACAGGTTGGTGCAATAATTTGATCATCTTGAATATTTCCGTTTCTTATAATAATATGAGAAAATGATATATACACAAGTTTGAAATGAAACTTCTTTAGGCGCGTTAGGCGTAAAACCTCGACGCGGTAGGCGTAACACCTCTACGCCTACCAACGAAATTCTATTCTATTAGCATATACGGTTGAGGGTTCGGCATTGCTTAATAAAGACTATGATAAAATTCCGATGATGCTAAGTGGATATCTCAACGTGAACTTTGAATCGGAATAATCAAAATTATTAATAGAATTTTTTAGAAGTAAATTAAGATTGGAAATGGTAAATAATCTTAATGAAGCGACAACAAGATCAGGAACAACTCTCGATGTAGTTTTTGCAAAACATTTAGACAAAATTGAATCAAGAATATTTATATCACATTTTAGCTATGACAAGCCAATTGTTTCAATAATAGAATCGTAGACAATTAAATGTCATAAAGTGTTAATAAAAATTCGAAAAAAAATTAAAGAAAGAAGTTTCACTTTAGCCCTGTGGTCTAAGCACACGCCAATTTTTTTTATGTGCGTGAAAGAATTTCGGAGATTTCGTGGTCCCCTTGATTACTTCAGATGAAAATACATAATTCTGAACAGGAAGTGTCTCAAAACAATCCCCACTCCTGCGGGGTACACCCCGTGAGGGGCCGTGAAGCTCGAGAGGCCTCGCTCGCCGAGAAGTACGACATCAAACGGGTTGGGAATATCGGTGAGACCACTACGAATCTAATGACAAAACTTCTCTATTTTTTATTATTTTTTTATAGAACTTTCACCAGCATATTCGTCGCATTTAATGAAAATTATACCAAATAGGACATAATTCCGATGGTATTTACATGATTAATGGACGATGAAAGTCTCGGGTGCAAGGAAGGACAGCCCATGGGAAAGAAAGAGACGCGGAGAGTTGCGATCGCCGGCACAGTTCAAAGGCCCGCGTGTCCTCACAATGTAATGCGAATAAAAACTTCTTTATTATTACTTATTTTTTATGAGACTTTTACAAATATATTTGTGGCATTTTTCTGATTAAAATGATACGACACGATATAATTCAGATCATATTTACAATAATTTTCCGAAACTTTCATCGTCCATTACACAAGTACTTAAATATCACCGAAATTATATCTTAGTTGGTATCATTTTCATTAGAAAAACGCCACGAATATGTGGGTGAAAGTATCATAAAAATATAATAAAAAATAAAGAAGTTTTATCACTGGGTTAGGTGTTGTTTTTGCACCGACATACTCTACCCGTATTATGTTACATTTCTCGGCGACCGAGGGCTCTCGAGCTTCGCCGTCCTTTTCTACGTTCAGCACAAGTCGAAGAATAGTATACCTGAACACAAAGTGTCACTGGCCGGACCCGTGGTTGTGACATTTATTGATTAAATACTGTAGCTATAGTTTGGCACGTGTTACACATTTACATTGCGCATGGAGGTCGACTTGTTGGCGTTCCGAATCGGCACTCGTACCAGATTAAGGCGTTTCGAGGAATCTGAATCGTTCGGCCCGATCGATTCCGCGAAGTTTATGGCGTGCAACCGAACGTGCTGACGTTCCTTGTTTGGCACTGCACACCTAAAAATCGACGACCGTTTTACCGAAAAAACCGTGGCGACGAATCCTCCTGGCTGGCATCGACTTTTTAATGCATGCGATCGATTTATTATACGGCGAGTCGAAAGGAAGAGAAACTTGGAGAGCATAGAGGCAAGTGAGCCGTTCAATGCAAATATGGTGCTAGTATAAACAGTTGGTTAATGGATGATGAGGAATTAAGTAAAAGTTTCATAAATATAAAATTATAATTATTTTATTTAATGACGGTTAAACAGTTGAGATTAGGTGTTAAACCAAACAGGCAAAAAATTGACTTACATCACCTCTGCATTAAACAACTCAAATGGGAACAGCTAATTTATTCATAATGTTGGTGATTCTTTTTTGTACTGAGTAACTCTATAATCATTAGTATTTTATAAACTACCGACTAGTAAACAGGCTTGACTTTGAAAATTGCTCTAATTTACTCTACTTCGTAGTTTTTAACGTACTAAGTTGGTGCCCTAAAAGTGAGTAGACAATTTAAAATTTGATCTTCTTTATAGAAAAACAAATATGTATTTTTAAAATATAAAAGGGTTATTCTATTTTAAAAGTGTATACTGACTTTTGCGCCACTCTGTATTAGCTGTATGCAAAAGTATTAGTCTTTTTTTTCAATTTTCTTTTATTTATACACAAGAAATGTTTAGATTTTAAAAATGGTTTAACTCTTACTCCAAACAATCAGCGATATATAAATATACGTAGACCTAAATTATAGTAAAAATGACATTTATAAATAAATCGTGCATTTAGTTCGGTTCAACCAAACGATGTGTGTAGTAACCAGGGAGAGATAAACATTGTGGTTCATAGGATCATATAATCATATGGATAGTGTTCATCGTCCTGTGCAGACTGAACGAATCCGTTGATTTTAACGTAACATAATGCTATAGTAAATATTGTTACAAAATAAGAATAATCTGAAAAATAAAGACATTATAAAAAGGTTAATAACCAGAAAAAATACTCATAAAACCTTTCATAACCTATTCCAAAAAGCATGAAAGTGAAGTATGAAATTCATTCTTGTATAGTATGCTATTTAACTTTTATAACAGAAATAAAACCTTGACAAATCGTTTGAAGGGATTATATTGGACACAACACTTATCCACGTAAATATATTAATTGGGAATTTTTTGATATCTCTAATTAAAGAAATATTTTTTTACTTGTATAATACTCAGATAAAAATTCATCCTCAATATTGTTGAAATAATTGAAAAAAATAATATCTTTAATTTGATATGCTTATTTGATACAGCCCATATGTAAACAGTTTGGCGTTACGCTTAAAATAACGAATAAATACATTATTCATCTATATAATAATATACTTGTCCCTTGCAGAATAGTAATCTCTTTTCTCGATATTGTGTTGTATGTACAACGTATTTGATATTCTACGTCCTCGAAACGTTTACTGATTTTTTGAATCGCCGCGGGTACGTAAATTAAAAAATTTATCGCGTCGAGGGTGCTACTATTGAAACCGTGTTTAAGGTAATTGATTTTGTGACATACATAGAACGGAGCGTGCCAACGGTATGTGTTTATGGGAGGAACGGTGGCCAATACCACGACCAAAGCCACTTTTATCTGAGATATATTACAAATTGGATCGTAGATGTCTCTTGCTTTCCACCTACCATAAGTCAATGGTGTTATCTGAAGAAAATGTACGATATACGACGTGTCATCCACACATCCGTTATATCGAATTTCTTGAAATCCTTAAACTATCAATTTCCTTACGGATTGAAAGATAAATAAATGTATCCATTTCAGCTATAAACAAACTCTAAGTCTTCGCAACATTCCAGTTTACACAGTTTATTTCGTCAAAATTAGGATAAACAAATATTTTGCCAACTGGAAAATACTTCCTCCTAAGAATAAAATAGATATAGTATTAAATTTTGTTTATATACAAGTTTCCATAATTTTTAGTATAGTTGAACCATGACCAATCCAACTAATTCTAATCATAATTCATGGAAATCAATAACTGCTACCTTTAAGTATAGTGGCCTCTTAACTACATTGAATTGTTTCTAATCAATCTTTAAGGATCTTGTTGCCATTACGTAGTCTCTTCGCTAGAATTTAACAATTAAGTAGACACCATCTGTATGGATTTCAGAAAAGCTTTTAACGTAACTGATCACTAGAATTTGGATGAAAAGCTTTCAGCAATTGGATGTAATGGAAACTTACTATCCTGGATTAGGAGCTATAAACCTAATCACTTCTGAGTTGCTCTTACGCTCCAGACATTTTCCTAATTAATTGCAATACCACGAAGAGTTTCGAAACAATTGATTCACAATGTATGCATCAGTATTTGCTAGATTGCCTTTATTTGCAGAAATTTTATATATAAAGTTACGCATAGATTATACATACACAATTATAAACAAATTTATACGTATACTTACATCAATTGAGACTGCTGCATTCAAATTACATCTACAGAAACGTAATAACGGTAAATCTGTTAAAACATGAAACCAAATCTTCTAAGGAAAACAAGCTATAAACAAATTGGCAAAGCAGTACGAATTGGAAGCTATTAATAAACCTTTATATTTATATACAGGGTGTATAAAAATTGTATGTGAGACATATGGACTGGTTATTTTGAAGTGGTACATGTCCATTTTTTTATCTTTTACACATAAATGTAAATTAAATGTATATAGTTTGGCAATGTTTCAATGAATTTAAAAATATTTAAATTGATTACATAAATGACTTTTACGTGAATTTACCTAAAACAATATATTCTTCTGGGTCGTCAATGGACTTACACCACTTTCATAACCAACTGTTAGGCAATCTCATTTATTGGCGAATTTTAAATTAACCAAACCATATGGATATTTTAAAATCTAAGTGTGAATTGTTTATAAATAAAACGTTCACTCTAAGTTATTTATTTATTTTGTGATTGCGCAATTTTTTCCAAAAATTTCCACCATTTTCAAAATAATCGGTCCATATTATGGATGCATGAAGATCTGTTAAAACAATAAGCCGTAACATTTTTGACCTTTCTTGAAGGTAAAATTTTCTGATTGCAACGTACAGTACTCATCGCGGGCAACAAAAGTCTCAAAGGAACTGTGGGTTTTAAGTCAACTGTTCTCTTAAAATACGACTGTAAAGTTTCCTAAACTATTTTATTCCACATGGTGATTCTATTGTGGCGGCCATAGCCCGCGCAGCGAGAGTTGGCACAAAGAAACTTGTGGATACCACGTGATGCTCCCACTACGCGCTACACGTCTTCCGCGATTGGCCGAATCGCTTGAGGAAGACAGCAAACGAGCGCATTGAGTGTGACTGTAACAGAGAGATGTGGTGACCATGAAGTAAGATGGTGGTGTCGCTGAGCGCCTATGTCGACCGTTCCCGCCAAAACGTAAGCGTAAGAGTGGGATCCACTCATCAGTGGTGGGATCCGCAGCCTTGCGCCAAGAGTGGGGAATCGCTGTTCCCCCCGCACCCCACTGACGAGATTTTGTGCAAACCCTCGTTGCGCGGACAATACCTCCTATGCCCACCAACAGGTGAACAGTGCGACAACACCTTTCACGTTACTACCTAATTCTTCCTTTGTTCCTGCGTCTAAGGCACAGGTCCGCTAGATATCCTTACTGACGGCCCTTATAACATGTCTAGAACGAAACGCTCTCTGCTCCTTTTTTCATCTTTCCGTATCTCATCCATAGATGCCAAATTGGTGACCCCAATGACGAACAACAACGCTAGCTTCTGAGCAGAGGAGACGACAACATCAACAAACCACGGACAACATCGAGAGGACTGGAAGGTGATCTACTTTCCCACTGCCTCGCCACAACTACTGCCTGGCCAACAGCGAGGACTCCTCCCTACTACGCGCTTATGACTTCATCTTCGCAGCAATATCTGGTTTAACGTTTTCGCACCTATATTTGTGTGACGTTCTCGCCCATTGTTTGTGCGACTATATGAGTCCAACAAGCGGCTTAGGAAGCTACTCTACTTCGTCGACTCGACAGCATATCTGGCGGGAACGCTGGCAGCACACATTCCGCGACCTCCTTGGATTCCAACGAAGATCAGCGTAATTGGGGAAAATTTGTCAGACATCGTTGACCACTGGCAGGGGGGTAATGTGGCGGCTACCTCCTATGCTCACCAACAGATGGACAGTGCAGCAACACCTTTCACGCTACTACCTGATTCTTCCATTGCATGTATAACAGGGTGCGGCATTTATACTGACCACACGGAATATCTCAAAAACTAAATTCCGGAGAAAAAAATGTTTCAAATAAAAAGTTTAACTCAATTAGGGACTGATGCAGCAGTCATATCCATTTTTAATTTTCATCATATTTTCAAGGTCATTTCAAGGTCAACTTCATTTTTTCAGATATAAACATATATTTTTCATTACACATTTGTTGCGATGCGACCGAACTATATTAACGCGCGGTTCTTTTTTCGACCGTAAACTCACTCGAGGTTGTAAATCTCGAGATCCCGATTGGACGCGTTTCGATATGTGGGTCACCGACTTATCACCCGCCAAACTAATTTTGGGTGACTGGATTCGTAATGAGGAGCGATGGTTGCGTGAGACCTTGATTGCGTTTTTATACGATGTACTGCGACTGCTGTCTGAATGTAGAGTGGAGTTTTTTCGGAAGTTGAGAAGCGCCTAGGCTGCCTTCGTACTTGTAGGCGTTCCTCTGTTTTGGGAGGTTTTCGGTGTCGCTGAGTAGAAATACGCCAATTGGTTCTTGCCGATGCATTTTCCCAATCGGCGCATTCTTTACGGATCATCACCACCCTTCCGTTACGCCCAGAGCGTGCGTTGTCTTGGGTAGAGTGGGGATGATACTTGCAAGACCGTGGAGTCCTTTGGACCTTCGACTGCGTCGTCGGAATTCCTCGAAGTAACCCTCGGTAAAGGACGACTCTTCGGAAAATATTGGTTTATGACACGTCACGGCTATTGAGGAAGGACGGAAACGAAAGTTGGACGTCGAGTGGTCGCCAAATGTGAAAAAGGTCTTAATCTCAAAAATAGCCTTTTCGTCACGTCCGTGTCATAAACCCTGTTGACGCGAACTCCCCGTGCGCGTGTTCCCTTGCGTTGGAACATATTCTTAATCTACGACTTAAAACAAATAACGTTTATTTGAAACGTTTTTTCTCCGACGATTATTTTGTATAATATTGAATTTCCAAAGAAAAAATACACGATGTCGTTTTAACGGAGAAAATCATTTTATTTATGAGAAATGAAATTAATAGCCAATTAAAATAGTATCAAATAAACATTTAATCTAATTGGTAATTATTTACATAAGGGGCTTCCTCACCGATTTTGATGACGTTGAAATATGTTGTCAAGGTCATCATTCTGAACAACTTTTTCCTATACATGCTACCGCCGCTCAGCTTTAGTTTCCGAGATATTCGCAAAAAAGTTTCAACATCTCAAAAAGTGATCGGAGTAGGTCTGGGTTATTTATATATTATTTATATATTTATATATTTATGTACTGGGTTATTATATATTTTCTTGATTGTTGCAGATATCCAAGAATTCGTATAGTTTAAAGTTTTAAATGAGTTCGCGTTCGACACGATTTATTTCACGTTTCAGTTCGTAAACATAAACAGACAAGACAGTGGGTCTCAACTGATATAAGTCGTTTTAAGTTGTGACCGCGCTATCGGCGGCCACAATTTCAATTCTTTTTTGCGAATATCTCGGAAACTAAAGCTGAGCGGCAATAACATGTATAGAAAAAAGTTGTTCAGAATGATGACCTTGACAACATATTTCAACGTCATCAAAATCGGTGAGGAAGCCCCTAATGTAAATATTTACCATCTAATTGAATAATTAAATAATAGCTAAATATTGAAACAGGCGAAAGAATTACAAAAAACTTCGCAAAGAAATTCAACGTTGAGCGTACACAACCTATTTATTGCGCGCAGGGATACACCAGTTTTTAACTGTCTTTTCTTTGGTTTTCTTTCTTTTCTTAATAAGATTACACATTCTTTTGCATGCAATGCAAATAACATTAGAACGTTACTGAATACTTGTTAATTTCGTTTTCTGGTAATTAAGTTGCAATTATCCTGTATTATTATTAATAAAATAATTTTCTTTCGGTTTAATTGAGATTATTTTTCCTGAATAAAGTCAATATTATTCAAAATAATCGGCAAAGGAAAAAACATTTCAAATAAAAGTTATTTGTTTCAAATTATAAATTAAGCATCTGTAATAAAAAATATATGTTTCTATTTGAAAAAATAAAGTTGACGTTGGAATGACCTTGAAATCATGATGATAATTAAAAATGGATGTGACGGTTGCATCGGCCCATCGTAGATATAAACTTTTCATTTGAAACAATTTTTTCTCCGGAATTTAGTTTTCGAGATATTCCAGGTGGCCAGGATAAATGCCCACCCTGCATATACCGTCCTAAGCTGTCCTTACGACAGCGGTGTCCATCGTAGAAGCCCCTCACGCGCCTGCTTCCCCTTCCTACTCAGTTTGCGCAGGCACAGTGTGTTCTCTCCACGCCGACTAAGAAACTGAGTAACCGACCCGCGTGTCATAAAACAATCGACGATAATCTTTTTAAAGAGGGAAGCGAGCATATTGGTAATCGGTTCGCCGTGTCACGGCGCTATGGAAACGGCGAACGGTGGTGGGGACGGCGTTCAGCTCCCGGAGCCGACTTTGGACATCACTGCCTTACGATATCCCGCGTCTAAGGCACGGGTCCGTCAGATAGCTTTACTGACGAGTCCTGTAGCGGGCCTAGGACGAAACGCTCTCCTCTCCTTTTTCCATTTTTCCGTATCTCATCTACAGCCGCCAAACTACATGAGAAAATAAGTGGAAAATGTAAGATACATTTTTATTTATTTGACGTATTAATATTGAGATAATCAGCTTCGAAAATCCACCAAGTACGCGATCCTAGCGTTTATAACCAGTAGAACTGGTAGGTTATGAACAGACACGTCAGACGATTCATATTCAATATCACGCATGTTCGCCGAATTTTCGAACTCTAAATTCTCGAAAACGAGGTGTCAAATAATAAAAATGTATTCCATATTTTCGACTTCCTTTCTCATTTGGAAGCATCCCCTTCGTGTTTAAACCATCGTGGGACACCGTTTTTTAAGAGAACGGTGGACTTGATATTTTTGTTCTTCGCGATGAGTAATATACGATGCAATACAAAAATTTAACCTTGATCAGAAAGGGTCAAAGAAAATTTTGCGATCCGCTTTTTTAACAGGTATTCACCGATCCATAGGTGTAGAATTCCTCCATGGTAGCCGTGATATATAATTAGTATACACGGTGTAAATTATGTAATGCATGAAAATATATTTTGTATTTTGAGATTGCCTAAATGTAGTCATACGAGTTGACGTAAATTTAGAACTGGAAAAAAATGAAATACGAGTCTATGTTTTGCAATGGTCGATTATAATGATATTGTATTATTTAATTGAAAGTGGTGCACTTTTAATAAGCATTATTTTAATAGAATTCAGAAGAAATAATAACATAATTTTTCATATAAAATATTATAATATCAGCATTCAAATTCAGACAAATAATATTGCTTCAAATAAGTCGTTTCACATGTAATACTTGCATTCTCAAACATCAAGTTATTAAATAAATTTAAATTCATCCAAATATTTGTTCATACCGGATTGAAGTCAACGATTCTAGTTAACACTGAACCATAAAATATAATGAAGCCTGATATTATACAGCACTGAAAAATTTCCTGTCTAATGATATTAATATGGCAAAAGAATCTGTTCCAAATAAGGAAAAGGCGAGCTTTTTATGCTGCTACCTTATTTATTAAAACGTGTTTACACCGCTCAGTGCTAATTAATATAGTCAAAGCCTACAGCTTAAAAGGAAATTACAAAACTGCTTGATTCTAAAGTACAAAGTTTATGAGGTATTGAGCAGGACTGAAAACCATTTCAGTAATTAATTAAGAGAGTGACAAAACGAAATTACGAATGCTTTTTATTTAAGGTTTCACAATAGTGCACTCTCCATTGTTTCATATCTCCGTTTATGTCGCTAAAAAGAAATTGGTAAAAGTTGGTAAAAGTCCCATCAAAAAATAATAAAAAATAAAGAAGTTTTGTCACTTGGTTAGGTGTTGTTTTCACACCGACAAACTCGACCCGTATTATGTTACACTTCTCGGCGACCGAGGCCTCTCGTGCTTCGCTGTCCTTTTTTACGTTCGGCACAAGTCAAAGAATAGTATTATCGAACATTAATTGTCGCCGGCCTGACCCGTGGTGGCGACGACTATCGATGAAATACTGTATTTAGAAACACTGTATTCTTTATTGCAATTATTTTACATTGCGTTCCAGTCCTTCCGAATATCAATTTCAATACAATATGTATATAGATACTCGATGCGTTGAACTTAATATGGAAGAAAATGACGGGTACATTAAATATTGTACGTATTCGTAGTTTCGTGGTATTTTTAACACCTGCTTCTGTATCAAATACGCAGTCCCGGAAGTACGTTTGTAATACAATTTTGTTTCCCCTTCTTAATTTGTTTTATCGAAACCATCTCTCTCAAAGGAAAGTTGTACAGTGGCGGACAATAGAAAGTTTAAATAGTAATGCATACGATAACTACCAAAAAAGTTTTATTTTTAAGCAACAATCAATTTTTTATAAACGTTTATATCGTGTAAAACAATGGAAGCGTGAAAAGTAGGAAAGGGGACAGCAAATTGATAGTTTATTTAAAACTATGACAAATGCATAGGAATTGGGTGGGCAATAGTAAGTTTAATTCTACATTTTTGTGATTACAATTTTGCTATTCAAACATTTTGTTAGTTGTTAGTTACTTTGTAAGACTTCCGTTACTGTCTATTACAGCTTATAGCAGTGATGGGCATTTTTGTCTCAATTGAGACAAACCGTCCCCACCATAGCGCTCACTGTCCCCCACCAGCATCCTCCGTTGCCATAGAGGAAGGAAGTGCTTCATCCGTCGCGAATAATGCGCAGGCCTCACGCATGAAAGAAAGGTTGTGTGCCGATCCCTGGCTTATAGCCTGTTTGATATACTTGTAATTAATCACTTGCCGTACGATTGTCTCCATGGTCAGAATAATTAGAACTTCTTTGTCTGTAATGATTTTACAGAAGAGGAAATTCACTGTAATGATCAAATATTCGTTGCAAAACAAAAGAAGTCTATTTCACTTTAAAAGAAAGGCTTAACATTCATATTTAGTAGATTTTGTCTGAAATGTTCTGAAGTGTTTCCAAAGTAATGTTTTCTTTGTTAGTATGAGCACTTAAGAGAGTATTTTCAATAGGAATGAGATCTGGGGATTTTGGTAGGCACTCGAGTTTTTATATATCGAAAAACCATAAACCGATCAGCGGTCTCAGCCCAGGCTTGCAAAAACTACGTATCTGTTAATATTATTACAACACAAAATATTTTAAGCTTACATTTGTCCGCTGCGCGTGTCAAACAAAATGGATTGTTAACGCACAATGTGAAAACGGACGAATAAGCAAAAGAATTTTGGTGTCATATAATGTGGCGAGGATGCAGAAGATTAAATGAATATTATCAACATTTGAAATGTCATCCAATGCTAAAATTATTAATACTCATATACAGAAATTTCAATCTTAAACTACCTGCCTTCCGTCATTGTACCTTTTGCCAATGACAATTTCTCAATAACATTCGGATCTGTAAATGTGTACTGATCTGTGCACTCTACTTAAATTAAAGTATTCTGAACTATCAGCCTTGTTATATTATACCTTTTAAAACATTTGAAGATTGCTAAATTAGAATTTTATAATTGAAATGAACTACATCATATTCTAAAATCTCTGACATCATGACAAAGATGCCAGTCAGTTTCATACAGAGAAGCAATTTCGTTCCGTATTTTGCTTCAATAAAAAAGTTTCTTTTGAATTATTTCATTCACGACATGATTCACGAAAATCATTTGTAAAATACTTGTATTATAAAGGTTGAAGAAGTGTGCACCAACCAGTTTCAAATTTTTGACGTCTTGAATTTGACAATACAAACGATTGTAGGAAAATTTCGAAGCTCGCATAATATAAACTGTATTGCACGTTGGATGCAGGAAATATTCTCCTTACAAAATCTGCAACAGTTTGTCTGCTGTTATCGATGCGCTATATGTACATATATGAATGATGGTACGAGTGGCTCAAATGAAGTAGATATTTATATTTTCAAAATAGCGATAAATGCGGGTATATCTTTTCTTGGATCGTGATAGAAACGAAAATGATTTTTTACTTAAGTTTCTCGTTCACGTTGTTTTTCCGATGATACATACATCGCAATACACGTGCTGCATCTGGTCCATTTCTCATGCGTCAAAACTGTTTATGGTTGACACGTGCGCCTCTCGTCGACAGTTTTCCAATGGATCCGTGATGGATGCACATTTCCGGCTTTTTTCTCTATCCACCGGCCGTGGGATCGTCAAGTAAATTGAACAATGATCGATTACACCGTATGAAAAATGAAGGTTCGATCGACTAATTATCAATACGTAGAAACGAAGTCCAACCCAATAACGTGTGTTACATTCAAACAGCGAGAAAACAGTATCGACACGCTGCGTCGCGAGAAAAAATGAGAAAATAATGGTTTACTTCCGAGGAAACTGTGTTAACTCGAAAAGGGGAGTTAATAAATCTGCCAGCGGGGTAGAAAATATCGTTTTCATAATATTGTTGTCAGTGAATTCTATTTCGCGTAAATTCCAATCAGCCTTTCCTGTTTTTGACGTTTGTCTGCAAGGTGATAACAAAGACAAATATGTTTTAATTGTCACTCGGTAAATTGAATGCGTAATGACTCTGATAAGCGTGAATGATAAGTGTAAAAGATGATTTTGAAGTAAAACATAAAAAATGTCGAAATTATATAAGTTATAGTGTACTTTCAGTTTATTCAGAAATATAAGTAGCCGGTTAATATGTGTTTATTTAAATTGTCCGTGACGCCCTCTATTAACAAAAGATGCAGGTTTAATACTATCGAGTCTGATTAAATGTTATTTATTATTACTATAATTTTATTTATTCACGCCAGTTTCTTGAAACTAAAATCATAACAGGTAAGACAGAAAGAATACTTTTACGACATTATAGTCTTTATGTAATTTTTGTAATTAATATAAGCTTGAAGACTAATTAATGATTATTATGTATTTTATACTACTGGTTTTTTAAGGTTGAATGGAAAGTTTGCTTCCTTAAGATAAAAGTCTAAAATTAATAAATTTATACCAGAATAAAAATAATTGTACGAATTTTCTCCTGCTATGCATTGCGGAATAAATTAGTCAAATATATTTTAGTAACATTTTGTTAATTATAATTGTTTAAAAGTACAACTATTACCTATTGCCACGGAATAAAGCAGAACGAATTTTTCATTCAAACTAATATTTCAGCACTTCCTTCCACACGTATTTCCATGAATTATGAGCTTGGAGTGAAGATATAATATTTCAAATTCAGTTCGCTCCGGTCTGTCGTTGGATACAGACGTATTTGTAAACAGTGCAAAGCTAATTTCACGAGTATACAATACGCGGGCCACTACATATGTAGTACGGGTGTGTCTAGAGTAACCAGTGAAACAAATCGTGTGTCTGTACGTTGGTACGAATGCTGCGCGTCTGTCGTCTTTTGTCTGTTCTCTCTTGGTCTGCCGTTTGAATGTCTGCGTTAGCGTGCGTCTGTCTTAGTCTGATCTGTCTGTAGTAATCGAGAAACTTAATCCAAAGACTGTTGTGCAATCTCACAGTATTATTAGTGTATCGTGTGTTTTTTCTTTCTTATGTATATTGTTAAGTAAAAGTTCCTATATATTTTTTTTTCCGTTTATAAAAACATTGAATTGAACACGTGGCTATTTTCTAACCTGAGCAATCCCACGAGGCAATTAGAAAATATCAAATAACACTTAATTACAGACTCTCTTATATGTTTTATCTGTGAGAAAGCGGACTATCTGGCCAAAAAATGGCCTTCCAATCAAGACCAGACAAAACAAACCATTGGCTTTCAAAGGGTAAACATCGTAAAAGTTAAGCTATCGACACTAACCGCTCGAGCAAGCCTACTCCCCAGCAACACGAAAGAATAACAGGAACAAAAATATCGGTCGACCACGACCGAATCTTCTGTCGAGTTGATAACAGAACTATTCTCAGATTCTGATTCCAGTATAGAACAATAAAGGAAGAGTTAATGAAAGAGATATTCCAATCCAAAACCGTCGAAAAAAACCGAAAACGTCCCATCAATCTAAGATCCGTGAAAATATTTATATATATTTATCTCCAGTAAACTCCAAGATATAAAATGAACAAGACAAATATCCGTTAGGAGCCTTAAAAGTTTTCTAGGTAAGACCATTGCAAGTCCCTTAGCCTTTGAGATCGCTGAGGACTACGTAGATGAACCCATGACCTTAGCAAAAACGTTGAGAGAACTCTACCCACATCCAACAGAAGGATCTATTAAACACCAATTCGGCAGAATGATTAGAAGACTCGAAACTAAAGAAAAGGACTCGAACTCCCCATCGCAATCAACCGCAATTAACTTGTAATCTACCATCGATTATCATTAAATAATTTTCAGTAATGGAACCTGGCAAATACTTCAATGGAATGTTAATGGATTCTACGCAAGTATCGGAATATGAAGAGAATTATTTTGGTACAAAATTAAGTAATTATTAAGAGACATGGAAATATAGAACATCAAATCAGGCTAGCGGTGGAGTGGAAATGTTTATTAACAATTCTATTAATTTCGTAGAAGTTAAGCTCAATAGCAGCCTGAAAGCAGTAGCAATAACTTGCTACATACATTAAACATTAGACGTACATTGTTACATGAATTAGAACAAATCATTCTACAGCTACTCAATAAGCTATTTATCTTGGGGTAACCATGGGATTGTCAACAACTCGTTTCGCCGACACTATGTTCTCATGGACACGATCAAATTTCTTCGACACTTTATTTTGATTGGCGATTTTAACATACATAACACTACCTGGAGATCAAAAAGAATGGATTTCAGATGCAAAATCATTGAAGAAGTTCTAAATAAAGGAGACATCATCCATTTCAGCAATGAAGGGAACATCCATTTCAACCAAGCGTCGGCGGATGAAAGCATAGTTGATATTTCGATTGCATCATCCTCGTTGGCAGGAAACATAGAATGGGAAGTGATGGTGACTACTATCCCATCACAATCTCAATACCGTATGCAAATACCAACGAAAATACCCTACCGAATACCTTAGAAAACAAAATAAAACGCAACAAACAAGATGAGCGTATCCAGGAAAAATTTCGAAGAAAATCATAAAAAATTATGGCTTCAATGTACTTCAGAACTAAGTCAGCACTCTCCCTTCCCAGTCATATACGAAAAATTAAGAAAAATCAATGGAAAAAAGCCCTAACACCATCACCCCCCTGATCAACGAAAAAGTGAAGAACATCCACATTCCCGAAAAAAATGCAGCAGTAATTTGATTTGAAAATATAAAAATTCACCAGCAAAAACCATGGAAGATAATTATAGGCCGTCTGACGAAAACGAAGGAATAGAAGACGATGACATTAGCAGCGAAATCACAATGAAAGAAATCGAGCTGACGCTAGGCCAAGTAAAAAACTCCAGTGCAGCGCCCAACGCCCTTATCAAAAGATTGCCAACAACAGGCATCCAATTTCCGTGCAAATTGATAAATGCAATTTGGCAAGGTAAAGTGTTCCCTAAACAGTGGTCTGAGGCAATTGTTATCCTATCCCCCAAACCAAGTAAGGATAGGATCTCCGCAAAAAGTTATCGCCCCATTTCACTACCGTATACGATGTGCAAACTGCTAGAAAAACGCATTAAAAAAAGATTACAAGACTCTTCATGAAACACAGCTAATCTTAGCCCCCGAACAAAGTGGTTTCTGAAACGGAAGATCCACTATAGATCACTTAATAACACTAGAAACCCACATTCACGACTTTTTCGTCAAAAATCTTTACTGTGTAATTGCCAGTTTAGATATAGAGAAGGCATACGAAATTATGTGGAAGGAAAGAGTAAATCTGCTGCAATGATAAGTGCTCTTCCTCCCCCAATAAAGTTCTATAACAGTCTCCTTTATTATATGTAGAAATGACCAAATTACGCGGCCACCCACGCAACAATATGATACATATTGTTGCGACCGTTCCGCAGGGTGCGTCCCGACGGTGTGTCCATTATTTATAATTAATCCGGTAATAACTCGGAACTTCTAACAAAATTCTTATATATTACTAATTATACAATCGATTTCGTGACACTTCAATCTGTCTTCTGTCTTTTTCTGTCAACAACTCCGATGGCCGGTAACTTCAATATCGATCGTGGAGTCTTCATTACGACTTCACGTTGCGTCGTAACACTGCATTATCGATCGTGACGACTTCACGTTGTAACAATATCATTAATCGTATACATTGATATATTACTATGTGAATATAGGAGAAAATGACGGTAGAAACCATTCCAAAGGTGGAAATTGAAACTTGTCAAAGAGACAACGTTTATTGTTAATTAAGTCAGCGGCTAAAGAAATAAAAAGTGCAGTACAGCTTCGAGCTGGATTAGAGCTGCCAATAACAAGGAGGCGTGTGGAAAAAATTTTTAATTAATACGGTATTGTTGAACAAAGTTGCCACGCAAAACAGTCCTTAAAGACGAACAAAAACATGCATGATTTTACACGGGCACATATGTCAAGATGAAGAAATTGGAATCTGTTATCTTTTTCAGGTAAAAGAAAAGTTCAATTTAGATGTACCAGATGGCTGGAAATATGACTGGCATGATTTGAGAAGTGAAATAAAGCTGGCAATGAATTGTGATGATTCCCTAATGATTTGAGCTCTGTTCAAAGCCAACAAGATACACCGAATAGTTAGAAATGATTTTAATACCATTTATAGAAAACATTGAAGATGAAAATTTCATTTACCAACATGATCATGCAACAGTGCACACATGAAAGCACACGTAGGTGATTTCCTAAAAGTAGTTCCTTAAAATAAGTATCAAAGTTTTAACGTGACCCGCTTGTTCCCCGATATGAATCCCATCGTAAATCTTCGGTGCACCATTGCACTGAAAATTGATAACAGTGGCAAACAGTACAACTCAGTTATCGAATTAAGGGGATGCACTCAATAAAGCGTAGGCGTCTTTTGAAATGGAAACACTTCAAAAGTTCATTTCATCAATGTCAAACCGAATTTTTAATGTTAATCGATAAAATTGAGATTACAGTAGTTATTAATATGAAAATAAGGGGTAAATAATTGTTAACTTTGAGTTTATTTATGAAAACATCAAGTGGCTTTATAGAAATTTCTCATTTCCTTCTCTGTTAAATTATATTTTTATGTTTTTCTTTAAATAAATTATGTATTTGTATTATGAAACCGACATATACGCTTTCTTTAATTAAATGCAATATGGTACCAAAGACTTTGTCATTGGAATGGAATAACAATAAGAATTTATCAAAAAATATGGTAGCTTCGTAGAAATTTCGGATAGTGTAGATTTTCTGTCTAATATAATTCAGTAATTGTAGTTACGGTCAATCATGGGTCTTGGCATGACAGAAAGAGAACTCATGTACAGTTATTTTCTTGAGCAGAAATGTCTGCAGGAAGAAGATACACAATTCGATATTCGTAGTTATTTAGTTCCGTATACAATAATTTCGGCTATCACACGCGTACAAAACAAGGTACAGCGTGTATAAAAAGTAATGGTCAACCGTCCTAGGGGTGAACTTA
Organism: Sphecodes monilicornis; assembly: GCA_913789915.3. NCBI lineage: Eukaryota > Metazoa > Arthropoda > Insecta > Hymenoptera > Halictidae > Sphecodes > Sphecodes monilicornis. The sequence goes on from OU565296.1 coordinate 4,393,273, forward strand.
CACCTCTGGATAGGTGGACATTTGTAAGAGAAACTTGCCGAAAAATTGTTTATGACAAAGAAACTTATTGTTGAAGCATTTTTTACATCAACGCCTTCTACTCATCGAGAAGAGAAAAAATTAATATAATAATATTATATTAAATATAAGCTGTTAAAGTTTTTGTAAAATTTGATTGTGTGAAATTATACGTATAGACAAAAGCCTACTACTGCAGTCCACCCGACGGTATCGATGAGACAGAACATGATCGTGTACATGCCTCGAGCCAAACGAAATTTAGAGGTACAGTCGTCGCTAGGCCCGTACCAAGTCATCGTCTCCCTGCCCATTCATATTATCAATTAAGAAAACCTTATATCCATTGTTATACATAAAAATACTAATCCCAGATTATAATCCACAGCACACTACCATTTACTAACGCGAATACGAGCGAATAATTGTGCTTGTCTCCAGGGCTCAATGTGGCCATACTTTTCGATACGCTTTCTCTCATATGTCTACTTTATTTCTAACCGCTTCAAATGCGTTTCAAATCTTGTCTTTTATGTCATCTATTTACGAATGTAATCTTGGAACAATCGAATCGAAAAATCAATAATTCCAGATGTTTCTCGAAAAATCAACATTTCCTTGGCAACGATTTCATTTGTTTCAAACGGTTAGCCTTGATCGAATACATTGTATGCTGGGAGAGCACAGTTTCACGCTGAAATCAGAACTATTTCGATCGTGATCGGAGCACTTCCTCAGTCAATAGTATTGTTTACAGGTCGAGTGTGCACATAAACAATGTGGATGAATTGAAACTAAAAATTGAAGACGCGTTTGAAAAAATTAGAACTAAAGTGTACATACGTGAAAACGTGCGGCGGATATTTAAAGACAGGTTACAAGTGTGTTTGGACACTGGTGGTGCCCACATTGAGTCCGGAATCAAAACAAATTCGGATAAATGGTAGTGTGCTGTGGATCCGCCGAAAGAATGCAAGGCCTTAAAAAATTTGTAAGTATACTTTACGTCAGGGATGGGCAATTTTGCCTCAATTGAGGCAAAACCGTCCACACCGTAGCGCCCTCTGTCCCCTTCCAGCAAGCACGGTACAATGGGGCAAAGAAGGCACGAGACATCAGCGTACGCAACGAACGTGCGCGCTGCATGAAAGAGAGGTTGGTGGGAGAATCAGGCGTTTGAGGGGCTCCATCCGTGCCCACCACTGCTTTACGTAGTATTTTACAATGTAGGATTAGTATTTTTATCTATAACAATGGATATAAGGTTTTTTCCATATTTTGCAAGTTCAAATTGATAATATGAATGGGCAGGGAGACGATGACTTGGTACGGACCTAGCGGCGAATGTCTCTTTAAATTTCGTTCGTTCCGAGGCACGCACACGATCTTGTTCAGTCTCATCGATACCGTCGGGTGGACTGTAGTAGTAGGCTTTTGTCTATACGTATAACTCCACACAATCAAATTTTGGAAAAACTTTAACAGCTTATATCGCAATAATTATTTGTTTGCGACATATGGCTCCTTTCAAACTTTTTCTCTTCTCGATGAGTAAAAGGCGTTGATGTAAAAAAAAACTTTAACAACAATTTTATTTGTTTTAAACAAGTTTGCAGCAAGTTTCTCTTACAAATGTCCACCCATGTAGACAGAGGTGTAGATTCACCCCAAGGACGGATGACCATTGCTTTTTATACACCCTATACATTAAGAAGAAAGATAGTATTTGTCAGAGCATGAAGATACCAAGTTGCGTTGTATAATATGTATGTATATTGTTTTAATGCTGTATTACATTTTATGTGTATAAAGTACGAAATATCAGTCTTGACAGCTTATATTCACTTATTCAGCTCATACGCTCGTCACGCAATTGGGGCAGGCTTTATACCGAGGTTGGCTGGAAATTGAAAAAAGTTGTACAGGAAAAAGTTGAACTTTCTCGAAAGGACTTTTTCTAAAATGCAGCGACGTACTTAAAAACTGGAAATGCGATGGGTATTTAACCCTCCAGTGAACGGATGAAGAGTAAACTTCCGTCAATGCACGGGTGCGGTCAAAGAGGTCCAGTTTTTTGTCTATATGTTTATCAATAAATGCAGCCCATTCGCTTACAGTAAATTTGTTGGTTCAATGCATAATACTAAAACCCGTAAAAATGTAGGAAGATACAGTATTGAAAAAATTAACGAATTAATGTGATCATGAAGAATGGTATTTAGTATATATCTTAGGAAGGAGAATCGAGGGAGCAATCAAATGTAGTGGCGAAGAAATGAATAAATTATCTTCTTCTATTTGGAGAAATATTATTCCCTCGCGGAACACCGGTCCTGAGCAGCGGAAGTTTTTATTTTCACGTCAATAGAGCCAGAGTCTAAATTATTCTACTACAACGAACACCTGGTCGAACTCTGACCTGCAGGAACTGCGACTCAGGCTCAACTCAGGCCCGATCATGCGGTTCTTCGTCGGCTACATCTTATTTCGCACTATACCGAGCGCTAAAAATTCTGACTCGCTGATGGGAGTATTGCTGGTCAAACAAAACAGTATGAAAATCGATCAAAAAATTCTGTGCGTCAGCCTTGTGCATAAAAGAGGGAAACGCTGACCGGCGAGACTCCATAATCTTTGTATTTCGTCAAACGAATGCACAGCAAATGAACGAAAACGAACGCAAAACAACATCTAATTCATCTAACACATTTTCAATCAGTCATTCAATCTTTGTTATCAGTTTTCTGGTTCGTTTTGAAATTGTACATACATTAGTTCAATCAGTGCAAATCATTTCAATATTGTAAGGAAAAGCCGTACGAAAATCGGGTTTATGTAACGTATTTGGGCACACGGATAACCAAGATGTTAACGACCGACGTGTTTTCTCAGCCGCTCGGGCGATCGTTTTTCAAATTCTTCTGTTATTACTGATTGACTATTTTTATAACTTTAGCTATATATAGGGTTGTCTGTTAATATACACGCAAACATACATACACCATCCGTACTTCCACTGTATAATACGGCTATGACTAGACTGCGGATTTCATGCGTTAATGGCAGAAATAGACGAGTGAAAAACAAAGCAAAAAATGCACTGGAAGAATTTAAGAATGCTGTTACATTATTTTCGACTTGTTAAAATCATTGAAGGGAGAAATACATTCTCATCTAGCTTCCATCTCTTACAATAAACGTAGAAAATTTTTATTTTGCATAAAAATCCGCAGTCTAGTCATGACTAAACCGTCAGGATAACTGAAACATCCCTATCTCCGTAACAAGACGTAGGAACCTCGCGGATTTGCGGTGACAAAAAGTCCTCGTGTCGAGGATACAACCCTTGTTGATATTGTAATGAGTTTTTAAAGATATTTGTAAGTTGTGGAAACTATATATTTAGGGGAATTCTGCACAATCACTTCCTCATTGATAAAATGCTAAAAAACTATCGTAGTGTTTGCATCTTTTTCATGCAAAATAAAAATTATCTGCATTAATTCTAAGATGCAGGAACTATGTATACGTTTATTTCTTCTCTTAACAATTTTAATTAATTGAAAATAATACAACAGTATGTTTGCAGTCTACAAATGCTATTATTTTTTTGCATTTGATCTACTCAATTTTGTCATAATAGCATAAAATCTGCAGTTTAGTTATCATATTATTCATCATTGAATTTGTGTTTCCTATAGTTATCACCGAGTGTGAAATAATATATTGATATTTCAGAAAATATACAACATTAAAACATCAAGATGTATTCATTTGTCTTCTTAATCATACATATAATATTTTATTAAATGAATTTTACTTTTTTACCTTAAATTAATAGTAATTCATACAATACAATTTCTTATAAAGTCAGTAGATAACGTGATGACTCACCCTGTACATTTATATTATAATAATAAACTTGTAGCTATCTTATTTATATGAAAAGATTTCAGGCGTGTCTGCTGCTCATTATTCTCAGTGACGAGCCATTTTTATCTTTATTTTATATTGGCCCAGATATTGTGCAGCTTTTAGCGTATTTGATACGTTGACTGACGTGTCTCCTATATATAGATGATGAAACTGTTTATATTTATATATGAATATCTATTTTAATGTATTTATTGTTCCAAAAGTTGTGGAAAATGCAAAAAAGTTGAAGAATTACTCAATATCCTACATTTTAACTTTTCAATGTTTATTTTATTAAATCAATTGCTTGGTATTTTTGGTATTTTTGAGGTTGCTGGTTTGACTCAGTTGAACTCTTAAAGATTCTGGTTATTTGTGACACTTTATTATCATTGAATAATTTTTCACGCTTTATCGAACTTAATTTTCGACATTGAAACAGATATCTCCACAAGGTCAGCAGTTGCGTTTTTGGATATTCATGGGAAAGAGATTAAACGATTTTTGACCGAAATCCGTAGAAACTAGTTTGACAAGCAATTCTAACGCTTGCGTCAACCCTGTCCCCGATGGTTTGCCATCGTATATTCAGAGAATAATTTGAAGTTTCGTCCGGGAAAATGTATACACACAAAGCAACTGAAATTACCTCGTTGTCTCAGCTTGCAGCTGCGAATGCAATTTACAAATACTAATGACGACGGCATGATTTATGTCGAGGTACTTTCACAGTCAGAAACACCGCGCGTTTTCAACGGCGCGAAATTTAGAATGTTCTCGTTTCTGGACCTCCGCGTGGAATTATACTTGTCTGATTAATGGAGAAGGCTGCCCCGTGGTGGTATTTTAATTTAGGACTGTTATTACGTTTTCGTCAGTACCAACTCCCGTGTCCGCGGGACAATATCGCGTCATTGCGTCGAGGAGTAATTAAATTATCATCAGTTTTCACGCCGTGAAAGCTTTACTGATTAATATCAGCGACCGAACATTTCTAAAGTGTTTTGCTTCCACAAGATTCGGGAGCCACTGAACGAGCTCCATTTAGTTCAATTCGGTTTATTTCTCATTCTCCGACTGAGAATTCATGTTTTTAAAGATTACTTAATTAATGATCGACAGATAGCACATGTTCAGTGGATCTAGAAAGCATTTAAACTGTGACGATTTCGTTGAGAACAGTATGACCACGATAAGCTTTATCTCATATTGAAGGTTGAAGCTTGTACTTTTATTACCTGTTATTCATTTTCGCTTACAATAATTTTACACGACGTGGCAGGCGAATAACTGAAAATGCACTACCAACTGAAGCGTCACTAAAAACATTGAAAAATTTTTTTTGGTAATGACTGCCGTAAATTTGTAGTCGTTTTATTAAGGTTTAAATGGAAGGTGTACAGCCTACTTAACAGTGGCATAAGATACACCATTAAAGTTTGACACCACCGAACTCGGTCGTTATTTTTGTTCCATAAAATTTGCAACAAATCGTATATCAATTTTTATTGTGTTGTTGTAAAGCGGAGGCTTCGATATTCAAATCTGTGGAAGATTCATTCACGAATAAAATTTTTATGGTTTTACAGAGCTTTCAATTTACAGCATTTTTGTGGAAAAATGGATCTTCAGTTACTCATCTATTACATCGTGTAAATATGTCTTGATGCAAAATTAATAATGATGTGCGATACTAGAATCATCAAGCTTTAAAATTAGTCCAAATTAATTGTAAGTTTATATTTACACAGAAGTACGTTTTGGATTCACTGTGTCTGCGTACATTTGATATACAGGGTGTTCATTTGAAAACTTTACAGCCGAATATCTCTGAAAGTATGAAGGATATTTAAAAAGTGTAAAACACGTGTCCAAGGATTTCAAGGGGGAAAGAGGGGGGCAGTATCAGTTTTTTATTTGAGTAGCGTTTTCATGGTCATTTGAAGGTCAAATTGTTTTTTCAAATGGAAACCTATATTTTTTATTATGGAATCTTATTTTACGTAAAAAGACCAGTAATTTTCGTAGGATACTTTTTTTTTATCTGCGCACTAGTTTCGGAAATATTTAAAGAGAAGTAGAGCGAGTCATACTTATACTGCGAGAAATTTTTAATTTCTTTACAACTATAACAAATTTTCAAAATGTTCTCTGTTGTTTTATCAACAATAATACAGACGATTCTAAAATTCTGAACGAACATTTTTGAAGGTACCTGTTGCGATAGTTCTACATTCCTGTACAAACGCTCTACTTCTCTTTAAATATCTCCGAAACTAGTGTGCGGATAAAACAAAGTATCCTAGGGAAATAATAAAAAATATAGGTTTCCATTTGAAAAAACAAAGTTGGCCTTCAAATGACCTTAATAACGCCTCCCAAATAAAAACTGATACTGCCCCCCTCTTCCCCCCTCGAAATCCTTGGACACGTGTTTTATACTTTTTTAATATCTTTCATTCTTTTCGAGATATTCAGCTGGAAAGTTTTCGAATTAACACTCTGTAGATATGTACGTGTTGCAGACAGATCTAATGTAGATTTTTCGATTACATCAACCATTTCACCGATTGCATCGAAGTGCACGCTTTTCGATCACTGCAACGTAAAATATGGTGACGTATATTACCGATATACATTACAAGAGAACATTGAAATAATCGCCTAGTGAAGCATTGTGTAAAAATGAATGTTTCTCGTCAGCGTAACCAATTGAGCAGGAAAATATATCGCTGTGACATTTATCACAAATATTTGTATTTGCAATCGTGCGCGAAGTTGAAGTGTGAAAGCTTCAATAATAATTTCAACCATCGGTGATTTTAGCTACACAATCGAATATTTAGGTATATACACTGTATATTTTGCAAATATTGTGCTGTCACAGAAGTTCAATAATTTGAGTAAATATTGATTTTTCTGAAGTGAAAAAAAGTGATTCAGTTGAAAGGAAAAAAGAAACTAACGCATGATAAAAATCCTTTTTGAAACGGTGATACAAAAAAAGTTCATGATTTTTAGTCGAATGGATGTAAACTACTTCTTCGCTTAGAATCTATTAGAATATTGAATATTAATAAACACTCAGGTATGGAAATTCTATGAAAACAGTGCTATTAAGTCCGCCGGAATGTTTTGACGAATCTCGAAGATAACGTTGAACATGATAAACTTTTAGTAATTGAAACACTTTAAAGTATAATTTATTTATTATCTACAACGTATGTATGCTCATCTTATATATAAAATTATTGATCCTTTGTTGTTGTAGTTTTGAATTCCGTCTCAATCAAATGAGACACTAGCGGAATTTTATTCTGTTAAAATGTTGAAAATTTAATGATAATACAGTTCATTCAAGGCAATATATGATTTTTACGCCTTTCGTCTTAATTATGCAAGAAACAATGTATATATTCATTAATGAATGGCCATTTTTCAACTCTTGGATTGCATTTTTGACACACGAGAACATTGATTTATGCAATAAATCAAATACATATGTACATACTTATAAAATCATGCATTTCCCGTTCTTGTGATGAATTTCTCGTTGAAGGTACTCCAAAGAAATGAATGTAAGTTAAGTATTTCATGGACTAGGTTATATTATTTGTAATCCATCGTTCTCAAAAAACAAAATTTTTGTTGACCTGTGCATTCAGCTTTTAAATCCACCACGGAACATACTCTGCTAGCAAACCACTAATTAATAACGCAACATCGTTAACCTACATATTCCCAACATTTTTTGGACGCTACATTGCTGAGAATTTGTATATAAATACTATGCCATCAAAGGTTTATAATTTTATATTTTATATAATTGTATAAACAAAATACAATTATATATAATGTATAATAATAACTTGATATACGCTGAAGTGTATCGCGTATATATGTAAAGAGTAGAATTTTAGTTTGTAGATCAATTCTATGCTCTTGTGAGAAAAAATAAATGTTTGTTTTTTAACAAATAAATAATTTGCATGTTCTGGCAGCAGCTAGACAGTCCATCATTGTTTCTTAACTTAGTTAATCCACTTTGTCGTGCTGGAACTATTTTGCATTACTTGGAAGTAGATAAAGTATATATATCAATGTTACTTTTAAACATACAAAATCTTGACTATTGAACTACGAAAAACTTAAATTTAGACTGTGGACGATGATGATATTTTGTTGGCAAGTTTTAACACTGACAGTTTCAGCAAAAATAGTAAAGCAGTTTTTAGTTTCCCAAGATAGACAAACTTTTCCAAGCATTTGTCTTGGAACAGTTTCATAGAAAACGCGCGACGATGAGCAGAGCAAAGAAACTGTTTTTAGAATAAAAAGTATCACGAGTGTCATGCTGCGGAACAACCACCAGGAAACCGCTATTGTGAAATTACTCTCAGCTCTTTAACTCTAGAAAGGCTTAGAGGACTCTTCTTGAGGTCGACAGCTATAATAAAAATATAAAAATTTCCCGGTAAAGAACATATAAAATATTAAACTTAACATTTAGAATTCTGGTAGAGAAAGAGTTTCTTAAAAATTGACCGCATTAAATATTAAGACCCGATTATGTCTATAAAATGAAACAGGCTATTTTCGGAAAATTCATTATGAATAATTATTAACACTAAACCTACCGACCATTAAAGCTGACTAGTATGTGTTACCGTATAAAAATGGCTCGATTGAATTTATTTAGATTTTGTGCAATTTTTATCATAATGTATACTTTATAACAGCAGCGTGTATAATTATTTCCAGTGGAAGCAACTTGACAACATCAATAATCGTGAAATAAAAAATCTGGAACGGGTCATTTGATCCACAGTCGTAGGATCAGGGTAAAAAATATACAGATTTATTAAAACATTCTAATAATACACAGTATTATTTGGAAAATAGAAACTGCTGTAAATGTGTGAAACCAAAAATACAAAAAATATTAAAATATAGGTAAAAAATGAGTGTTTTAATTTTAATAAAAAAGGTACAGAACAATTTGTAGTCTCATGCACTTCAAATCAGAATAACAATTTATTTACAGTGGGTGATCAAATGATTAAAACCACTTACATAAATTAATAAGTTTACATTAAAACGATAAAGTTTTATACGAAAGTTCTAATTGTAGGCTTTTAAAGCAAAAAACTCTAGCTATACTGAATTCTTGTTACTTTCGTCAAGTATTTTATGAAGTATTGGGAAACAAATACACGTTTAACAACGCTATAGGCAGCATTATCCGTCATATGAATAATTAACACATTTTTCGTGCTGTAACTGATATACAGTAGTAGCTGTAATAGTTTGGTCACCCATTGTAATAAAATAGAAAGAGACACATTTAATTCCTAGTTGGTATCGTTGGGTCTCTCAGGACCCGTAGCAGTATAGATCATTAATTTTCAAATTGTTAGACAGTAAGAAAATTTCCCACATTTTTGAACATAAGATGAAGCTTTATGTGCTACATGCAACAATTAATACTATTTCAAATCTTGAGATATTCGTTAAAATGTCGTTATACCGACTGTAGGTAAAGCGAGTGCTATTTTCAAATTTGCATATCAAGAATCTGTGAGTTCAATTTGTCCGTCAGACTTTGGGTTTATATCTGTAAAAAAAACAACACTTCCAAAAACGCAATATGAGAAGGATCGATTTTTTTCTATGGAGTCCTCTTGCAGTATAATGACTTTTTTCCGCCGTGCCTATATCACCGTCGCGTTGCTTCCAAAAAGTCATACAGCAATACCTGTCCTATATTCGATGGTAAATGGAACTTTGGCAACGACCCGGAGTTTGTTCCGGGTTCTGAATCCTCTGTCCAAGCGTATCGGTTTCCAAGAACCGTTAAACTAATTTATATCTTGCCCTTCGGAAACTCCCAGGTTTATGACACGCCTGCTTGCTATTGAAGGCCAGTCGAAGCGAAAATTCGAAATTCTGAGCAATAAACCATAACTTCTCCTGTTAAGACGCTCTCCATTCTTACTTCACAGACGTTGATTGTAAACTAAGGCCAACGAGCTCGCCAATAATACATAATCGGTAATCGATGATCGTACTATCAAACTGTACCGGCTATTACAGACGATTTAATATTTTAAACGACGAGTCATTGGGAAAATCAGGTACGTATACGTATCATATGAGCGATTGGAATTCTCTGCTTTTAAGATTATTACAAGCAAATAGTGTTTCAGCTGTTAACAATGTATTTGGTTAGTTAAGGAGGTTGAAGCGACTCTAGTGAATTACGAAAAGATGGAAAAAGGAGAGGGAACCTGAACTAGGCAGTAGATCACCTTCCAATCCTCCCATACGTTGTCCGTGGTTTCAGAAGGTAGCGTTGTTGTTCGTCCTCGGGGTTACCAATTTGGCGGCTATAGATGAGATACGAAAAGATGGAAAATGAAAGGGAAGTGTTTGGTCCTAGGCCCGCTAGAGGCCTACTCGTCAGTAAGGCTATCCAGCGGACCCGTGCCTTAAACGCGGGATCAGTGATGCCAAATCGGGTAAATCGATGGGAGTACAGTTTACCACCTCTCTGATGACCAGAGTAATATGTGACACGTTGCGCGGCACGTCACGTGACCAGTTTACGGTCTTGGCGAGGGACGTTGGAGTGTGCTCAGGTAGTGGAATTGAATAGTGAAAGGGGAAAAGGCGGAGAGGAAAAAACAACCAGTTCTGGTTGTTTCTAAGGACAGCTTAGGACGGTATACAAACAAAGAAAGACTCAGGTAGTAGCGGGAAAAGTGTTGTCGCACTGTCCATCTATTAGTGAGCATAGGAGGTAGACGCCACATTACCCTCTGTCAGTGATCTACGATATCTGGACAAATTTCCCCCAATTACGCTAATCTCCGTCGGAATCCAAGGAGGTCGCTGGAATTTGTGCTACCAGTGTGTTCGCTAGTGATGCTGCCGAATCGACGAAGTTGAGTAGCTCCCTAAGCCGCTTGTTTGACTCGTATAGTCGCACAAACAACGGACGTAAACGTCGCACAAATATAGATACGAAAACATTAAATCAGATAATGCTGCGAAGATGACGTCATAAGCCCGTAGGAGGGGGGAGTCCTCGGTGTTGGTCTATCAGTAGTTCTGGTTAGGCAGTAGATTACCTTCCAATCCTCCCGACGTTGTCCGTGATTTCAGAAGGTTGTTCGTCCTCGGGGTCACCAATTTGGCGGCTATGGATGAGATACGAAAAGATAGAAGAAGGAGGGGGAAGAATTTCGTCCTAGGCCCGCTAGAGGCCCGTTAGTAAGGCTATCTAGCGGACCCGTGCCTTAGATCCGGGATGTCGTAAGAATAGCATAGGACGATATACACTGCCCGAAATTTTTATAAAGCCACCTACATTTTGGTGTATTTCTAAAAAATAGTGAGAAATTTGATACTTTTCAAATATCTATAACATTGTGCACTTACTACTGAGTAGAGATATATATCCCACTCTCTCACAAATGTTTACATTTTGAGTCTATTTACATTTTCGTTGAAGGCTGCGGCACGAGAGTGCGAAATTTTTATAAAGCCACTTAGTTTGTGCTTACATTTTGTGTGGATAACATCAGCGAGAATGAACCAAGGAACTTTAATTGCGATTAAGATGTGTGAATTTATATTAATATTGATACCCAAATTCATAAAAATTGTGTATATATTATATTTGAATTTATTTTTATTAGAATGCCACGAGGCAAGTTATTAACAAGCGAAGAGAAGACATCCACTGATGCTTACAAAGATATGGGGTTTTCTAATCGACCAATTGCGAAAAAAATTAATAGGTCACGTACTCTGATAGATAATTATATAAAATTAGGCGAAACATATAGAAAGAAACACCATGCAGGTAGAAATAAAAAATTGACAGGAAGACAAAATTCATTATTGATGAGATTGGCAGCAAAGGAAATAAAAAGTTCAGCATAGCTTCGTACTGAGCTACAGCTACCGATAACAACAAGGCGTGTGCAACAAATTTTAAAAAGTTCAGGGCGATTTAAATGGACAAAAATGCTGCAGACACCAGCACTCGAAGAACGACACAAATAAGCACGCCTCGAATTTGCGAAAAGACATATGTCCTGGACCCAAGAATGGGAAAATATCATTTTCTCCGATGAGAAAAAATTTAACTTGGATGGCCCAGATGGTTACAAATTCTACTGGCACGATTTAAGAAAAGAAAATAATGTTGCAATGAGTCGTAACTTCGGTGGTGGCTCATTAATGATTTGGGCTGCATTCAGAGCCAATACAAAAACACCAATCTGTCGAATAAATCATAAGATGAATTCGATACAAAATACGAAGCTGATGAAGATGGTCTTAATACCATTTACAGAAAAAATTGAGACTGAAAACTTCATTTTTCAGCATGATAACACCACAGTTCATACATCACGGTAAATTAGGATTTTGACATGGCCAGCTTGTTCGCCAGATGTTCGCCCAATTGAAAACCTGCGGGGAATACTTGCAAGAAAAGTATATGGCAATTGCAAACAGTAGAACTCTGTTTCTGAGTTGTGGATTGCGGTGAACGAAGCGTGAAGATCCATTGAAGCAGAAACTCTTCATACTTTGATATCATCAATGCCTAATCGAATTTTCGACGTTATTCGAAGAAATGGCAATTATAGTAAGTATTAATTTATAAATATAGAAGAAATTTTCGATAATCTTGATGTTATCTACTTAAAAAACGTGTGGCTTTATGGAAATTTCGCAGTTTGGTTTTTGGTAAACTATATAGTTTTACGTTTTTCTATAAATAAATAATATATCTATGAATGTAATCATGTAAATGGTTTCTTTTATTAATCCTAAAATAGTATCGTGCATCAGATTCTCATTACTATGACATAATTATAAGATTTCACTAAAAAATCGGATGGCTTTATGGAAATTTCGGGCACTGGACAATCAAAGAAAGAATTAGGTAGTAGCGTGGAAGGTGCTGTCGCGCTATCCATCTATTGGTGAGTATAGCCACATAGTGTTCGCTTGTTTCTGGTCCAAAAAGTCGATTTACCTTTTACATATTTGGTTTTTGAGTATTTTAGAAACTTATGTGGAAGACTGTTTGTAAAATCTTCAGAAATGGCAGAGTTATGGAAGTTTCAATAGCCCGATTCAAACTAAACGAAGTGCATTTCATTTCTGAATAAATCCTTTTTCGTTCCTACTAAAATTGCAAAAATCGTTAAATAGCTTTTAATTTTAAATAGATTGAAGTTGGAAAAGTGCGTAATAAAGAGAATTCCTGCATTAATCGCGTTATTTTCTTTTACGTTACACTTTACTAAGAACAACGGCAACAACATTCCTGAACATAAACATAGAAATACAAAAGAGTTTCTAACCGTGAAGTCTGTGTAAATGTTGTACACAAAGAAAAGATAACTCTATTTGGCAATGTACCTTGTTGGAATCACGAAGAGTTGACCTTATGAACAGATTAAGCAAGTTCAATTTGTTTCCACCCTTAAATATCAGATCATTACTTTATAAACCGAATATCCAGGCATGTCATGTTCTTTTTAATTTTTTCAAGCAATGTAATTTAAAGATTTAAAGTTATGTACTTAATGCGTTCTATTCTACTGTACCTACAATACTAATATATGACTGCAAAATGTATATGTTTAACCAATTGTATATCAGATATTATGTTAATCCTAATGTATAGCTTTATAACCCCCCATGGGGAGCTCCACTTAAGCTTTCAATAAAAAAAAATAACTCTATCACGCATTTCTTTATTATGGCTATGTTAAGTATTGGTATTAATCATAAGTAGAAAATGTTTTAGTTTATAATGGTTATATCACTATTATTAAGTTAAATTCAATTCTACCGTAATTCTACGTAGATAAGGGAATATCGTGGCATGTTTCAAAGGTATGAATCATAATACTCCTCCTCACAATTGGTCTGCTTTGAATGACCACTTGATGCCCTCTCAACAATAGGCAGCGTGGAATCGCTTTGATCGACGAACCGCAAACGCAGAAGTAGCTTCCTAATAAATACATGCACCACTTCTGCCAGTGTTTTGAGTAACAATGTCACTTCCGAATTCATAACGAGCATGCTTTTCCAATTACATCCTTTAATGAATACAAAGCGAAAGACGTTGGAATTTATTTTTAACCGTTTACTGTTCTTGGCGATTAAATTACATGAACAGCTGTTGCATTAAAAATATAAGGAAAACTAACGTGTCCACAATAAATACATTCATTAATATGTATCCAAAATTGATAAATAAAGCAGTGAACGGTCATAACAATTATCAATTATATAATTGTAAGAATGATCTGCTATTCGAGGGTTAAAAACTAAAAAGTTTATACGACTTCAAAAAGCTTAAGTGTTTCGAGCTGAGCAAGTTGGTAGACGTTGTAAGAAATACTTCCGGACATGCTCGTCTTCATCAGTTCAGTTAACGACTCAGTGAATAGTTAGTAAAGTAAATTGAGGACAGTAGTTACTAGTGACTAACTTTGAATGTATACAAGGTGTCCCAAAAATGTTCGAGTTCCTTGAATGGAGTGATGCCTGGGATTATTCTAAGAAGCTTTTTCCTTTGCGAAAATGTCATACGTATAGGTTGTAACGGTTCGGTTTATCGCGGTGACGATAATACTGTCTCGACGACGTTCCTCCTTGTTGCCGAGTATGTAGCTCGTCGAGCCAGGGTTCGCGGCGAGGAGAACGGTCGGCGTGGAGCGGCGAGGTTAAGGTGCGGTAAATAAAGACACGTGCTGGTTCAGTTTTATAATATATCGGTCGCGGCTGAGGTACGAGGGGGCACGTAACAGACAGGTCTGTTACAAGGTTTATCAATAAATAAGAAATAGTAAATAAGTACGATGTGAAAAATGAAAACGTTCAACGTAGTGTTTATCCGACATTTTAATTCGAACTGCCCTCGATTTGTTTTTCGCTCGCGATTTGCAATTCTCATCGCCGCCCTTGTTATACCCACACCCGCACATACACATGCATCTGCACAGCTGATCACTTCACACGCACACGTACATGCTCACTCACCCACAAAACTCACCTAAAATACCTATATACGTGCCTTCGACTTCGAGTTATTAACGTAAACCACGAGCCAACCAAAGCGCAACTACAGCTGATATATACAGGGTGATCCGCGGCTCAAGGTTAACCGGTTAGGAGGTGATTCTACATCTAACATTGAGTCGAAAAGAAAGAATAAAATTTTTTCATTTGAAGCTTCGTTTTCGAGAAAATCGAGTTTAAAGATTCCTCAGGTTCGCATGCATTAGTATAAAGTTATCCAAAATAGACCATAGAAATTTTTTTAAAATAAAAAACATAATATTGTAAGAGTGAGGAGTGTCGCATCACGTCTCTCCGTCACTCGTCAGTCGTCCGATCGTCTTATGTTTTAGACTATAAGGTTCGGATGCGGCTCCGCTGGAGTCAGTGCCAGTCGAAACGCCGTTGTAGCATTATAATATATATATATATATATATATATATATATATATATATATATATATATATATATATTTACCAGCGCGTTAATTAAGTCAAGCCCTTTCCCACGTCCTACAATATTTTTAATTTTATTGGTTTTTTTATTTAATGATCAGGTATCATCTATGACAATTATGTGTGAAAGACGATATCTGTCAAATGACCACCACGACCACGTTTACAGACATCAATTCGAACATCAAAATTTTCGATGACATTTTGGCATATTTTGCCGTTTAATTCACCAATTTCATTTCTAATGTTGTTTTTCAAGTCATGAATTGTTGCTGCTTTGTTGGCATTGTCGTACTGGGAGGCTTATTATTGTAAGCCGAGATTCTGTTTAGGCGTCCGGTGCGATACGGGACTGTGTCAGGGCACTTAAGACATAGGCCAGATGGCGGGTCACAAAAATGGGAAAATTCCCATCGCCGGCTAGAACTGTGCCTGCAGTCAGTCACAGCCGAAACATTGAATGGTACAGACGTCTTTTGCTTCAACTGTAGTTTTATATATTTTCGACCGCTCCGCCTTTAGCTGGATTTAAGATTCCCACAGGCATAAACTTTGATTTGCAAATAACCCCAAAGGAAAAAGTCCAATGGAGTCAAATCACACGAACGAGGTGGCCAATTCACATCACCATTTCTTGAAATTAATCGACCATTGAATTTTGATCGTAATAAAGTGATGTTTTCACGCGCTGTGTGTGGCGCAGCTCCGCCTTGTTGAAAATGAACATTGCTTATGTCGATTCCATTTAATTTCAGCCATAAATAATCGAAATTTATGCAAAATTCGCCACAAACTGCCATAAGAAATGATCAATTCTTGAGAACGACGTGGAAATGATATCTATGGGTCATTAGCAACACTTTCACGAACAGCAGCAATGTTTTCATTCGGACGAGTTGTTTTTGGTCTGCCAGACTTCGGTGTATCATAAACAGATCCAGTTTCATCAAATTTCTTAACCAAATTTCGAATTATTTGCTCAGGTTATGTATGCAAAACAAATCACGTAATTTACGATGGGTATTTTTATCGAACACTGATTTGCAAAATAAATTTTGGTAAATATTTACATTAGGGGCTTCCTCACCAATTTTGATGGCGTTGAAATATGTTGTCAAGGTCATCATTCTGAACAACTTTTTCCTATACATGTTACCGCCGCTCAGATTTAGTTTCCGAGATATTCACAAAAAAGTTTCAACATCTCGAAAAGTGATCGGAGTAGGTCTGGGTTAGATTTGAAATTGTGGCCGCCGATAACGCGGCCACGGTTACAGCTTAAAACGACTTCAATTAGTTGAGACCCACTGTCTTATCTGTTTATGATTACGAACTGAAACGTGAAATGAATCGTGTCGAACGCGAACTTATTTCATTGTCAGCTGTGTTAGCATACAGAGTATTAAGCGTGAAACTACACGAATTCTTGGATATCTGCAACAATCGAGAAAATATATAATAACCCAGTATATAAATATATAAATATATAAATAATATATAAATAACCCAGACCTAACCCAGACCTAACCCAGACCTAACCCAGACCTACTCCGATCACTTTTTGAGATGTTGAAACTTTTTTGCAAATATCTCGGAAACTAAAGTTGAGCGGCGGTAACATGTATAAGAAAAAGTTGTACAGAATGATGACCTTGACAACGTATTTCAACGTCATCAAAATCGGTGGGGAAGCCCCTAACGTAAATAATTACCTAAATTTTAATAACTTTAACACGCTCTTCAATTGTATACGACTCCATGGTTAAAATTGTCTATCATTGTAGAAATTCAAAAAGTGACAAGAAAAGAAACATGGCGTTTGACTCATATTCTCATTCAACATCCTAATGGTACTTTTGGATAACCCTGTATATGCACTAAGTAGAATTGGTTGGTCATGATCAGAAGCGACAGCCGAGCTCTATCTAATAGTACGCGTATTTGCTGAACTTTCAAACTCGATTTACTCGAAAACGAAGCTGCAAATGAAAAAATGTTATTCTTTCTTTTCGACTCATTTTTACATATAGAATCACCTCCTAATCGGTTAACCACGAGTCGCGGGACACCTTGTATATAAAACTTTTCTTCAATGTCTCTTTTAAGAAACTTTTAAGAATCAAGCACGGCACAATTTGGATCATACTTACTGGTTTAATCCACGATATAGTATAACCTCGATTATCCGAACTAATCAATGGAATATGAGTATTCGAATAATGGTACATCTACCTAGCCGCAGCATCACATTAAATCTTTACTGATTCGTACAAGTCGTGGGACACCCTGTATATATGTATATATAATCATGTATTGAAAGTCACGGGTACACGTAAAGTGAAATACATGATTTCCCGTAATTCAATACCTTAATATATTTATTATCTTATTTTACAACTATTTATCCATATATAAAACGCAATTTGCTAAATATAAATATGTAGAAATATGAAGTGTATATTTCGATATATGTATATTACGATCATAGTAGATACGATCGGTCGAAGAAGGACTGCATGGTTGGACCTGTCAAGGGATGATCCTGAAGTCATATCGCCAGATCTTAATGAAACTTTGGAAGGAAGTAGCTCTTGCAAAAATGTTAGGCATATTTCTTTTAGCGGCCATCGTTCATATTCACTGCGGATGTAATAATACTGGTCGCCGCAATTAGCGTCCATTGAAAACGGCATAGGGCTTATGTAGATTGTATTGGGCAACAAAGCCATTGCTGTTCCATTATTTTCAGCTGATTGAAATGATTAGAACAAGATATAAATGTCTATTTATCTCCTGTACTTTGCAATTGACACTGACAATTTTTAGTTTCCATAAAAATCTATAATCTAATTATTACATAAAAATGTAAATTGTATAAATGAATATATTGTGACAATATTTGGTTTGCAAATTCAAATAACAACTGTCCATTACACAGTTACTCATAACGTAATGGCCAAAATAAGAAATGAAATTGATTTGTATCTTCAAGGAATAATAAAGCTGTACATAAAACTATAAAGTCTTAGTATTTATCATGTAGAATGCTTCGGCTGTCCATAGAAAAAATCTAGTGCGTATTGCTATTATTACTTCACCTAACATAAATTTCCTTCATGGACCAGTTCTGTAGAAAATCAGATTTCCAATAAATGCTAAGCTTCTTGCAAGGATAATAGTAGATATGTGAACCTTTTGCTTTTATAATGGCGCGAACACGCTTTTGCAATACCCTACCACAGTTCTTAAATGCATTAGTATAAATCAATTAATAACCAAGTGAAACATTAACATTACTTGCCAATTTCCTCTTCAAATATGTATATCTAGACGTTTCATATCGGATTTAGACGAGCACATTAAATAAACCAATATGCAACTTCAAATATTTGACTGCATATTCCATTTTCTACTTTTTTGGTTGGCATATTGAAATAGAATACCTAAACTACGGAATCTTTAACTAAATTGAAGCTTTTAAGGATAAATGTAGACATAAAAAATTAAATAAAATCTTACTACCACGAAACATGTTTTTCGTTTTTCAATCTCTGTTCAAGTTTCATTCTCTTAGACTCTAACATGGGCTAGTATTTATAATTATCGTGCAACGGATATGATGCATCTACTACCACCTCGATAATCTAAAAGTCAGTGCAGTAGAAAATTGAATTCAGTATAACAATATTTTATGTGTCCATAATTTCGTTTAATGAATTTATTTATTTATTTAAATTATTTTATTAACCATATCGAATGCTTTTTAAAGTTAAATTATTTTCAAACACTGACTGATTTTTGAACAGCTTTATTTGCATTCAAAAACCTATATGTTATACTACAACCATGTTCCACTTTAGAATTATTAGGCGTACAAATTAATTCGAAACCCTTTGATTCATTAATTTATTGATTACATACAAACAATTATCCAATTATGACAGTTGATCTCCATTTCTTTTTTTAATAAAGGCACAATTGACCCATTTAATGCAAAAATGGTGCAAAGAGAAATATTTATTTATTTCAAAATAAAGAATTAAGTGAATGTTCTAACAATAATAATAATATCGAAAGATGTTACGTTTGTCTTGTGCAAGCTACGCTAAAATTATATTACAATTATTTTATTGAATAATGATTGAACCATTGAGATGTGCTGTTCAACTAAACAGACAAATAAGTATAATTATTGCGAATACCGTTCCACAACTATTAATTGTTTTCTAAACGCGAACTAAGTTCCAAGAATCTACTTGTGCAACATCCGCATGCGAAACACTGCAATTCGGCGAAAAATCTATATTTTCATTGTTGCTCAGAGTTGCAATTCGAGCTATCGTGACGAATTTTTCACCTGCTATCGAGTTTTTCCTTGTAGAGTGAATCGAGAACGTGACTCAGAGGACGTACATAAAATCTGTCACGAGGGTGCAGATACATCCAGCAATTTTTTCTGGTATATATATCGCTTCAGGCGATAACTATCCTCAATTGTCACGACAACGAATTAACTTTTTGCAGGTGTTTGTGACGCAGAACCGTAACGAATCTTTCTACGATATATTTTAAATCTGTTGTGTGTTCTATCGTTTAAATCCATGTTTATACAAGTAGATGTCGCATTTATTTTATTAAATGTGATCATTTAAATTTGTTCATTTATTTTCATTTGATTAAAATCTATGTTAGAAATATTGGCTATTCATTTATTACTTCTTGCTTTAAGAAATAAATGTTTAATGAACAGATGAATTCGTATGCAAACACTAATACTAATGTATAAAAGTATAAACATCAAATTTAAAGAACATAGACAGTCACTGAATTAGGAACCATGAATTATTACCGAAAAATTGTCGACCTTTGTACTTCAGTAACTTCGTGTAAAAAAAACCTTAAAATGTTCAGTCTGTTTTCATATTAAAGGGTGAATTCTCTACATTCACACATCTGAACGTATTTGGCTGCTTGGAAAGTATTTTCTTTCCAGAGGAAAATGAAAGACGATTTTTCAATATTTATTTATTTATTGGATGATTTAGTATGTATTTTGTTCAATGAACTTGTTCCATCATTCTGGCACCTTGAAAATCCTATGTTCGTGAAATTCCTGTTTTTTATTAGCAAACAAAAAACGAGTTATATCACTTTTGACGCCTTCAGTAAAAATGATATTTACACCGCTTGGAAAGCGTTGTCGAGAACGAAATAAATGGTAATCCGATGGTGCATCCTGCCTGTTTACTCAAACAGCACACAACTTTTTCCTTGTTTGCCTTATATTTTTGCCCTTGCGGTAATAAAAAGCAAACTGTGACGGAAATGCTCACTTTGTATCTCCATATTTGATGTGACTACAAAAAAATGACGTCCGAAATGTCAACTATCAAGATACAAAATGATTTTCCAACCTGGAATAAGGTTAAGTAATAATAGAGAAAAGCAATACCATCTCTACACAGAAAGCGAAATTATTTTCCGAACAACTCAATAGTTTTGTCCAAAAACCATATTTTGTTACAAAACAGAATGAGAAGCCGAAACTGCTTTTTTTTTTAAAGTTGTTCACATTCAGACGACTCTAATTTTTATTTAAAATACAGTGAGACTGTGAACAATGTCGCAGATTAATTTTTGATAGGTCATGGAAAGGGCAGACATCTCTTTGAGAGGTTACGGTGAAAGGAATGAAGAACAATCTTTTTTAACACTGTACAATTTTTTGAATTTGTAAAAATTTTAAATAATGGAAAATAATTTAAATTTTGTCCCCATTTTATGGTAAAGAAGATACATAAAAAACGTGTTCAAAAAGCATGGAAGTGTTGCGTCAAGTCCGAGGGCGTGATAGCCGCGGATTACTTGATCGCTTTAGTAAATGTATTACACTGGTTTTGGTAATAAGTATGTGTATTTAACAAATTGTATAGTCTTGTCCTGCTATGCTACGTTTGAAGTGCTATTGTACAGAAGTGTTGTCGATCTGCGTTTCGTTTCAAGTGACCTTTTTAAGTGAGTACGGTGTGAGAAATGTCCGGTAGTTATACCTTTATGGTGTTCGTGTAGCGCACCAATCAGGTGTGATATCGTTTGGTCGTAGGTAGTTTGCAAGCGGTCGCGCGCGGTCTCTGAATCTTTCGTTGCAGGGTGTGTGTTTGGCGAATGTTAGATATTGTCGAAAGTATGAATGACTGACGGAAAATACATGTTGTTCAAAGACTGAACAAGTAGATTAATGGGCTCGACTGCGTTTTGGAGAACTCCGTGTTCTTAACTTTTTTTGAACTTTTTTTTATGTAATCCTGTAGATATCGATGAAGACATTCCGAAAATGTGTGTATGGTTGTCAGAAATTCACTGGTTTATAAGTTATACGCGTGTAAAGATGAGCAGTTTTAAGCGTTTTTGACAGGTTAGAGCGTCACCATATTGGATATTCTTTGAGTGGTAGAGGTAGGTAGGTCTGTTCGGCGCATGCGCTGGATAGATCTTGAGTGTTCAGCGCATGTGTTAGATAGTATGGTATACTTGCGGGATCGGCTAAATAGTACTGAGCGTATGCGCTACATAACAATTCAGTGGTTACACATACTTTGTAAACGCAAGCAATTTCAAGTGTTTTTCACAAATTAATTATTAATAAGTTTATTGTTGATTTTTAAATGGCTAATTCAAGTATTAGAAATTTTAACTTTAGAGACATGCCAAGTAGTAAAGAATAAGCAATTACTTGGGCTCAGGATTGTGGATTGTTGGGAAAATTTAAAAAATGTCGTACTCATTGGTGCGAAATGAAAATTTATAATAATAATCCTGGAATCGGTCGTTTTCGGTGTCCAGTAATTAAAATATACAGAATCACATACAGGATTTCAAAAAGGAGGTACAGTCCGAGATGGTTTGGGGTTAGGTCTTCGTGGGAGCGGAAAAGGCCAGACTGACTATGGTATAATGTTTCGCATTTTGATTTAGTAAATGTGTTATTATGTATTACGTACGTGTTTGTGCTGCCATCTAATGTATTTGTTCGGAAGTATTTAGTCTATTTTGTATGTATTACCTAGCAAATATATCAATATAGCGGAACTGTAACCTATCAAAAAGGCTTAAAAGTGTTCAACTTTATATGCGTATAACTTTTTAACTAATGAATTCCGCGCATTAAGATTTTCATTTTCGGTGTTTTCTCGTCGAAATCTATAAGATTGTATAAAAAAACTTGAAAAAAAGAGTTCTCCAAAACGCAGTTAAACCGATTAATGTACTAGAATGAGCACAAATAGAATGTTTGAAGACTTTTTTACACGAAGTTACGCTAGTTCAAAGATCAACAGTTTTTCGGATGCGATTCAGTATTCCTTTAATTTTGTAGAGTACCGTATATTTTTAAAATGAATCACTGACTTATAATATGTCGCATTATTATCATTAATATTATAAAGTGAATAATAACCCGTTAACGTACAAAAACATCTCGTATCCGACATATGTTTGGGACATTGTACAAATTGGATTAAAATATTGACTATTATTTAAAGAACATATCTGTTCTGTCTTTCCACGAAAATTCAGTGTTAAGCTTACACACAGGACAAGTTAATAAATAGATGCCGTCTCTGGTCACATCGAAATTCATTTAATTCGTATTATATGTGGAAAAGTTGAAACCGTGATCCTGTATTCCCGTTGTCGGGAATGAAAAGCTACTGCTGCAGTTTGTTCTATCGATATTCCCGAATCTTTTGATACCACATCAAGTACATATTCTTCTACTGTGGAGATTCAGACTAACTTGGCTGCATTTCTATCGTCGGTAACAGGTGAAACGGATCCATTATCTGCAAGACCCCTATGAATCGCTGGAAATGTCGTTTTGGCTAGAAAACGCTAGTTTGGATAAGTTCAGTCACAAAAAGACGCCGAGCTTTTCTGCTATTTCCATTCAATGGCACATCCATAAAGTGTATATACATATACGGATCCAGTGTTGAATAATGCTTTATGATATTGGAAAAACATTTTATGACGAGAGTGTCATTTAGACCCTGGATATTTACGGAAGTTTACGTTTGACAAGCATAATTTCTGTTGCCAGAAGTAAAGCGCAAATGTGCCTCCTTTCCCTGTAAAACTGATTCATGTTTTGATTAGAAATAGAGTAAGCATAATATCGAATTATTAATCGTAAATTATTGTTACATAACTTCCACAAATACTTAGCATAGCACAAGATTGAAATAAGAATTTCACTTTTACCGAAATGATACGACATGAGTTAGACAACATATAATTCTAGTAGTTGTGTTCTATTTCAAACAGGACCCGAAAAGGTGCTGAAAGTAAACGTTTTAACGTGAATGGAATTTATGAAATATAAAAATATAAATTTTTCTGCAACAAGAACAGATATTTCGTTCATTAATAATCAAAGGGTTCTCAACGACCATAGGATATATTCAATACTATTCAACGAATAATACTAAAATAAAATTAAATGATTCTTACAATTGAATTGATCTTCAGAATGTTATTTATTTGTATTATTCGGGTAGATGATTCACCGTTTAAACCTTGTTTGTGTTTATCTTATGAAACTATTTTTACTATACGTTCTAAAATGACTTGTGTCCACGGAACTGATTATACTAAAATATTTTTCCCATGAGAATACTTTTTGGAAAAGTTGAATGCGTAACTTTTCTTTCCACAAAAACTCCATAGAAACGTACATTTCCTGAATACGAACATACGATAGATGTAAATAGTATATGAACTCTAAATTTCCGATTCTCGAAAAATTGTCAATATTTGAACTATCATAATGTTATTTAAAAAGCAGTACAGTAATAAATTTTGACTAATTTTAAATCTCGATTAAATCATTCATTTCTTTCTAGTATATTTGAGCATGATATAACAGGGGAGAAACTGGGGATATGTTTATTGGTAAAAAATACTATACATTGAATACAGTATTTTATCGATAACTGTCCCAAATATCTGGGCGATATCTGTCCCCAAAACAATCCCCACTTCCGCGAGGTATACCCAATGAGGGGCTGTGAAGCTCGCGAGGCATCAGTCGCCGGGAAGTGTAACATAATACGGGTCGATTACTATTTCGGAATGTTTTTAATCATTCTTACTAATTCAGAAAAATAAAATTCGTAGCGCAGAAGCGAAGTTCTAAATTGAACAATGTTCGAACTTATACTAAAATAAAGACACACCATTTCCCGGTTAAACAAAACTCTTGCTTCGGCGTAAAAACCTCGGCGGATTACGAGGAAAAGCCGAAGCAAGGCGCATTAGATTTATTCAATCAAAGGAAGTAATACATACATTTCGTTATACGAAAGCTCAGCAGTTACACCGGATTTTTTAGATAATTAACGAGGTTTCAGGGATTCAACGACTTAACAAACTAAATACTAAATGGCCATTCTAATTTAAAACTAAGGGAGCTCTCTTACCGTTTATAACCAAAATCTCAACGCGCAGTGGTCCCCACAGTAGAGTTCCACCGGAACTCCCTGGACGATTGCCGGCTTGCCCTTAGGACATTCCTTCGCCGGCAGCACTACGGTTAGCCTTGCGATCCGTCCCAGCTTCGGTGTACACTGCAAAGGAGCTTCAGCGCTTCCAATGCCCTCGACTCTCAAATGTGCAACCGGCCTGGTAGAATCCAAGTCTTGCCGAACCGAGTGCACAAGGACCCAACGTCCAAATCTCTCATTAGCCGGGACCATTCGCGGAACACTCCAGGCCAATAATTTATCGCGGAGAAAACCCGTGTCGTCTCGCAGATTCCGTCAATCCCTTTTTCCTTTTCTTCTTTCCAAAACACACTCTCCACTTCGCAACCGTCTCTACAACAACCCCACTTGTCAATCGTGGCCAACGTGAATTGCTCGCAAGACTGGCGTATATACATCTATACGGTGAGACTATCGTCTTCCATCACGGTGAATACGATCTACATTACAAACTCGCGAACAATTACATTGGTGTGAGACCACTACTAATCCATTGACAAAACTTCTTTATTTTTTATTATTTTTTTATGGAACTTTCACCAACATATTCGTGGCATTCTTTTAATGAAAATGATACCAAATAAGATATAATTGCAATGATATTTACTTGTGTAATGGACGATGAAAGTTTCGCGCGCAAGGAAGTCAGCGTATGGGAAAGAAAGAGACGCGGAGAGTCGCGGTCGTCGGCATAGTTCAAAGGCCCGTGTGTCTTCACAGTGTAATGCCAATAAAAAGCTTTTTTAGCATTACTTATTTTTTTATAAGACTTTCACCAATCTATTTGTGGCATTTTTCTAATTAAAATAATACCAAACACGATATAATTCGAATCATATTTACAATAATTTTCCGAAACTTTCATCGTCCATTACACAAGTAAATATCATCGCAATTATATCTTATTTTGTATCAATTTCATTAGAAAAATGCCACGAATATGTTGGTCAAAGTTCCATGAAAAGGTGTTCCAAGTTAGGTGTTGTTTTCAGGCCGACATACTCGACCCGTATTATGTTACATTTTTCGGTAACCGAGGCCTCTCGAGCTTCGCTGTCTTTTTTTACGTTCGGCAAAAGTCAAAGAATAGTATACCTGGGCGATAACTGTCGCTGGACGGACCCGTATTGTGGACAGTTATGGATAGAATACTGTAATCTTACAACGACTGTTTAAAACTTAGTCTACAATTTCATTTGACTGTTTTCTAGAACAAAAACGAGGAACACATTTGGACGTATAAGGTCTTCACGGTGTACCTTATATTATTGTAAATACGGCAGTACATCTTTCAACAAGAAAAAATCCTAGATCATGTTTTAAGTATTCATTGTAAAGAGGAATCTTCAATCTTTATGTACGGAAGATTAATTCACGAAAAAAAATTTTCACTGTTTTTACAGATGTTTCAGTTTATAGCATTTTGGACCAAGAAAGCGTCTTCAGTTTCCCATTCGCTGTATCATGAAGACATCATTGATAAAATTTAACAATGGCCGGCAAACGTAGATCCTTCAAGGTTAAAAACGAGTCCTGGTATACCGTTGTACTATTATTTTAACGAAATTATCACAGTTGAAATATCAACAATTTCTGGAGAATCGAAAATTTGGCCATATTGGTTTTTGGACATAGGAGCGGGTATGATCTAATGAATAATTCGGATTCCTACTGTTTAGGTTTCGGCATTCGGAAATGCAATTATAGTTCAGGTAAAAGACACTGTGTTGGTCTAGGTTAGTTTTCAATTTTCGGTTAGTCTGGCGGAGCTCCCCAGCCACGCAAACGACTAATAATTGCAAATAATCCATGCTCGTAATGTCAATTAATTACGGATTTTTCTGAAATTAACTATCAAGAATTCGAATTGCCGCTATAAGATGGCTGCATATATGTGGTTGCGGTATGACGTAACAGCTCTGCTGATTGGATAACGCGTAAGTAAAAAGCCATATGGGAGCGTTTTAACCTATCAATTGCGCTTGAAATCGAGCAGCTTTAAACGGGTATTACTTTTGAACGAGTGTACTCTGTGCACTGAAGCTTGAATTCCTCGCACTAGAATTTTAAGTTCCATAATTTATTCGTCGAATTGTATAATATCACATTCAGAAAAGTTAAAATTTTTTGGTCCCCGGAGCGAAAGTTAAGCCCAGAATGAGTTTAAAGAAGAAAGTGAGAAAATAAACATATTGACGACAACATTATGTGATGTTTAGTCCAAACGTGGTAGTAAATGAACGGACTGATAGTCAATGAAAGGAAAAGTCCAATAATAGAGATGACAATCTCATAAATGAAGAACGGGAATGACGAACAAATTTTATGTTTACCGCAGCGAAAAACTCGTCATTTGGAGATAGAATATAATGATTACAATGGAGCGTAATTGAATCAATAAATATTGTTTACAGAAAAGTTATGTGTATTTAAAGTTACTGTTATGAATCGAACGTTTCTTATGCATCAACATTTTGCAATTTTTAGAAAGTAATGTAACATATTTTCTTTTAGTGCTCCATAGATTTAATGTTATAAATGAAACAAAACTGTTTATTTTGATCCGTGGAATGTTCTCTGGCGTGAACACTTTTGTCCCCCAATTAGTTCTAACGAAAGAGCTTCTACTGTGACTCTCTTTTGTACTCGACGGTGTCGGTGGTTCAATGTGTAACGAGCCGGGATTCGTAGACTAGACGTTCTACTCAATAAAGAATAAAAAAAACTTGCGGGTGATGTAGTAAACATTCCTTTATGGTGCGGGTTCTTCGGAACGATTGAATGTTTCCAGCAACGGCTCGATCGTCGCGCGCCAGACGGATCAAAATAATCAGAATCTCGAATAGGATTCGTACGTAAATGAGACAGCGTCGAACGAAAGGTTCGCTCTCACGGGATAAAATCCGCTTCTCGATGAGGAACGCGAGACGAGCTTGTTAACCAAACGATACCAGCCTCTGTTTCGCACGAAACAAAGTCGCCATGTAAATTCACCCGACGCGTCTGTCGGGTATCTCGGATATAAAGGGCGGACGAGTCAGTGGCGGAAGTAATTTTCATGAAACATTCTCGAATGAGCGAGGAAAGGGTAACACTTGGACTATCTGGAGCACATCCTACACCGTGCTTGCATCGCGTTCGATTTTCCTTCGTTCTCATACATTGCCGCTAATGATTATTACGTGATATTTTTCGTCGTTATTACATCACTCTGCTACCGCAATGAAAGGAAGAGCTGTAAACATTAGCTAGCAGCAATATCTATAGATAATCTTTATACAGTTACAGCGAAGTAATAATTAGACCTCGAACCTCTTTGCAATATAAAATTGTTATGCACCATATGCAAAGAAAAGGAAGTTGAATAGATTTCTTCTGTTAATAATTTCAATTATTTAACACTAAACCTACCACGGTCAAATGACCGTTTTTCTATTCCACATTTATTGAAATTATAGAAACGCTTTCATAGGAAATGACTAAATTGAATTCTTCATTGAAGCACGTATTATAATGAAAACTGTAAACAGTGTAAGTAAGTTCAATCTTCTCACTTGTATAAAACGTTTCACTTTCATATGTTTTGTAGTTGGTAGGTTTAGTGTTAAGCATAACGTTAGCAAGCAGCAATATTTATAAAAAACTTCTTTCTTTAATTTTTTTTCGAATTTTTATTAATACTTTATGACATTTAATTTTCCATGATTCTATTATATAAACAATTGGCTTGTGATAGCTTAAATATGATATAAATATTCTTGATTCAATTTTGTCTAAATGTCTTGCAAATACTGCATCGAGAGTTGTTCCTGATCTTGTTGTCGCTTCATTAATTTACTTCTAAAAACTGCTATTAATAATATTGATTGTTCCGATGCAAAGTTCACGTTGAAATCTCCACTTAGCATCATCGGAATTTTATCATAATCTTTATTAAGCAATGCCGAACCCTCAACCGTATATGCTAATAGAATAGAATTTCCTTACATCGTTTCATCATTTCATCATTTCATCGTTTCATCGTTTCATCGTTTCATCGTTTCATCGTTTCATCGTTTCATCGTTTCATCGTTTCATCGTTTCATCGTTTCATCGTTTCATCGTTTCATCGTTTCATCGTTTCATCGTTTCTTCGTTTTATCCTTTCATCGTCAGATCGGTTTTACTGCTACCGCGTTGAGGTTTTACGCCTACCGCGTCGAGGTTTTGCGCCCAACGCGCCTAAAGAAGTTTCACTTCAAAAATCTTTGTAGATGATAGAACGGGGTGTGGTTGGACGTCAAGAAACAATAGAATTGCATTCTCCATAAGAGAAGTATTGTAGTATGTTGGGAATAGCGAGATTGGTATCGTTATAATGAAACAACAGATTATTAATGTTTAGTAACAGTACAAAAGAAATGAAACGCTCGGCAAAACGAATGGACGCATCGTTTGCCTAGTCAGAGCTCAACTACCTACAAAGTGCTCCCTCATGATGGCAAGGAGAAAAAGGAAAGAACGTAGCCAACTAGATGTTCTTGCTCTTCTCTTTGCGCGTATTCTATAATAGAAGTATGGAAAGCTTATAATCCAACATAGTATATTGAAAAATTCCGCGATAATTATTAATGTTCAAGAATAACGACGAAGGCGTTATGAGCGAATGTTAAAAACGTCGTTTCCCCGAAATTGGTCGCTGATTGTAAATTCCATAATTTACATCAATAGAGTTATGCTTTATGAAATCATAATTACACTACGAAACTTTATGCAAAATAACAATATTTATTTGTCAGTTGCAAGAAAAGGAAGTTAAATAGAAAATTATTTCTTCTGTTAATATTTTCAGTTATTTAAACATACCATTAACAAGTGATAATATTTATAAAAAATCTTTATGCAGTTACTTTAAAGTTATAATTAGACTGCGAAAATTCATGTAAAATAAAAATTTTATGTATGTTTGCTACAAACAGCAGCCAAACAGAAATTTATTTCTTGTTTTTATAATGCCAATTATATGAACCTAACGTGTTTATATTCTCGTATTCTTCTAGTCAAAATAAATAAATTTATCCCTATTGTCGACCGTTTTAGTTCAAAAGAAATCGAATACAATTTAAATTCTTGTAGCGTGATTATTCATATAAAATTACAAGAATTTTGTAACATTTTCTGGGTTGATTTGATGTATACATTTGTGTTTTCGATATGTGTACTCCAGGGAACATTATAAAGTGAATCAGAATTACTAAGCTCGTGGTTCTCCACACACTTCAATTAATAACAAATCTATTAGAAAATATTATAAAAGTTCTACAACAAAGACCAATAGATAGATTTATCGTGGATAATAATTTATACACTACTGAATATTCTAGTGCATTTCACGAAAAAAACTAAACTTCTCGAAAACTGCATAGAAAAGTTATTTTCTTCTATTTAGTACGAAACATTATTAACAACAAGTGAATTTCGTTTGTGTTTTCTATATAAAAGCGAAATTCTCTGAACGCTCATGGTATCTCTGTTCATCTATCCACACATTTTTTTCTCTTTTCTCGGTTAACAGAAATTCTCTTTGATTCTAGTTGGGCACTTCTATGAAGTTTACTTAAAAATTTTCAATGTTTAATGAAATATTAAATATGCGTTTCCCAACCCTTTACATGTGATCCATTTCAATT
This sequence comes from Sphecodes monilicornis, assembly GCA_913789915.3. Classification (NCBI taxonomy): domain Eukaryota; kingdom Metazoa; phylum Arthropoda; class Insecta; order Hymenoptera; family Halictidae; genus Sphecodes; species Sphecodes monilicornis. The sequence goes on from OU565296.1 coordinate 4,423,964, forward strand.
TTGTTATTCGAAGCGGAATTACTTCGGAGTTATGAATAGTTTTTTTACTCTTGCAAACGGGGTGAAGTATTTTTCATGGCGCATTTACATAGCTGCTATAGAAGTGCATTTGCTAACTCTCGGTGTTCTAACCTTGAAATGTCACGAGCCTTCATGCGTACTTATGTGAATAAGGTTAAGGACTCTTACGTACAGAATTAAGTATTTGTTTACTGTTCCTGATTAGTAGTGTAAGCGCTTTAATTTTATATACCGGGTATTTTACTTGATTTGAGCACCTTAAATATATCGCTTATTTTATATGATAGAAAAAATGTCAGGGGGAGAAAATATTCTGTTCGAAGGTGCCAAACATAGCTTATAAAAAAACGAATCCAACGAGGTGCAATATGTTGACCTTCACGTGACCCTTAGCGAGGAAATTATGAAATGTTTGTCAGTAACTTCAGTACGCGTTCGGGGACGGTAAATGAAGGAATTTCAATTTCATTGAAACAGTGTACCGTGTAATTGTCCCTGGTACTTGTAAACAGACATTCGTATTCTCCTTTCATCGGTTGAAGTATGTTTACAAGCATTATTATCAAAGCGATAATCTTAGCAGAAGATTATCGCTTTACAAACAGTATCAGCACTACATGCTACGGCAGACACGTCTAGAAATAACTCACTTGGAGGCAAATTCGAAGGAGACGCCTACTCACTGATATATATATATATATATATATATATAGGTACTGATATTTGGTCCCCTCAGGGTTTCAAATCCATTTTACCATTCTCCCCCTTCTTCCACTTTGTCCACTCTCACCTAACGCTAATGTTCAGCCTATTTCAGATTACTTTTCAGCGGGACCTACTGTTTATTACGGTGGGTTCCGAACCACCAATGGTCAACGACGCAGTATAATATCACATAGAAGAATATTTATATTGGTGACTGCGGTGGGATTTGAACTCACGACCACATTGTTTGTAGTCGCGCGCTCTATCCACTGAACCACTGCGCGCCCTATATATATATATATATATATATATATATATATATATATATATATATATATATATACTATGGATACGGGATTCGGGTTCTGGAAATGTACCGAATTGAACGTAGATTTGGATGCCAGCGCCGCTATCGGTCAACCGGTGTACTGTACCCCTCGTACTCCTCTTCATCTCCGTGATCCTCTATACTTTGCCATGTGTTTGAGTCCCTCCAGGTGGCGCTGCTTTCAATCGAGTTGATTGGACGTCATCGACACTTCTTATTTCGTAGCGTGTCAATGGCGTCCAATCATCTCGATTGAAAGCAGCGCCACCTAGAGGGACGCAAACACATGGCGAAGTACAGAGGATCACGGAGGTGAAGAGGAGTACGAGGGGTACAGTACACTGGTCGAACGATAGCGGCGCTGGCATCCAAGTCATATATATATATATATATATATATATATATATATATATATATATATATATATATATTATGGATACGGTATTGCCATAAGCCAGCTACACAGCTTTTTGGTCCGAAATGAACGTAGACTTGGATGCCAGCGCCGCTGATCAGTGCCCACAGTACGAATAACACTATCCAACATCCAAAAAACGTTTCGATTCTTGCTACGCGATTCTTGTAGTTTTTCGCGCTGATTACGAATCTGTTTTTAATTTTTGTCCTAGACGCACAGTTTTCGAGAAACTTGAGTTTGAAAAAAACATATTTTTCAATTTAGAACGAATATTGTGATGCTATTATAAAAGATATTGAATTGTTCTTTACAGCAAAATATTCTGTCGACTTTCCCGAATACAGTGATATCCAATATTAATACATTATGATTGTTTAAACATGTTTAAACGCGAGAAACGTAAAAAAAGTTGAAATTTGTTGAACAGTGTAATCTACTGTATCGCAAATTAAACAATAAAAAGAATCTGGTAAATATATTCGTAAAAGTACCATAAAATAATACTTGAAAACAGAAAAGTTTCATCACTAGTATTACTTGTTTCTCGAATTTTCACTCAACTCAAAAAGTGATTTAAATTGTTACTGAAAATGTTACTGAAAAGTTATTTTCATATAGAAATTTATGTAGCAGGTTTGGATTGAATAAACTATAGTGAAAACATGTATATAAACTTATGAGCTATGTTTTAGATCGATAATGTCGTTTTCGTGTGTCTTTTTTTCAATATTATTGGCGACATGTATGCAACATCATTTTTTTCCGCGCTTTTTTCCACATATCCATTGGATCCACAAACGTTGAATGAAATCCGCACACGTGATTCACAGAAATCCACATATCACGCATAACTAATTGACATTTGATGCACGTAAATTGACTGTTTCGACTGCCTGTGCACGAAAAATCGTCCGTCCATGCTCGCCACCGTAGGAAGACTAGTTCAAAACAGCTGAAGAGGTTAATGACCCTGCAACAGCACGCTGCCGTCGGTCGTGTTCTTCAGCTGTTTGAACTGGTCCGTAGTGTGCGGATTTCATTCAACGTTTGTGGACCCAATGGATATGTGTGAATAATTTTACTGTGATCGTGAATAAATTAATAATGTGGGCCGGATCGTGCAGTGAATGGACATTGACCCCTTCTGCTCGATAATTTCATAGAGTAAATATTAGAAATGCTCTCGTGAATTTAACGAGTGGGCAGGTTCAATGTTGTACACCGGATAATTTGCGAATACAGGAAATATTTTCACCTCGCTGGGGCTCTACATGAGAACCAAGTTAAGCAAGGTTTTCTCAATTTTTAACGTTAATAACTAAAAAGTGATGAGTGACTTTTACCAGTATGTATCGACGGTATTTATTGGAGTGTCGGTGGTCGCGTATCTAACAGCTGTTCGTGCCGCAAAAAATTGTTGAAACTTTTCTTTGCACGTCTGTAGAACAAACATTTTTTAATATTTCGAAAAATCCTTCGAGATTCGTTCATAGGTTACTAAAGTGTATCACCATCGCTCGACTACTGTCATGCGCGGCCGTCTTTGCCAATACGCCCCTAGGTCACGCTCTGATTGGTCCGTGTTTTTCGTTAATAACTCCTTAACAAAGCCGAAACGGAGATTTTTGCAAAGGAAAATGTCGCTCCAAATGGTCTCAGGAACCATCCCTTTCAAGGAAGAACGACATTTTGGGGACACCCTGTATATCAATGCGCCTACTTCTCCCGCCCGTGCGTCTCGCTCCCTGTGGCGGTGCGAGATTTCACGCACATGTCCGATATTTTCAGCCTCAGTAAAGTAAGATTCTCGATAAAATGGGGTACCTAGAGCACCCAGCAGAATTTTAAAAAATTGGTATGATTTAATTCTGAAAAATGAATATATAACATGTGTATTTGTGTATATTTTGTAACTCGTAGGACACGTCCTGAAGTTTTTTTGTCCGGAACAGATTTCTTCGATACATTCCCGCCAATATAACTGTCTTAGGGCTCCACTACATCGTCATCATGATATAGATACGTTACTGTTTCGGCCGCGCATGCGAGCGAAAACTTGCACCATATCCCAACCCTGACCGTGGGTCTGAGAGTCGCCCCAACACGCCACACGTGGTACATGTTGCAAGCGGTAGGCACGAGTCTGAGGAGCTCGGAGGACTATTGCTGCCACGGGGAGCGAGACGCGCGGGCGGGAGAAGTAGGCGTTTCCCTCGAATTTGCCTCCAAGTGAGCTACTTCTGGACACGCCTGAGCTACGGTACCGGTGTCGATATATTAAAGGTCACTTGAAGGTCAACATATTGCACCTCGTTGGATTCGTTTTTTTATAAGCTATTGTAGTAAACTGTTTTAGTAGTGACTGTTGTAGTAAAAATATGCAGTCCCATTTAAAAAGAATACGATGACCTTGAGATCTCGAAAAAATGACCTTGAGAAAAAAATTCGGCCCATCACCGTATTGGCACCTTCGAACAGAATATTTTCTCCCCTCACATTTTTTCTATCATACGAAATAAGTGATATATTTAAGGTGGTCAAATTAGGTGAAATACCCGTTATATGCATACTCTACATATATGTGTAATATTACAATTTAATTATATAAAACTCCGTAGAAGAAAAGTATTTCAAACACTTCTACACCAATAGAAATTATATCTCTTTTTAATTACAAGTTACCCAGTTAGAAATAGTTCTACTTGAAGTTAGTCATTTTTAAACGATCTCGTGAATTCCACTAATTAAAATTTCTTTTCCTGCGATAATGTTGTATCTATTAGGTTAATTAATTTCCGCAGGAGAATGAACTGAGAATGGAAGTTATTTCGAAACAGAACGCGAACTATGTGTGCTCCGAGTGTCTCATTCTAATGAGTACCGAAATTATTTCTGCTGGTATTGGAAGCTAGACAAAATGACTGAACAATTTATGCTGTTTTATGGTGCAAATGTTACTTTATAGTATACTACAGTAGTTTAATTTTAAGAAAGTAATAACGATAAAAAGTGAAATCTTTTTAAAGACAACTTCAAAAACATAATACATATCATCAAATAATAAATTTGTTTTATCCTGCAATATACATATATAACGAAATAGAATTATTTTTAATTCGCAGATGAATGAATGACTTTGTAATTACTTTCAGAATAGGTTCTGAAAATGTTGGGGAATTTTTTAATTCATTCATTTTGTTACCACTAGATGCACAGTTTGAATGCATATGAAGTTCTCTTCGTTATTTTTCTTAATTTGGAATTCAAACGAAATAATTTAAATATCTCTTTAATGAAGTAATTCTTATTTCACAATGCTTTAATGCTTTGCGAATATTGCAAACTATATTATTTATCTCTCGTCAGATATCTGTCTTCCATAAAATTTATTGGTCCGCTAATTAATCAAGATTAGAATATTTTCGCGAAATTTATAACGTTTCAGATAAGAAAAATAATCTTTTTTCATTATTATTATTCTACTACATTTACAGTCAGTCAAAAATGTTTCCGTACACACTTTAAAATGAAATAACTTTTTTTAAAATGAGCTCTGACGACTTTTTGAGATCTTAGAAGGATTAGTTTACCATCTAACGTACCAAAAAACTTGGAAAAAATTGAATTTCCTCTTCAAAGCTTATAACTTCTATGAACTAGGTTTCTAGACCCCATTGAATTTTTATAGTGACAAATTACTGGCTTTCAGGGAACTGAAACTGCAGTCTCCCGAAGTTTTTTTTTTTTAATGAAAAGCGACAGTTCAAACGACAATTTGTCACTTTTTATTGCCATTTTATTTCGTCGTATGAATGAAGAATCATTTTTTCACAATTTTTGCATTCATGATATGAGTGCTCTTGAGTGACCATTGTTTCGCTAAAAAAGTAATTACTGTGACCTACAAATTTCCAGAAGAATGCATACTCGTGAAAAAGTTACGTACGTCATGTGAAAACATCCCGTTCTCCTAAAATCAAACAACTTTTGTTCCAGATACTTCTTTCTCTCTCGAAAAATCATCGGAGTTATTCGGCTAGCTCGTTTGCAGTGATTCACTTTATAGACTCAGAGTCTCTAGGGAAATTCTAGTGTACAAGTCCCAAGTATGCAGAACAATTTCTTGTATCCAAATTATGAAGGAGACAAACGCGTTCGTGTGAAGGGACCTTCAGTTAGTAGAACAATTACGTTTCTGCCTCTTAATTGAATTTATTTATACAGAGCTTGTGAAAACTTATCATTTATTCAAGTCTATTAAGAATTATTCAAAAAAGGTATCAAACAAAAATCTATCTGGTCTCATTTTACAGGATGAAATTTTTATTTAGATTATTTTTATTAAAGTATTAAATTGGCAAAAAACGCTAAGCTTCCGACAAATCCCAACCGCAGCTAATCCATAGTATGTCAGGCACATCAGTCGAAATTTCGCGTCCTTTTTGGAGATACCACAACGTCCATGTACAGTGGCGTGCAAAAGTATCCGGACACCCTTTAAAAACGAATAACTTTTTCAAAATTACTTCAAACGGCTTGAGTTTTTTTGAGATGTTAGAAGGATTAGTTTACTCGGTATCGTGTAAATAATTATTTATACAAATTGCTAATGGTCGAAATTGTGAAGAAAAAAGTAAAACTTTTTTATCAGTGCCTATAATGAAAATTTAAAATATACCTTTTGTAGATCTCCATAGGTTATATACATGCGCAAAGTTTCATCGAAGTCGGTTAATGTTGCTATGAGCTACGAACATTGCAAGATGGGAGCTTAAGGGTGAAAGTTGCAGATTTTCGGTCTTTCCAGGGAATTTTGTTCTTACGTAATCACCTTTAAATGTTTGTAACTCATAACGATGTTAACCGATTTCGATGAAACTTTGTACAAGTACATAACTTACTTAGACCTATAAAACGCATGTTTTAAATTTTTGTTACAAGCACAGATTAAGAAGTTAAAAATCGTGACCTTCACTATTTTCGTTGCAATTCTGACCGATAGCAATTTTTAGAAAAAATTATTTACACGCTACTTAGTAAACTAATGTGTCTAACATCTCAAAGAAACTCAAGCCATTTGAACTAATTTTGAAAAAGTTATTCATTTTTAAAGAGTGTCCGGATACTTTTGCACGCCACTGTATATACATATATCCACGCAATCTCAGTTGAGATATCATTTATGAACCGGCCCGCTGGCTTTCTGGTCCTTTGTTAAACCGATCAATTAAAGGCGCTCGTGCGCCGATACCTACATATGTCCCGAAAGCAACAGAACGTAACCGAGTTCGATGGCGGATAACAAAGCAATAAGTTCATTAATATCGATTCCTTTGGTGGTAGTATATAGGGGAGGGGGGGTGGGGGTGGATGTTTGTCCGGTGACGGAGATGAATTTGGCGGAACGGTGCACATTCACCAGATGTTCGGTATGAAACGTTAACGAATTCGAAGTTACCGGCGGTTTGAAGTCAGCTCGAATGAAATCGCGTCGCGGAATAATCTATCCGCCGCAGCAATTCGAAACTTGGATGTCTCGGGATCTCGAGTTCCCCGTGCGCGAACTTCGGATTACACTTCGGCCGGAAGTGTAGTCGACTTGGATTTCACGGCACGGTGCCTGCGCCGGGACGCGGAGCGACTGGATTGGCTTTCTTGCCACTTCAAAGGGCCATTTGTTCTTTAAGACGCTTCGCTATTCCACCGGGCCGAACTTCCGAAACTCCGTTCAACCAATGGAATAGTAATGAAAAAATAGTCTTTCAACAGATGTAAACACACCGCCCCGCCGCGCCACCATGTTTAGCGTCACTTGCGTTTAAACGGCGAAACTTTATGCAGTTGCTCATACCGTTAGGACGCGAATGCATCGTCCATGGAATTTGAATTAAATGAGGTTTACGACTCAAGCGCGGAAATTGTGTGGAGAGTAGTATATACGACATTTTTAGTCCTCCTTTTAATCAGCATTGGAGGCAGGCTTCTACAAATTTTTTATTACGATGTATTTCTGTGAACACATGTGCTTTTTGGGTTCTGAGTTTCATCTCAGTAGCGATTGACATGTCGTAAACCCCGAGATCCTACACAGGACATAGTTATAGTAGCAGAGGGTCCAGGTTGAAGCCCGACGAGAGCACGAAGTTTTTTCCTTTCATCCAATTTTCACCGGGGAGACACATTGTTTAAATAATATTCATGATATTCTGTGAAAACAACCGTAAAACAGAAGATCAGAACAATATGTTAGCAGCCCGGTTGGCCGTTCGTATTATAGCGACGTAGGCTCCAAGTTGGGTATGATCCTTGGCTCTACGTTGGACGTGATCGTTGGCCCAACTGCATAAAAGAGCAACATTTCTAACGGCTTGCCAAACAATACGGCAACGTAGTCCCAACAAAACGCCAACTATAAATGCTACTAGAGAGGGTAGGTGCTAAGTGCGCGATCACCTTTGGGACCCAGTACAGCGTGAGGTCTCTTCGTTAGGTTAATCTCTACCCCACCATAGATAGGTTGTCTTACATATGGAAGCAACCGCCGACAAGTAATCACAAAATGTAATTATTGGCTTTCAACGTTGCCTCCCCATATACACACTCGTATACGGGGCGTCCCATTTAAATCGATCCAGTCAATTATCTCCGAAACTGTTCATGACAATAAAAAATGTTTCACATACAAATTAATCGGTATTAGGGGGCACACTTTCTGATGTAGGTATCTTTTTTCTATGTGGATGCGTAGAGGACATACGAAACTCAACATTACTTTTTTAAATAGAATCGTATAGTTTTGATCGCACTACTCCACGCTACTGTTCGTTCCCTACATAATAGTACTAGTTCACTTATGGAAGAAAATGAAAATTTATGAAGAATTACGATTTCCCTTTCCTTTTTCTCACCAACACATTTCAGCAGCCACTAAAATATGTATCACACAATTATTTTCTGTATCGGTTACAAGAGATGACTGAGGAGTGGAATAAAATATAAAGTAGTTTCAATAAGTTAAAAATAATGTAACAGTATTCTGAAATATTTCTGATGTTTTACTGCCTTATATTTCACCAGCATATGATTATCGTGAATGCATAAAACTCGCCTATATATGAAAGTAGTCTATTAAAAAATACATATCAAGAATAAGTTTAAGACAATAAATTTTCATATTAAACACAACTTCGAAACAATTTTATTGTACATGCTCGCTCATTCAGAATATGAGTTTATATTTTTGCAGTTTATAGTAACAAACAAACTTATCTATTGATGGAATTTCAAAAGTACAAATTAGAAAAAAGCTAAATAAAATAAAATTTATTTTCCTTTAATTGATCTTCTTACTAACAAATTTTCAAACAAAATAGATTGATATGTACCAAAGTATTCGGATTGTAGACTCTGACATATACATACATCCTCACATACGCTGAATAGACACTTATATCCCTCTAGAAATTGCAATGCTTCAAACAACATGTTCGTTTGAGGATTTGTTCCGCAATTTCTAAACTAAGTTAAACCTGTTCCGTGCTTGCAATGGGATTTTCCCATTTGTACCATTTCGCTTATCTTTGAATTACACAAAAGCATGGCTTTGGATCAGTAATCCTCAAATATCTCAATTATCTCTTTCGACATTGCTAAACAATAGTCTATTGTTGATGTGGAGGGCATAGACCTAATTAAAAGTTCCGTTCCGTGAATGCAGCTTCTACAAAACTGTTGTGGTCAAACAGGCAATGAAAGTTACTTGCACGTTTGTGTTTAACAGTGTCTCACGCACTCCGAATATAATTTTTCTCCGTTTGCGATAAACCCGCTCACACCTTTCTCAGTCGCCTTTTGTTCAAACTCTTCTCCTGTTCACTCGTGTAACGCTTATGTTGACAAATCAAGGTGATGAGAGTTTAAAGATAGAAATGTTTCTTTTTGGAATTTTCTTATTTTCCATCTTACAAATAAGATTCCACGCACCTATCACTATCCATGTATTTTTCTTTTTAATCATTTTTTAATGAAACATTTACCAACACGTTCTTGACACTTTTTTGGATAAACTTCCGAAGGCGACAACCCTCCGATTTTGCTGAACTTTTTGCCAAAGCTTATCCTCGATTAGAGAAGAAAGACTCTAAAAGGATTTTTGGCGAGAATGCCTCGCTTGCCCCCAAGCCCTCTTCAAAGTTTTGACAGTTCTTACTAAATATTTTCGAAAATATTGTCTTTGGAGAATAAAGTTTCAAACAAAAAATGAAGCCCATAAAAACCTCTACAAGAAAGGTCATATACATTTTTTTACGTAAACCTATTATTTTGGCTGTTATGACCCAAATATCTCGGCGGGGGACATATCTCCGATTTTTTTTTATATTTTTTATTCTTACGTATTTTGACGTGCTGATTATGGATGTGATAGTGATAATTGCCGCAAATTTTATTTTCATAGCGGAAACCATGAAAAAACTGTATTGAATTTTCTGTATTCTTGCACACTCTCTGGGAATGTAAGGGTACTCTAAGGTTGGTTTTTCTTGTAAACACGTTGTGGATTTTTGTATGCGTCTCTATATGACAGCTGCAATGCAAAGGTAATCAAGAATGAGATAGGGTTAGGTGGCGGAGGGGACGGAGAGGGCCGGCCTGACGGCCGGCTCGACCACGCATGCGGAAATCCAATAGTACACACAACAAATGTAAACGAAATTTGTGCCAATTTTCACTATCATATTCGTAATCAGCAAGTCAAAATACGTAAGAATCCAGGATATAAAAAAAATCAGAGGTATGTCCCCCTCCGAGTTATTTTGGGAAATAAAAGCCAATGTAATAGGTTCACGTGAAAAATGTATATATCCTGTTTTGTAGAGCTTTTTATGAGCATCATTTTTGTTTGAAACTTTTTTTCTCTAAAATTAATATTTTCGAAAATATTTAGTAAGAACTGTCAAAACTTTGAAGGTGGCTGTGGAGCAAACGAAGCTTTGTCGCCAAAAATCCTTCTAGGGACTTTCTTCTCTAATCAAGGATAAGGATCTTTGGCAAAAATTTCAGCAAAATCGGAGGGTTGTCGCTTTCGGAAGTATACCCCTTTTTTTTATTAAAGTGTCACCAAAGACGAAATACTTTGGATCATATTTGTTTGTATAATGCACGAGACAATAGAACCTCCATATTTGTACTAATCAATGGATAGCTGTAGTGTTAGATTAAATCTTTACTGAATTGTAGAATTAATCATTTTTGTATATAGATTGCTTTAGCTTTAGTTTAGATTGAACAGTTTACACGTGAAACACTTATTTGGACAATGGAGAGTTCGGATATCATCGGTGCGGATAATCGAGTTTCTACTGAATCGTCAATTAAATAAGTAATTGTATCGTGTTTGGTCTCATTGTAATCAGAAAAATGAGACGAATATGTTGGTGAAGGTTTCATACGAAACAAAAATGTTTCGTCACTGGATTAGTATTGTTTTACTGACATATCCAATCACGTATCGTGTTATGAACTAATAACCAGGGGGTACAGCCTGTAGTAATGAGAATAAATTTTTCACAAATATCGTGCATCTCTGTCACCGAAACATTACTGATATCATTTCTACCTTCAAACAGACGAAATATTCTACTATTGCAAATCATATTTCACGAACTGTGAGAAAACGTTATGTTTATTCAACCTTTGTTGAAGCAACGATTTAAATTCACTTTGCCAGCTTCCCCCGACACTGCTGTTCTTTGAGAAGAGTTTTTTTATCAGCTGTTTTATATTCTCTAAATCCTTAGGGTCGACGGAGTCATTTGAACTTTCCCAGCGCACTTTCAGTCGTCCCACTCTTGGCAGTAATTAACGCATTGTGAGACCTCACGCAAAGCAAGCACTTTGATTTATGGGTCTGTTTTCCTCAAGCTAAAGCACCTTTGCGCAACGTCCTGGCAGGATATGTGTGCAAGAATATGCATCGTTTCTGTACGGGTTTCACATTCGCAAAAACCGCTTTTACTTCTCCGCTCGTTTTTTATACCACTAACTAATTGTGTCTTCTTCCAAACGGACGTTTGAAAGGAGAGTCTAACCTCTCGTGTCAGCGATTTTGCGAACTCGTAGGGAAGTCTTTTAAATCTCTTTGAAATCTCACACTAGATTTTTCTCGCGAGCAAAATGAGCGCGTATGTCTGAAGTCTTCAATCTTGGACATATGTTACTGAGTTTTAACAGAGTATTCTGGTTTTTCATGTTCAAAAAGTCGAATTTTTATGCATTGTCTATGAGCATAAGTCTTGTAAAATATACAATAAAAGTAATTATAGGCGCTTGAGGAGCGCAGCTCGCGTTGCGAGAGATTGATAGCTGCATCTTTAAAGGCTTTTTTCTCGAAACAGTTTCCACGATATCTCCTGCTCTTGTTGATCAATCTTCAACACATAACCTGTTATCGCGCGAACCAAAATTTAAAAATCTAACAATTTTTTCTTAATTGTTTATGATGCTAAAGACCGAAAAATGTTTAAAAAATCGATAATTTTACTTCATGATATCGCCATTTTGTAAATAATAAAGATTTTTTTATTTCTTTTTGTTCGGATCACATAACTACATTTATACCGAATAATTATCAACGTCATTTTTTTTCTGATTAGTAGGAAGACCGGAATCATGGCAAACGTCGATCCACGTTTTTCAATACATAACCTATAAAGACATGGTATAACCCATGTCATGTTCAGTATTTTCATTTTAAAAAAGTTCCTCCTGTACTTCAGAAACTAATATGTACGCAAAATCCTAATATAAAAGGTATAACCGTTTCCGTTAGCTTAATATGTTTATTTACAAAACTGTACACAAACTTAAACTTAGGTTACTAGTTTAAACCGCGAATTCGGAAAACCAGTAACGTAACGGGTCTATCGCGGAAGATATGTCGGGACTCGAACTCAATTGGTCCGCACAGGGAGTGCTATGAAGCAGAGCGGTTAAACTGTACTTTGGAGGACCAATTTTTTTAAACTTTGTTTATGCAGTCCTATAGATTTCGATAAGAAAACACCGAAAATGAAACTCTTATTCACAGGAGTTCACTGATTCAGAAGTTATGCGTGTGTAAACTTGAGCACTTTTAAATCTCTTTGACTTACTTTTGAACTCCGGTAATCAAAACTTGAATTTCGTATACTAAAACTTACACGTCTATGATTTTCTCGTCAAAATGATCTCATCACATACAGAAAACATGAAAGTTTTTGGTCCTCTAAAGTACAGTTTAGCCAGCAGAGCCTTTCCGTCAACCTATCGCCAGGTTAGCTGTCCACACAAGAATACTATGTATTCTATGCGTTGGTAGTCAACCACCATGGGTACGGGAAGGTCCCGATAAGGCGAAGGTGGCGGGGGTGCGACCGACGCACTACTCTGGTAGGCGCGCGGGGTAGCTTAATGGTCGCGCGCCACAAAGGTTAAATAGTTTTTCTTAAAAAAATTCCTAAAAATTAGTGCAAACATGGCCTCGAAAACCAGAATACCTCGTTAAATTATTTACGGACACATATTTATTGTTTGGATATTTAACTTTATTTTCGTTATAATTCTTCTAGGTGCTTTTGTAAATAAGAACTTCAATTATTAATTATTGCGCAGGTATCAAGCGTTAATTATCTGAAATAGGACTGTTACTTCTTGAATTTCGAAGCTTCGATTCGTTCCCAGTTAACAGATAAAAGGCGAAAAAAGTTGAATCTGCGCGAATGAATACGCTCATTTTCTAAAATGCGTTACAATGTAAGCGTCGCCGATGCGAAAGTTTGGACGTAGTTGTGAAATTTCATGCACTTCCAAGACTTCGAAACTTCGAAACTTCAAAACTTCGAAACTTCGAAGCTTCAAAACTTCGACTCTTCGAAACTTCGAAGCTTCAAAACTTCGAAGATTCGAAGCTTCGGAAAAGTAACAGCCCTAGTCTGAAAACACTAACACGGACAGAAACTATTACGTTTATTCGTAAATAATTTGCGTTTCTAAGAACAAATTCTGCAATTATAGAAAAAATTAATCGGTAGAAGACAAAATAAGAGAAACGTCAGATGAATTTAATATTACTAGTATATTATTTACTACCTGTTCCAATTATTAAGAAAGGAAATTAATTTTTTGTAATTCCCTTTTCTTAAAGGTGACACGGATAATTTTGATTTTGCACAAAGATATGTAGTCTAGTAATGTAGCATTTATCGTTTATCAGTATAATTCAATGTCTCATCATACTGAAACTACCTAATAAATTGTTAGCTTTTGTAAATAATGGCGAATATATAACTAATTAAGACGTAATTGTTGCCTCGAAATTATTTATGAGTCTAATATTTTATCAAAATTATGAATATGTAATGAAGAAATCATTATATATGATCGTAAGTTAAACACAAGAAATATAAGAATTAATGGTATTGAAAAAAATATTAACAAAGCGATACATGGTCTTGTTCTTTCGCCAATTATTACATTGTTTACTGATTTAAACAAAATTTTGAAAGCATTAGGACACATATTTGACGGTAGACATTGCCAAAGGTGATGAAACAATGAAATGTTTGAACCCTTCTTCTTACAACTAACGTATATTCTTGTTCTGCATCATACATAAAATCAAAAATATTCATTATTACACTAACTCTTTCTTCATATATAGTGTATTTTGTCAATATATTTACTCGTCATCGTTAATAAAAATATTTTTCATATCAAATGTGTGAAGGTTCATAATTAGTCGATGGGAGTTCATGCAAAATAAAAATTTGTTACATTAATTACAGGGCACTGGAATCAAATCAAAATTTATTTCATCTTTTAATAATTTTAATGAGTCGATGATAATGTGTTGATGTGTTTAAATTCTTTCTATCCTGTGACTGTTACATATTTCTCCTAACCATTTTTGTCATAAATAAATAAAATCTGTAATCTAGTTATAATAATCGGATGTGTCGTTACTAAAAGTAATAGAAATTGTTGAAGTAACAAAGTTTGGTCAAACACGCTTTACAACCGTGATGTTACTGTAGCAGTAAAACTTTTTATACATTTACGTTATGAGCTTGTTTAAAAAGGTGATAATAAGAAAGACTTTTTCAGCGCTTACATTGCTCTTAATCTAGGCGGCCCTTCACGAAGTAATTGATGATTACAAGAAAGCAGTATTAAACGAAATGACACTTTCGTTTTCACTTCTTATCACTTGACGAGAAACTCGTATTTCTGCCGCGTCAGGAACCTATACTCTCTTAAAGCGCAGTTACCGCTGCATCTGAGGTAAGATGAAGCACTCTCGTAGACTCACAACCCCTCGTTCACTCAGGCACGCTTCACCAAAAAGATTCCAAAAGGAAGATCCAGCTTTTCACGTAATGCCGACATTCAATTATTATTAATTAATCCCTTCTGAATAAGACTTTCTGTGTGAAATGGCGCTTCTGAACTCAGCCATCTTCGGTCCCATAAAGTGCGCTCTATAATGTTACAGAAAGAAAGATGTAGCATTTTACCCCATCCTTTCCTTTCGACTTACTATTGCACGCAGAGTTATGTCCTGCCCAGCTGTGCCCAGACATGTTGTATAAAACATAGTGAATCTAAAATTTTAATTAAAACCGATTTGGTCCATCGTAAATTGTACTATTTCTCAATTAAAGAGGCGAGAAGTAAAACAAAAATTGAGATTGAGGCGTGGAATGAATAAATGTGAAAAGGAGAAATTTAAAGTGATAGTTTGTTATTCATAGAATTTACAACTCTGTGAAATTAGATCTCGAAAAGTGACAGTTTAATTTAAAAATGCATTGACTTTCAGATGTTTTTTATGTTTCCACCCACACCACTATAGCTGCTATAAATATTAATTCCAATCGTTTCCTGTTCTCCAAAACAGCACCAGTATTTCAAGTGGTTAGAATTAATGGATCACAGGGTGTATAACAGATTACGTTTCGTGCTGTTGTCATAAAATGTTTTTATTTCACAAAGTTGCCAGCAGTCATGCCCGCAGGACAATCACCTCACAGTGGAGTACATCGGTTGGCCTAATTTCACCGCACAGCAATATTACTTACGATGATACTACCACTAGATTTTATAACTAGTGTTTGGAATTTCTTCCATCTTTGTTGCCATTCTGCACAGAACACGACATACACGAAAGCAATTACCTATTTTATAAAAAAACAGTACATAAATTTATGATAGGGCGCCATTCATTTGAACTCTATTTGCTAGAATGAGTATATACACATTCTAATATAATGAAATAAATGGGTCATTAAGGATAAAAAAGATATTTGATTTTTTAAGGTGCTTTTTAGAGATATTCTCTTCAGTGGTGCATATAAAAAACCAGGAATAATCCTGCATTACTTAATCACTATCCGTGAATGTTTTAGGAATATTGAATTGGTGGATCATTGATAAAAAACAAGTCAATATGGATTTTAATTTAATGTGCAGCGTGTATTTTAACACTGTTTATTCGTAAAAGTCGCATTTATCATCAGAGTCATTAGCGACCATATTGGTTCACTAGAAATATTAGGTGTATGCAAAAGTTATAGTCTTTTCTTAGTTCTCTTTTATTCATACGCGACATGCGCGATGTGTTACCGATCGATAATAAAATTGGTTATTTCGACACATCAATAGCAAAAAAACAATTGCACAAAAAGGCGAAAGATTATAACCATGATACTTATAACTTATGCATGAACGATTAAAAATGAGCAATACTTCTTCGTACACTTCATATTTTTATATTAAGTTTCCCATTGTTTTGAAAGTGACACAAAATACTAAATCTTAAGAAATAGATCGATATTAGTGATACTTCCAAAATGCGTCTGTCTATAATTAAGATGTCAATTAATCAAGAGAGTGTTGGGTAGTCCTCCGTGATTGATTATGAGCTGAGAAGATGGCAGTCGGCTGTGATTGGCTGTAGTTCAATGAGACAAGCTTCGTGGGCAGGCACACAGATAAGAAACACACGCATTTCCTTTACTAGGGAAATTGTAACATCTATCTGAATTCAAAGAAACGAATTGAGCGAAACGAACTGAATTCAAAGAAACGAATGATATTGTCAAACTTTTTTTTCACTTGTCAATGATATGTACTGGTAATTACTTCTAAGCAGCATTAAGATGAACAACATTCAACATTAAAATATAGTTTCCACGATTCCGATATATACGACAGTAACAAAAATATGTAGTTCCGTTAAAATAAAATTCAGATACATTTCAAATTTTGAAAAAAAAAATGATGTTGATAAAATGTTTTTACCTATCATTAGATTCATAAAACGTAAGCGAGACACTTAGACACTTAACATGCTCATGTTAAGTGGACTCTGTATATCAAGCCTGGGCACGGTTGGGGCTCCTCAAACGCTTGCTTCCCTCACCAACCGCTTTTTCATACAGCGCGCACGTTCATCGCGTTCACTGATATCTCGTGTCTTCGTTGCCCCACCGTACGGTGGGGATGGTTTTGCCTCAAATGAGGCAAAATTGCCCAACTCTGCTGTATATTGATCATCTGAACGGTCTATAAGCTAACGAAAATCAAGTTCATACGATCCTCGTATACGTAATGCATTTTCACTCATGCCAATCGAAAAATGAATCATTATAATTAACAGACGCTTCTGATGGTTGCACAACTTTAGATACCCAAGACGTTACGACAAGACAGTCAAATGTCACACAATTCTAATTTTTTTATAACAAAATATTCAGAGTATGTTTGTTGAAAGACGGAATTTTTATTTTTCGGTTTAATGCTTATCTACGAAGACATATTTAGGTAGGATGGGTTAACAGGGAAAATCCGAAAAATATCGGATTCGCAGTAACGATATAAAATGATATTTATTCAATTACAGAGCTATACAAAAATCAGGTAACGTATCCGTCAACGACTCACTTTCGACTGCCGCACAGTGACAGTGTTGGGATATGGTGCAAGATTTCACGCGCATGCGCGGCCAAAACAGTAATGTATCTATATCATGATGACTCAGGAGACCTGAGACAGTTAAATTGGCGGGAATGTATCGAAACAATCTGATCCGGACAAAAAGACTTCAGGACGTGTCCTACGAGTTACAAAATATATACAAATACACATGTTATACATCTATTTTTCAGAATGAAATCACACCAATTTTTTAAAATTCTGCTGGGTGCTCAAGGTATCCCTTTTTATCGAGAATCTTACTTTACTGGGGCTGAAATCGCCGCGCATGCGCGTGAGATCTTGCACCATATACCAACACTGCACAGTGATGCCTGAAACAACCAGAACTGGTTGCTTTTTCCTCTCGTACTTTTCCCCTTCCACTATCCCATTCCACTACCTGAGCAGACTCCAACGTCCCCCACTAACTCCGTAGACTGGTCACGTGACGTGCGGCGCAACGTATCATATAATATTCTGGTCATCAGAGAGGTGGTAAACTGTATTCACCTCGATTTAACCGATCTGGCGATACTGCTGCCGCATGGCGTTTTTGGTCGTGTTGTCGCGTGTCCCGTTCGATCGTCTTTTCGACAATCGTCAACATCGCCTTGGCGCCCGGACGTACATACACACACACGTGCCCCGATATAGAAATCAAGCGTCGATAGGTCGCTGTACGCTATTTTCATTCTCTGATTTATAATATTAGTAAGATAATTATTGCGAAAGGGTCACTATACTCCGATTTTGATGAAATTTAAATATGTTATAGATTTCGATATTTTTAACATCTTTTTCCATTTCCAATATCGGGCGGACGCATGTGGTTTT
The DNA here is from genome assembly GCA_913789915.3 of Sphecodes monilicornis. Lineage (NCBI taxonomy): Eukaryota > Metazoa > Arthropoda > Insecta > Hymenoptera > Halictidae > Sphecodes > Sphecodes monilicornis. The sequence continues at coordinate 4,442,281 of OU565296.1, forward strand.
CGAGATATTCGTAAAAAACTATTGCTAATACTGTATTGAATTTTCCGTACTGTTGCACGCTCCGAGGCAACGTAAAGCTGCTCCGATGCGGCGTCTGTTTACTGTTTTTGTAAACAAGTTGTGGGGATGAGAGAAAAAGTAGGGTTGCACTCTATATAGGGTGAGTTTTCAATTTTGATAGACTACTCCTGAATTTTCGTATGCGTGGTCGGGTCTGCCTAACGGCCGGACCTCTTCGCCCCATCCGCGACCTAACCACAACTCATTCTATTCGCATAATCTTTGCATTGTAGCTGTCATCCAGAATTTGATCTAGTAATGGAAAAATCATGTGAATAGAATGAGGGGTTTAGGGAATTTTAGGGAATTAGGTCGTGGTTGCGGCGAAAAGGGCCGACCGTCAGGAAAATCCAAGAGAGAAAATTCAATACAGTATTAGCAGTAGTTTTTTGCGAATATCTCGAAAACTAAAAGTGACCCCCTCCCCCCCTATATTGGAAAAGGAAAAAGTTGTTCAAAATGTGTTGCTGCATAACATATTTAAATTTCATCAAAATCGGAGTATAGTGACCCTTTCGCAATAATTACCATTAGTAATTGTAAAATAGCAAATCTGAAGTGGCTCACACTGTTGTGATACGGACTTGTACATTAATATACCAATTAAGCCATTTAAATATGTTATCTAAGATGAATCTAAAAATTAAATGAAGTATGATACATAAGTTACATAAATCTCATTTAACAATTTGGCTGGGGTTAAATAAAAAAAGAAAGAACAAAAATTTCAGTGTTAAAAATCAATGCTAATCCTTAGTGACAATAATAAAATCAAACCTTAATTGCATATATTGCATGGTATACTGAAAAGGATTGTAACGAAATGTAAAACATTATTTACTTCACAGCTTGTTTAAATCGATACGAACTCTCCGAACAGCTCAGTTAAAGTAATTCTACGGTACACATCATTTATAACAAAGCTACTGTAAGATACCAGATTTTCGTGACATTGATAATTACGGAATGTACTGAGTAATAGGGCACCAACCTAGACTGGCCAGTCTGCTATGTTTATAAAGGGATGCACAGTTAGCTAGTCCCTTTAAGCTCTCCATTAGGATTGCTTCAGATTCCGTATGCACAACGCGAGATTAAACAATAAGATTCCGGACGGGGCAATTTGTCAACAAGAGGAACGTGAGTATTCCGTCTTGTACGTAATTAGTGATGTATGTTCAAATTGTTTTATTTTCAAAGTTATAAGTAGTAATTGATAATAATAATGCACGTATTTATTAAGAAACCTCGGCGGAAATGTCAGTATGCAGTTTGTCAGTTTACTTAATGCAAAAACATATAGATTAAAATCAAAATTTCATTTATTCGACAGTAAATGCTATAACTAATATAAGCTAATATAAGCTGTAAACAAATTTTAATTTTTAATTCTTTATAGTAACACACTGAACTCATGAGGTTTTCATTTCTATTGAGGCATTAGATAATTTCTGTTAAATGAAATTAATTCGATCCGCAGTATACCATTGGGTGTAATTCAGTGAATTGGAAAACGTAGGAAACAAATTGCTACATTTCTATCATCCCTCGAGGACATTGGAAAAAGACAAAGTATTATAGAAGAAAACCTTGAGTTTACAGAATATATAGTTGCAAAAGCAAAAAAACATTTTCCGAATTAAGACAGAATCAAACATAATTGAGCTATGGCATCTGAAACCATAAACTCATCCAAACATTGGATAGATAGCCCTGTCCGTAAAATGTAATTTCTTTTTTTTGTGAAATTATTCATGATTACCTTTTTATTTTATCTCGATTTTATAATTTCACGTGAATTTACTTTTACTACAATTTTATAATGTAATTTTAGATTAAATTTACAATGTACTGGTGTTCCTACCAAGATTTTTGATTAAAACCCGTATCACTCAAGAGTAAAAATGTTAAAAACAGTGCTTTGGATGTCAGATTATTTAAACGTTCTTATTTGTACAATTTTATTTATACTAGACGAATATTTTTACATAGCCGCCAAAGAACGAGCGTTTGTAACTAGGTAATTTACAATGAAATCCATCTAATTCCTTCCACCAACTACATAATTTTTGAATAATTGGGGTTTATATTGGAATAATTGGAATGCAGAAAATATTTGCTGATACTTACAATTAGTGGTGTTTTAAACTTCAAATGTCGAAAATGAATTTCCTACTTCGTTGTGCAACTTCGTTCCACCTTTTATAAGTACATGTTGCAGTACATAAACATGAAAATGATCAATATATATATTATATCAATAAAAACCAATTTCAACGTACAATATATGCAGGGTGAAATTATAAAGCGTTACGGACGAATATTTCCAGAAATATTGATTATACGCAAAAATGTTTAAGATGAAAGTTGTTCAGTACCGAGGGGGACATCATGTGGTGGAACTTTTATTTTTCCCGATGGGCACTCCAAGGTGAGATGAAGGTCAAGTTTCTTTTTTTAAAAGGAATGATATGTTTTTTTATCCACCATCAAATAGTGTGTTTTAAGATGAGTTCAATTACCCATGACTCAAGGTTATTGAAGGTCAATCTTACAGGGAAATGCAGAAAAGGTGTGATCGTTTTATTTGTATTTTGGTTCGCGCCTTCGAACTTTCAGTCCAAAACAATAACATGTGTTCAATGTCAGCATTACTCAAGACAACATCAGTCATTATCAATGAAATGAAAACAGACGTATTTATGTATTACTGTGCTCTTCTGCAAGATTTTCAGTTTACTTTCATTACTGTTCGTGCTGAGGTATCCATCGCTGAACGATAGTACTTAAATAAATGGTGAAAATGGAAATGTGTCAAAATTGTTTTGATATGTTTATGGTACTATGAGAATGAAGGAAAAATTACGGAATTGTTGCTAATTTGTATGCACAACGCTACCCAGATCGTCCATCAAAATCGCATATGGCATTTAGAAAACTAGAACAGCGTATTCTCCGTTCAGCGTAATATCCATTAAGCCTACGACGCGTAAAAGCAAGAAAATCAGAATATGCGAAGCTTGTGCTAAGATAAATGTTGATATGTTGAGCAAAGTTAGAGAATCATTCAAACAACGAATTGTTAAGTGCATTGAAGTAAGTGGTAATCATTTTGAACACATACTGAACTGAAGTACAAATAAAACGATCACACCTTGTCTGTATTTCCCTGCAAGTTTGACCTTGTGTAATCTTGAGCCATAGGTAATTGAACTCATCTTAAAACGCACTATTTGATGGTGGATAAAATAAGCATATCATTCCATTTAAAAAAAGAAACGACCTTCATCTCACCTTGGAGTGTCCACCGGGAAAAATAAAAGTCCCACCACACGATGTCCTCCTCGGTACTGAACAACTTTCATCTGAAATATTTTAGCGTATAATCAGTATTTTTGGAGATATTCGTCTGTAAAGCTTTATAATTTCCACTCTGTATATGTCAGTTATGAAGTAGTAACAATACGTAAGCTGTAGAAGTATTGAATCAAAACCATTCTAACAATTTGAAGTCATCTAACCTATATAGTTCTTATTTTCGAAAACAACATAAGGTAGTCGAATGAGTAAAAATCACATAAATAACATTACGTTTACTTTGTATATTTCTTCGAAAGTTTTAGGTTATTTATTAAAGGTACAGGGAAAGTAGTTGATTTTTGGGGGATAATTTTTAAAAATAATTCTTTAAGTGACACATGCCAAAAAAATCTGGACTGTACTAAATACAGGACTCTATTGTTCAACTGAATAGCTTATTGGTTTTAGTGGAATGTTCATTTTATCGAATAAAACTAAAAACGTGTGCACGTAGAGTGTACAGGGGAGTAGCTTTTCTAAAGATATTTTAATAAAATTAGGTTAATTACAATTGTTTAAAACTAGGGTGTCACGAACAAGAAACTTTCTACGCAAGCCAATATTATTCGTAAAAGTTCCAAGGATATCGAGCTGGTAGGACATGATTAAAAATAAAGATAAAATCAATATGAATCTTAATTGAATGTGCAGTACGAGGCAGAATGAATATCATAATAACGCATAGAAATATTTCTTATGTAAACTTAGGCCACAAATGTAGAACAACGATTTTATATTTGAAACTTTGCTTTCGAGAGAATTGAGTTTGAATATTCATTAGGTATACTTTGTACTGAATAGGCATTGATTAACTCGTCTGCTGACGATTTATCTGTTATACTTCTTGTACATACTAAGAATATAGGAACATTCTCAAAAGTGAATCCGTAAATGAATGATATACACGGTGTCCCAGAAATGTCTGAGTTCCTTTAAAGGGGAGGTTCCTGAGGCCATTTGAAGCGACATTTTCCTTTGCAAAAATGGCCGTTTCGGCTTTGTTAAGGAGTTATTAACGAAAAACACGGACCAATCAGAGCGCGACCTAGAGGCGTGTTGGCAGAGACGGCCGCGCGCGACAGAAGTCGAGCGATGGTGATACACCGCGGTCGAAAACAAAGGAACAAACAAGAGAAGAAAATTTTTCGAGTCCTATGTCGGATAGTTCAAATTTGAATATGTTGTAGTCTTTAGTAGCCTATGAAGGAATCTCGAATAATTTTTTGAAATCTTAACAATTTTCTTCTCTTGTTTGTTCCTTGCTTTCGACCGCAGTGTATCACCATCGCTTGCGCGCGGCCGTCTCTGCCAACACGCCTCTAGGTCGCGCTCTGATTGGTCCGTGTTTTTCGTTAATAACTCCTTAACAAAGCCGAAACGGCCATTTTTGCAAAGGAAAATGTCGCTTCAAATGGCCTCAGGAACCTCCCCTTTAAAGGAACTCAGACATTTTTGAGACACCCTGTATAGTCGGGGGCAAAATTAAGTGGACACACTTAAAAAACTAATCACTTTTTTTACATTGCACCAAACAACTTGTGTTTTCTTTTAAGATGTTAGAAGGATTAGTGTACTAAATGCGAAAAAAATAACCAAAAATTTCCTTTGGACGACATTGCAAGGAAAAAAGTAAATGTCGCTATAATAAAAATTTGAAATGTACCTTTTCTAGATAAAAGTAAGCTATACACAAAATAGTAGAAATTTTATTAGATTACAAAATTTGTACATATGATAATGCTTATAGCTTTTTTATGCATCAACCGATTGCGATGATACTTTGTGTATGCATATGACGTACATAGATCTACAAAATGTATATTTTAATTTTTCATTATAAGCACAAATAAAACAGTTAAAATTCATGGCTTTCACTTGCTTACTTTCAAAATTCCGAGCAAAATCAATTTCAAAAAGTTTTTTTGCATATTGCCTAGTAAACTGGTCCTTCTAACATTTAAAAAAAAAAACGTCGTATGTCCAATTTTAAAAAGTTATTAGTTTTTAAAGGACGTCCACATAATTTTTCCCATGACTGTATATCTAATTTTTCGACTTATTTTTGTGTAATGTAAATATATTCCTGTACGCTCGGATGTATTACCGATCCCACAAAATATAAGTAAAATTAAACCTGTTATGATATACCAATGACAACATTCATGTTCTTGTAACCGATATATTTCGTATGAGTAGACGTATATTATTATTGACAAAAATTGTTGTGATTTTCAATCGTCCATTCATAATAACTTGCGATTATTGAATATTTTGCACCGCTTAGAGACAATTCGTATTTTTCTTGGGGCATGCTATTAATCACGCGGTTAAGTGGAATTTTTATATTTAAGCAAATTCTTGTAAACTACAAAATCATCATATGCAATGCAATAATTACAATTATTACATAGAGTCTAACAAGTATCTACCATTTCTCTGTAATCGCTTTATATTTTTATTCTTAACTGCAGCTTTGTACTACATATAAATATGAAAATATGCGTAAACCAGCTCAGTCTATTATTTCTGTAATCGTTGAACAATTTCAACATACAAAAAGTTCTCTCTCGGAAATTGCGTGCGGGAACGATCAGATGATAAAGTTGAAAGCATCGTACGTGTTCATTTCGGCAATTCAATTTCGCCATATTGGAAGCGCAAAACATCAGCGACACTACCATGCAGTCGCCAGCTTTTAATACGATAAGCATGTGTTGTACTGTGGTATTATCATAGAATGAAGTTAACAGTTTACAGGCACGAGTTGTTAAAGTCACAGTCTTATTAATAGACGCGTCTAGCCCTTAACTAAGTTCTCTAACGAGTATTATAATTCGTGTCTAAAAGTCTGTATCATTTAGCGACGTCATCGCGAAAGTTTACACTCTGCACGTCTACTTGGAGTTGCTAGTTAAATTGATTTCATCTAATTTTCTGCAGTTACGTTATCTTCGTGACGTTCGGCAAGTTTGTTCAATTTGTTTGCAACTGTCACGTTTCGTACGTTAATTGAAACACTTTGCACATGATTTTTCAAATAACTTTACACGTGTACTACGATAGAAACAGACTATTTTTTGTTTCCGATAAAATATTATCAGACTGCAAAGTTTACTTTTACACAATTCAAGTTTCTATATTTATTAAAAATTATATTGTCCGTAAGATCAAACCAAGAAAAAATAAATGAACGTGATTTTAACATTGTAACTTCTATAAATCATTTCGATATTTTTCCGAGATCCTTCATTAAATTACAGTCATGTAATTAAATGAAATACTTAATGTACAATGTTACATGAATTTCGTTCTAATGGTAACAGAAATCGATAGTTTACAGGCTTTATTAATGGAGTTAGAGTATTAGCATAGAAGGTAAATGCAATATTCAATGAATTTGTTGCCATAAACATTTGGTAAGTTTAGTAACACGTTAAGTACTTAATCGGTAACCATAGAAGTTGCGCGATATTGAAATACCTTAATGAGTGGTTCTAAAACTGAGAAATTAAAATGTATTATAACAGTGATTCGTTCAAACCAATTGCAATTTGCAAGTCCGAAAAATTGATGTCTAAATATACGCTTCTGCCAACTTTACTTTTACAAGCCATCGTTCATTTTTATATAAAATATTTTTGCACCATACAGCGACTGGAAAATTGAAGTCACGTTTTGGTCTAATATGTTACAAATTAATAAGTCTGTAAAACATTGAAAAATTTTTCTTATGACAGAAGCTGCCGTAAACTTAACGTGTCGCCCAAAACACCCAAAACTGGGTGGATTTTCCTCTCCTCTTTTTCCCCTTCCACTAACCCATTCCAGTACCATGAGCACACACGAACGTCCCCCACTAAGACCGTAGACTGGTCATGTGACGTGCCGCGCAACGTGTTACATATTACTCTGGTCATCAGAGAGGTGGTAAACTGTATTCTCCTCGATTTAACCGATCTGACGACACTGTTTACAACGACTGCTTAATACATAATCTACGCTTTTTTCTAGTCGATTTATTGAGCTTAGAATGAAAGATGTACTGTCATCTTTGCAATAATATAAGGTACACCGTCATGGGTATACACGGCTAAACTTTATCCTTACTTTTGTACTATAAAACAGTACAAAAATTGTAGATTAAATTTTAAACAACGTTGTAAAGTTGTAAAGAGAAATATTCAAGACCCATTTTTTATACATTTACAGACGATTCAATTTGCAGCATTTTCGACGAAAAATGTCTCCTCAGTTATTCACTTGCTATATTGTGCACAAATATTCTATAAAAATATAAATGATGGTTTGCGAAAGTAGAGACGTGGAGCTTTAAAATGAGTCTAAATTTATTATTTTCCTATTTTTTTCAACGAAATTACACTGGTCGACAAAATTACACATTTTTTTGTCACACAGGACATTTATATACGCCCTTATAGACTTTTGTGTACAGAACACGAATCCGAAAGCCGTTTGTTGCTATCAGGTTTAGGTTTTGAGAAATTTTATTTTGAAAAAAACGAGAACCAGAAATTCAATGCTCAAATACTTCCTGAATCCTCTGTACGTTGTTTCTGTTTTGTAAGTATATCCAGTGATTGTTCTACAATGGTTGGGCCAATCAAACTGTAACATTTGGCATCTTGTAAATTGTAGGGGATGCGTCCCTTTCGCGTTACAAAAATTTTGTTTTCAAACCAACAATCATACAGTTACTTGTCATCATTCCCTAATTTACCATATAATAAATAATAACGAATTAATTAACAGATATAGCAGCGTATAGTCCTGTTGGGAGGGGGGGGGGGGGGTGGGGAGAAAATGGGCTGTGCAGTGACCTGCAGGATTAAGATCGAGGCATACATTAGGGTTGGGCCCTGGCACAATTTTGTCGTCGCACACAGATCAGTGCGGGTCGAAAGGACACTTGGGGGGAGGGTGGCGAGCTGCTCGCGCGAAAGGCCAAGTGCCGAAATCGTGTCGTTTGCTACCGACACCTCAAAACCTTTCACTCCCCTGTACACCCCAGTAGATGCCTATGGTAGAGCCTTCGGGGTCGCGTCGTCGGCCCTGACGAATATTGTAGGCGAGCAAATTCTCCCAGGGCACTGGCGCATGGCGTGGCGTGGCAGCAGAAAGACAGACAAACATTATAAATGCTATATTATTTAAAATGCTATGTCACCGATGTTTCTTCTATCGACGTCGTGTGTTAAAATAGAAGTATTCGTTACTCCATAAATAAATAAATCACATAAAAATAATTGTATTACTTAAAGTATGGTTTATACAAAAATCTTTAAACATATGATCATGTATGAAAAATTTTGATAACCATTTTCTCTTAATCGCATTAAATTTGAAAAAGTTTATCACCATACAATTTAATGAAAATATTTAAGATGTTCGAAATAAATCGAGCATCTTATACAAATGTTTGTGCATACAGTATTTATACTACACGATGTATCGTTCTAAATCATAGATTTGTCACTTTTTAAATTTAAAGTTCAGCAAGCTATCATCTCATTGCAGAAAGACAAATTAATTTTATTGAATTTTCGTTTTCGAAAAATGCGAATACCACCTTGTATACCTGAACTACAGCTTAAACCACAGACGAGATATAAGAAAAACATCAAAATAAATTGGGTGTAACGCCTATTCCTATATCTCGTCTGTGGTTCAAACTATTAAAGCAACAGTTTTTTATTGATTAGTTGAATTGAATTTTAGTATTATTGACAGAATCAGTTTTTGGAATGAAACTTCAACAAACATTGACTTTCACATTGTATAAGAAAAAACTGCTATAAGAATGACTGTAATAAGAATAAGAAAATATCAAATACACAACTGATTGTAATAAGAGTTGCTGAACTTAACTTTAGGGGACCACATTTCTGAAACTATTTTTCATATAATCCTGTTGATTTTGACGAGAAAAATCCAAAAATGTTAGTTTTAATGTTAGGAACTCCCTGGTTCAAAAGTTATACGCGTGTAATGTTGAACGAGCGCCGCCATATTGGTATATTCGTAGGGTGGCAGCACAAGATCGTAAAATCGGCTAAGTAGTACCCACTGTTTCCACTAGATGACAACACAAGCGCGTAGGAGCAGCTATTTTGAGGTAATTCGAATTTGAAGGTATTCAATCATATTGGTCTGGGTGAGATGCCTATGGTAGAGCCTTCAAGGTCGCGTTGTCGGCCCTGACAAATATTGTAGGCGAGCAAATTCTCCCAGGGCACTGGCGCATGGCGTGACGTGGCAGCAGGAAGGCAGACAAACATTATAAATGCTGCATTATTTAAAATACTACGTCACCGATGTTTCTTCTATCGACGTCGTGTGTTAAAGTAGAACTTTTCGTAGTTCGTCGTGGTGATAGGTGCAGAATCCGTTGTTAAGGAATTTAAACGTTATTGGAAACAAAATAACAAATTTTTGACTATGATAACGAAAAAAAAAACAATATACATCCGACAAATGACACTGTGAAATGATCTGTCAAACTCAACTAAACACGGCGGAGGTTCTGAACGTTCTGTTTCTTTGCCGTCCTGAAATACGTTGACGGTGGACGTGCAGAAAAATATCCTACCGAACAATTTTCCTTGGGACCGATACTTTCGCTGCAAAGCGCATGTCCTTCGCAGGCAACACTATTGTTATGTTTTCGATTAGGGGGTGCGATATTATGATTTAGTTTGAGTTAAAATAAATGACATCTCGCGTTCTCTTCCCCCGTGTTCTTTTTTTACTATGTAAAAGTTGTAATTTTAAGACAAACGCTGTCAACCCTTATATCAGAATCTCTAAAAGATATTCAGCAATTTTATGGACCGAAAATAATAAATTGTGACGTTGCTTCTTTTCCGGCGCGTTTTCCGCGGACGAAACGATATGCAACTTCGTGATTTTACAGGCGCTGAGACCGGGCCTCGGCCGGCCGTACGGACGAGGTCCTCCCGGCACAAAACGCGATTCGAAAACTCGATAGCGATACGAATGACCGATGTTCGGGCGCCAGATATCGGAAAGATACCACGTGAAGCGAGACGGTTTTCTACTCTTAGAGAAGCGAATCGAGAATTTTCGTTACCGAGTTTCAAGCTACGTTACGCGATTCGCGAAGGGTCAGAGGTTCGGACGCAGGAAGGACGGGGACAGCCAATACGGCAGAGCGGATCTCGTAGGTCAAGAAATGACAATTCAATTTGTCTCGAGATTAATTTAATCGGTGTCAGATAATTACAATTTTGGCGGCCACGTGGCCGCGACCCGAGGGCTCGCGCTCTTCATACAAGTTCAGCGAAAGGGTGGACGTTCGCAGCGCGGGTTTGTCAACTCTTTAAATATCGCGAGAATACGGTAGTTCGGTATTGCGATCGAGGAAATCGATACTATTGCTCGCGAACGCAGATGGACGGCGCAATTACATTTGGACTGTCGTGTCGATTCCCGGAACGGAACGGAGAGAGAGCGTGCGACGGCACGCGGTCTTTGTTCTCGCTCGCTCGCGCGAGCACCCTATACCCGTCGTCGCGATTTTACGCGACCGAGATCGATTGACGGTTTACTCTAACGCCACGAAAATTTACACTCACTCTTCCGACGCGACTCCTCCGAGGAAAACTTCCGTTACGTGACGAAATTTCAGGCTCACAACGCCGGCAAATGGCGTGAGCCGCGAACACGAGGCGAGATGCGCCTCGACCCGCACGAACTCGAGGACGATACGAGAAGCGGATCGTCCTAATGCGAAATTCTCAAAAAAAAACACATTCACGAAATTAAAAAGGGAAGGATCACTGGTCGACTTACCGTTTTCGGGAGCTGGTATATCCCGGCTCGGTGCACGAGATGCTATACACTTTACGAATTATCCGTTACGATAGGCGACACGACAGTGATCCTTCGCGAGTTCGGCAACGCGGACCTACCCGGCGATCCCCACCATACTCATTATTCGGAATGCCTAATTGGTCGGTCTCGCACGCAAAATCATTAGTTTTGTGGGTCTCCGACGGATGACCCTTGGCCTTAGGCAACATCCGGATTTGCCATAACGATCGCCGTGTGGCGACCGGGGTGTCCAAGACGACCCAGGATGCTTCCACACCACCCACGCGTATGGAACCCCTTCCTGCGGGATGAGACGACTTCAAGGCCTTTTAGGCTGAGTTCCTCAGGAGGAAAGTCCGATGTTGGTGGGGTTCTAGGCTTGAGCTGTCTCCGGGTTGTTCGGCCCGTGTGTGTTGGCGATCCTTTTCTTCACCAGTGCACTGGACGTTTTTGGTAGTTCACGAAAAGAGATCCCACGAAGGGAGCCGCCTTAGGCTTCCTGAGAGGGCTGGTGGTGCACGGGGCACGTCCTGAAACTTGCCGTACTCGGCGCGCGCTGTTTGAATTAGCCGCCGATCGGTAATTAACGCGGAATTTCCTCGGGGAGCGCTCTCGAAATTCGCGACTGTCGATTCGGTACGCTAGATGGCGGTCCGGTCCATTCGAAATGCCGTTTCGGCCGCACAAAATAATGGAAAAGTGACGTTGCAAAATCTGCAACGTCACAAAATATAATTCAAACCTGACAGCCGTTTGTAATTATTGGAGTGTGTACAGTGTGTGTGTGTGTGTGCAGTGAAGGTTAATTAAGTTGCAATGTATTGTAATCGGCGTATAAGATAAAATGAACATTTTATAATTTTCCTGTGCATCTGAAAAAATTTTTGACATCTTTTAAATTTTCATAATAGTTCTAAGTGCCCAATAAATGCATTTTTAATTATCCACAACGATGGATTGGACGTGGAGGAATAGTACCTTTCACCCCGATCAACTCATATGACACGATTTCTTTGTATGGGGAACCTTAAAGCAGGAAGTTTATTCGGTGTCGATCAATTGAAGAGAGCAATTAAGAGACCGAATCATAGATGCAGTGAACCAAATATCACCAGAACAATGTTTAGCTGCAATTTATCAAGACAGTGCTAAATCTAATGCTTGCATTGCTGCAAGAGGGCAACATTTTGAACAATATCTACATTAAATAGATGATAACGTAAATAAAATGTAAATAAATAAGTACAAAAATGAAAACTTGTTTTGTTTCTTTTCTTGCGATTTTCTCCAAAACGAAGCAAAAACGAGCAAATCTCTAAAAGACTTTTTGTCTTAGTTTTTCGGTCCCATACACGCTCCTGAAGTTTTGCCATTTAAATTCGGGACACCCTGTATAAGGTGAGGTTTCAATTTTGAAAGACTACTCTTCGGTTTTTGTATGCGTGGTCGGGCCAGCCCTCACCGCCCCCTCCACGACCTAACCACAACTCGTTCTATTTGCATAATCTCTGCATTGTAGCTATCATCCAGAATTTGATCTAGTAATGGAAAAATCATGTGAATAGAATGAGTTGTGGTTTGGTCTGACATCACTCGGAAGGAATACGTATGAAATACCAAAACAAGCAAAACATAACATTTATAAGAAGCAAAATACGTTACAAACGCCGTTAAGCGATCGCCTTTGATCGTACGGCGTTATTTCGTATACGCTGATATACGAAAACCCAAGAGAGAAAATTCAATACAATATTAGCAATAGATTTTTAAGAATATCTCGAAAACTAAAACCGACGGCGGTAACATGTATAGGGAAAAGTTGTTCAGAATGATGACCTTGACAACATATTTCAAGGTTATCAAAATCGGTGAGGAGGACCAATTTCTATATAATTACCAAAACAACTATTATTCTCGTTTTTACAATATATGTACAATTTACGTATTATTACAAGAATGTGTGATGTTTTTCCAACAAGTGGCGGGAAAGTTTCTTATTTCCACGATGTTGTAGAAGAGAGATGCCGACCTAAGGCGCCGTGGAGCTTCTGAAAACATTCTTTTGTGCCATGCACAGCAAGGAATTATCAACGCGCTCTCGAAAGGTCGTCTGGAAATGATCAGACGTTCAAAGTAATGGCCCTGTGGAGTCGAGAATAATAAATCTGAACAAACTCTGGCGCCTGTACGCATGGAGAGCTCTCCCTATACAAAACCGAAACTGACCCCAACAGGGTGCGGGCTTAACGGACCCATTAACTGCTGTGTCACATGTTAATGTTTATGACACGTCAATCAATACTCGGCTAGAAGCTCAGACCCTATAAGTATGTGTCATGGTTAAGGACGTACACTGATAATAAACTTCTGAGGCCCCATTTCCGATGTTAATTCGATGACAATTTTAAACAGCGTTTATGTTATGTCTACATTAAAGCATACCAGTCGTCCTTAACGTCAGTCGCGCCATGAACATGATCGAAACTTGTTCATCGTTGACAATGTTGGTTTCGAGAAGTGGAATACCTCCCCAATTGTGTAATCTTAACGCGCAAATTCTAGTCGGAGAATATTACTGTAGTATGGAACAAGTACAGGTTTCAGCTGCTCTGTATCCTATAGACATTCGCATGAGAAGAACACGTCAAACGGTAAACTTTATTGTACGACATTCCTAGCTATAGTGCTCGAGTGCGCTATAGAACTCTGTACGATTAATACTACTCAACACGCTAACGTTATTAACACATTATTGACCGGTCACGAGTTAACTCGTGTCTTCATGCCCAAACGTTGTTGACCGCCCACGAGTACACTCGTGATCGATGCGTTTTTATTCGCATCAGCGTCGTTGTAGAGCAGAATGTGTAGAGCAGAACGTGTAGAGCAGGGGTGGCCATTGGATGATGACACGTGGCGTGATTAAGTTATTCCTTTTCCTCCTCTAAGTGAAGCAGATTCTATCCTTATCTCTATTTACAAACCCCTAACCGTGAACGTAAGGCGGTCTAACAAGTGCTCGAGTTATTTGGCGCATCTGAACTCGTCTGTCAAAAGATTGACGCATGGTATGCAAAAGGTTAGCCACCCCAGGTGTAGAGTATGGTCTTCAAAAGGAAAACGCAGCGAAACAAGATATATTTGCAACACCTGTTGTGTACCATTGCACGTAAGTGATTGCTACACCGTTTATCATAACAAAAAGAAATATTGCAAGTTACATATTAAATAAAATTTATTGAAGTTTATTTATATTGTTTCACTTCCACACTCAATTATGATATAATAGCCGGTGACATGAGATAAATTCTGTGTAAAATTGCCGGTCAATATGTGTTAAGTTGCTTTGCACTACGATTTGAGCCTTATAAACGTATTGAGGGCCTTTCTCAATTGCATGTCGATAGAATCTGATGTATTCAGGAATGGCCGGGATGAATGGTATGTAGCAAAAACGGATGATACAAAACAGATACATTGAAATTTTGTACTTTCAATAATTACACTCTCTGAAATGGTTAAGTTAACATTTTATTGAACTACCAAAATTATGCAGACGATTTTGCAAAAATGGCTTATAACTAATTTTTATGTAAATATAAAAGTAAGTAAAACTGGTGTAACTTTTACGCAGTAAGGAAGATCATTTTTAAAAATCACTTGTCTATATTTCTTTATGTATTAATTAAATCTCTTGTGGTATTAATAACAAAAGTGTAAATGTTTATGATCTTTGTATAACAAATGTTGAAAAATTTTGCTTATCTTTTATTGTTGAACTTGCCACTAAACAAAAAGCCCAGAAATCATGTTTCCGGTTAAAAGTTAATTACGTCGTTCTTTCATCTTAAGTAAGCCAATATGTGAAGCGATCTTAAATCTGACCGCTACGATTTGTTCAATCATTTCTGTATCTATTCCCTCTGTTTCGTTGCGACCGAACTATATTAACGCGCGGGTTTCGACTGTTAACCCACCCGAGGTTGTAAATCTCGAGATCCTGTTGGATGCATTTCGATATTCGTGTCGCCGACTTATCACCCGCCAAACTAATTTTGGGTGACTTGATTCGAATGAAAAGCGGTGGTTGCGTGTGACTTTACTCGTGTTTTTTCGAACGATGTATCGAGACTCCTGTCTGAACGTAAAGTGTTTTAAAAACGGATAGTTGGGGAGCGCCTAGGCTGCTTTTGCACTTGTAGGCGTTGCCCATGTTTGGGAGGTTTTTCATGTCGATGCAACAGAAATGCGCTAATTGGTTATTGCCGATGCATTTTCCCAACAGGCACATTCTTTACGAATCATCCCCACCCTTCCGTTACGCTCTGAGCATGCGTTGTCTTGGGTAGAGTGGGGGTGTTACCTACAAGGCCGTGGAGTCTTTTGGACCTTCGACCTCGTCGTCGGGATTCCTCCAGGTTAACCCTCGGTAACTTTGAGTACCGTCGCTCGCTAGCCTTGGGACGATTCTTCGGAAATTATCGGTTTATGACACGTCACGGCTATTGAGGAAGGACGGAAACGAAAGTTGGACGTCGGATGGTTGCCAAATGTGAAAAAGGTCTTAATCTGAAAAATAGCCTTATCGTCACGTCCGTATCATGAACCTTGTCGACGCAAACTCTACGTGCGCGTGTTCTTTCGCGATGGAACACCCTCGGTCATCCAAGGACATGATGTCTTTTTATACAGCTATCGATGTTTCAGTCTCTAGCACGCAGTTGTCAGTGTATATAACTTTCAAATACATTATTTAAACCCATTCGCGAGATTTCTTAATTGTTTCTGCGATAGACAAATGTATTTCCACAAAATTGAGAGGTGTCTGATGGTACATTGATACAGACACGCGTGTTAATTAGTCCTCGTTTACCGTATCTCCCGTGGAACATTGTCGGTTTTCCCCATGTAAATACAATCTGCACGAAGAATGGCAGCTATCCCTTGGGACGGAACTCATTTGCTTGCTATTACGCTGATTGTTATTATGGCACCCACATGTTACTTTACATTGTCGTCTAGTTGTTCATGATATCGAGAATTCCATTAAATCGTTATTTTTATGTATTTGTTAGAAACGTCGAATAAAAATTCGTACTTCCAGACATCTATGGCAAGGAGAGCAACAGTCTAAAGCCAGCGCCAGTGTAACATGGTAGTCGACGTGTGTTAACTTCTGGACGCTATTGGAACTATTTTCGAAACTATTATGCAACGACCATTTGAAAAGCTGTGGTCAGGTCGCGGTACGTGGAAGTCCAAACTGTAATGAAGATTTTCCGAAACTTTGTTGTTCCCGGTCCAGGACTGAAGCATTATACCTTTATTCGCTGATGGAACAGATGAACATTCCAGAGAAACCATAACTGCTTCAGTACCAACGGTTTGTGTAAACGAGTTTATTTACAGTCCTAACCAAAAAATTAGGTCCACTTATAAATTTCCAAATTTTTCGCGGTAATCATAGAATTAAAAGGTCAGAACATAATTTAATAATAATTTTCATTAACCACTAAAATACGTACATATATTTCACGTAGGTACATATTAAGAATTATAATTTGTGTTTCCCTCCTTCGCTCTTATTACAGCATGCAACCTTCCTGGCATACTAATTATACATTGTTTTATCGTATCCATTATTTTTTGATGATTTTGACCAATATTCAGAATTTCTTTCAATAAATCAACCATAGTAGTGACATATAATGCGTATACAAGAGTTTTGAGTAAACTCCAGATTTTTTCATTGGGTTTCATGTCGGGAGAGTTGCTTGCCCCTGGGAGTATAGGAATTTTCTTTAACGAAGGTAAATTACTAATTGATTTGGAAATTCCTTAATAGTTAATAAGTTTATTAAGTAATTTTACTATAAACACCTGGACAAGGTTTCTACATAAACTATCAAAAGAACAAATTTCAACCTACAATCTTGTAAAAATTGTGAAAACTAGTAGTTAGAAGCTACAGACTTAATAAAAAATCAGGACTTATTAATAAGGGACCCAATAGTGTGCAAGTAGATTCCAGTAAATCTATTTTTTAAATAATGCATTTAAAAAAAATGTTTTCAAATTTTTCTGGTAAATTCAAAGTTTTTGACAAGTCACCAGAGAAAATTCTCGGCGTCCAATTTTTCGTGTCCCATATCCAACATTGGTTTTGTTTAACACCCTCTTCCCAGATAAATCGTTCACTGGACAAAAGGGTTCTAAAATTCGCTATACTTTTTGAATTGCTCGAAATACTCATAGTTATAAAATTCATTGAATTGTAGAAAAATCATTAAAACCTCCAATATCTTTTGTGTATATTTCCCAAAGTCTCGTAGTCTAAAATAAAAGTGCTAATTTTGTTCCAAAAATTCTTATCTTCTTGTTTGTGTCACGAGTTTACAGAGTGTAAGAGTTCCATCTGCGACAAAATTATTATTAACTCTTGGATGGCGAGATTTGAGTCTATTCTGATCCTCGATCATGAACGATTTTTCCAGTTTTTACTTTAAGTCAAAAACTTATTTAATATTTTATGTTAAATTCAATAAGAGGATCAACGTTGATCTAAACAAATAGGTTCGAAAATATTGTACATAACCCATAAATAATTTCTGTTTCTAGTAACAAGTCATAGCTGTTGGCTAGTCATACTTTCATTTCATTCCTATCTTACGTATTATCTCACTTTATTAATAAGTAAAATTGATTTATTAAAACCAAAATTATTTATGACTCGACCCATTGTATAAAAGAAAACTCGTAAGCGAATATTAGAATACATCTATTCATAGGTGTCATTAAATCATCTAAAATACCAGCACATCATATTTATACAATATACATAAGATACAATGATTTTATTATTGTAAACAAAATAATTTCTCTTGCAGTTTGTAATTTACTTTGAAATAGTAATTTGCTTTCATTATACTTGAAATGCAATTTTCTATTAAGCATGTGTTTCTAAACTTAATGTATATTCTAACTAAATTGGTTATCTTAAATGGGAAACTACAAAACTTTAATAAAGTAATGCAATGTTGTATAGATAGAGTTTGAACATCAAATTGCCATCTGTCAAGCTATACATATTACGGAGTTATTACACGGGGGATGCTACAGCAGGAGTAAACTGAATTGAATACTATAAGCCACTTATTATAATCGAAGCACGTCATGACGCCAGAGACAAAATC
Source organism: Sphecodes monilicornis (assembly GCA_913789915.3). Classification (NCBI taxonomy): domain Eukaryota; kingdom Metazoa; phylum Arthropoda; class Insecta; order Hymenoptera; family Halictidae; genus Sphecodes; species Sphecodes monilicornis. Next base: position 4,460,745 of record OU565296.1, read on the forward strand.
GACATTCTACCACGCGGGAGTACAGCAACAAGATGAGCTCCATTTACTTTCAATTTATGGTACTTAGATCGGAGAATAATTATACCGATAGGAATAGCAAATGTGCAGCATTTCCATATTTATCTTTCCACACTATGATCTACAACTATTTGTTACTCCATAAATAAATAAATCACATAAAAATTATTGTATTATTTAAAGTATGGTTTATACAAAAATCTTTAAACTTATTTAAACGTATTTATACTACACGATGTATCGTTCTAAATCATAGATTTATTACTTTTGAAATATCGGAATTTAAAGTTTAGCAAGCTAACATCTCATTGCAGAAAGACATTAATTTCATTGAATTTTTGTTTTCGAAAAATGCGAATACCACCTTGTATACCTGAACTACAGCTCAGACCACAAGAAGAGATATAGGAAAACACATCAAAATAAATTGTGTGTAAGGCCTATTCCTATATCTCGTCTGTGGTTCAAACTATTAAGGCAACAGTTTTTTATTGATTAGTTGAATTGAATTTTAGTATTATTGACAGAATCAGTTTTTGGAATGAAACTTCAACAAACATTGCCTTTCACATTGTATAAGAAAAAACTGCTATAAGAATGACTGTAATAAGAATAAGAAAATGTAAAATACACAACTGATTGTAATAAGAGTTGCTGAACTTAACTTTAGGGGACCGCATTTCTGAAACTATTTTTCATATAATCCTGTTGATTTTGACGAGAAAAATCCAAAAATGTAAGTTTTAATGTTAGGAACTTACTGGTTCAAAAGTTATACGCGTGTAATGTTGAATGAGCGCCGCCATATTGGTATATTCGTAGGGTGGTAGTACAAGATCGTAAAATCGGCTAAGTAGTACCCACTGTTTGCACTAGATGTCAGCACAAGCGCGTAGGAGCAGCTATTTTGAGGTAATTCGAATTTGAAGGTATTCAATCATATTGGTCTGTGTTAGATTTCGTAAAATTCGAATCGACTTGCCATTAATTGCGGGTTTTTCTTAATGTAAGCATTAGACATTCAAATTACCGTTTTAAAATGGCTACTTCTATGTGCTTTGTGATGCGTCTTAGCAACTTTGCTCATTGGGTAACGCGTAAGTACAAAGCAATATGGCGGCGTTCTAACGTGTCAAAAACGCTTGGCATCGCTCAACATTACACGCATATCACTTTTGGACCAGTAAATTCCTAACATTCAGACTCACATTTTTTCAGTTTTCTCGTCAAAACCTACATGAATACGTAAAACAGAGTTTAAAAAAGTGATCCCCTGAAATGAAGTTTAACTAGTCCTTTAATTTTTATCTTATATTCTGTCCACTTTGTGTATACATATGCACCCTTCTCATATCCTTTTTATCAGAATGAAAATGTTTATTCTACAGTTTGCCTGGATTATGGATTTCTCATATCTACAACCTCTTTTTTTTTAAATTTACTGCCATTACACTTCACATATTCTAGTTTTATAATAATTTACTAAGCTGAACGTAATGTGATTAACATACATTTGTTGGACAAGAAATTCAAACGTTTCGAGTTGTGTGTGATTTAATCCTGTTTCACAGAGGGACTCAATAAGTACATTCTCTAATCATCGGAAATATGGTGTATGGTACATGGAATATCACTCGACGCACCGCGCATGCGTTGGACAACAATAGTTTATGCTGCTGCAAATTTATATACAATATTTGTAATGGTACAATATATTTATTATATGTTCTAAAAATGTAATTCATACGTGTGCCATAAAATTGGGTTGGTTTCGTACGTTCACTAAAGTAGTATAGAGCACGGGAACAATAGTTAAGTATATTGTATAAAAATATATTAGCTCGTACATTTGTATTCTGTAAACAGTTGATACAACTTTTATTTTTCATTAGTCTGTGTAGGTTTTGCACTCCAAATCCACGGACCAAAAACTTTTTACACATCATATTCATTTTGTAGGTGATTCAAGAGTGTAATAACACAATGCTACTTTTTTATGATTTTATTCGCAGTTTCTCGAATGGTTATGCAAATCCTACCGACTTGCATTCGAAAGACAATTAATTTGCGGTTACATACTTCAAGTATGTTTTACGAATTTCTTAGGAGACTGCAAAAATTAAATAATGACAATCTAGAGGAAGCGTGGAAAATATGTAGAATGTAAATATTATTTCCTATTTCTAGCCTGTGGAAGAAATTTCCTTCCTTTACAAAAGGGCATTTCATCGAGATAAACTTATGCACATAATGATATACATAGAGTAGTGCAATAATGTTGGTAGGTGTGTGGCACGGTTACGCACGATGCATACAATTTATCACGAAATTGCCATCTCGAGCAGTCTGTTGGCTCCGCAAGAAATTCCATTAATCCGAATCTGGGGGCGACAATAGCAAGCTCGATGACACAAAATCTCCCTGAGAGAAATCAATCGTAAGTCAGCACGGTTTATGGCATTCACAGGCTCTTGAACGCTGTCAAGGTTCAATGCATGACGCATCGGTGCCCGATGTTCAGCTCGCAACGCGTTTCCGCGCATTTGCGCAGCGAATTTTTGCCCGAGTCCGCAGCGAGCGTCGACTTTACGGAATAAATTGCTTCCGAATGAAAACTTCCGTGTCGGTGGGCCACATTCTGTTCGACGTTGTGTATTTGAAATGCGGAGTTAGCTTCTCGCGTAGTGGCATCGCGGTTAACATCGTGTCAGAAAAAGGAAATGTCTCTTAATGGATGAACGATTCCTCGGAACGATAACGCCGGCGAACTTCCAGGCATTCACCGAGTCAGTGTCGTGCAACGAATCCCTATTACGTTTTTTCGCAGCCGTAAAATTTGCCAGCGAGCTGGCTGCCGGCTTCCGAGCGCGGGATTCGATCTCTCAATTTATGCGTTCATAATACACGAGTTTACTTCGAGGTCGGGATGATAAACGACAGTGATTTTTCTGAGGGTTCCAACTTTCGACCAACGAAAAGTGAACTCTACATCATGCCACTGCGGTAGGTATATAGGGTCCCGCTAGAACCTCGATCACCTGAAAATCCTCTATTTAAAGGCGCAAAATACCGTTTAGAGTAGCGGTTTCCAACCTTTATGCTACCTCACCTTCCCTAAAGAAAATTTCTTCCGCGCATCCCTAACGTTTATTTTTATATAATAATATAGACAAGTTTTAAATAATAATAACTTTATTACAAAAAGAAATTGAAAACTACAATTGAAAGAATAATAACAAGGTTTTGCTATAACATATATGTACATGTATATTTATTTTTATATTAAATTCGTTTTAATAATTTAAACCAACTACATCTATCGCATCAAAATATAAGGGTTGTTGTTATTTATTGGTACAAAGTTTATCAAATCTTGGGGGTAATGTGGGGAGTGCCACACGTATCTCATTTTCTACTACTAACCTGGCTCGATATTTGGTTTTCATTGCAGCCATTGTCAAAAAGCCCGTTTCGCATAAATAACATGTTACAAGTACTTGCATTGCTTTGTAATACAAAGATTCATACACTCCGCTAAGATTCATCCAGAATTGAATTAAGATTTCATTTTGAGGATATTATGGTATGAAAATTAATATTTTATTAAAGAATTACTGTGCCTCCCCTGGCAAAAGCCCGTGCCTCCCTTGGGAGGCGCACCTCCTAGGTTGGAAACCGCTGGTTTAGAGAGACCCGGTAGAGTTGGCTTTTTACACTCCTTTTACAACAAAACTACAAGATATCAGGAAATGAATAAAAATTGTACTCTAGTAAAAATTTTCTTGTTCCATTATTTCAAATGTTATTATTTATTCTACGCCTTCCTTAAAACTACAGCTAAAAGAACTTCAATAGTAGGTGAAAATATACTCTTGTAGCTGCGACAAAACTATAGGACATGATACACTTTTTCGAAAGAATCAAATCATCGTGAGAAACTGCAATTTTTTGCATTTTTAATCGTTTATAATTGATAAACCAATTAACCAATATCGATGATGTTTCCAGCATGTATATAATTTATTTGAATATATAAGATAGATTTTGTAAATTTTCAATATACCAATGAATAAACAGATAACTCGTTTTATTATTGTGTTAATATTGTTGTGATCAAATGATATGGTCTGTGATCACTAGAAGTACATGTAGATAAGTTGTATACGGGCTGTGTTTACAATCTGGAGTCATTCAATCAATATTCATTTTTGTTTAATAATGATTGTTACTAATAATCACTGAATGCTAATTATTACTACTGATACTAAGCTTAGCTCAAAATTACAACTACTATTATATTTCAAAATAGCCACTGTTTTTAGCAATACAAGATGGACAGAGTTTCAAAATTTATTCCTACTTAGTACGAATTTCATTTGTATTTCTTTTCATCTCAGTTAATGAATCATTAATTCTTTGTATCAGTTCATTACGCCTATTTATTCTGATTTTACAAACTTTCTCCTTCAAAGTTCTACACACATCATTGGGTGTTAGAGTCTATATTCTTGTTAATAACTTCTTTGAAAAGCGTTAAACAATGTTTATAACCTATAAGTGATGCAGACAATTTATAATTGCTTTGGAATTATATACTCTGAATGATAAAATTTTCAAAGATTAAAAGAAATAGTGTTCATGTGTTGTTTAAGAAAAGATCTATCTCAAAGACCCTAAGAAACTTTTTCAAAGCGTATCCTCAGGGTACAGATACTTTCGAATCTGTATCTTGAAAGTTCTACGTAACAAGTTATTTTATAGCGTTTATTAAAAACAGTTTCGTAAGAGAAACACAAAGAATCTTCGTACTATGCACTACCTACGTAAATATTACATACAAATAACAGTAATAGTGATTTAATATCATTGGAATACTGTTCGTTAAATTCAGTATTTGTGGCAACGATTGAGAACTTTGTTAATATTGATGAACCCAATCTCAATGATTGTCTAAAAAGACAAAAGAATATTGCGTTTGGTATTGCATTTCTCAAAGCTGTAGGTCCGTAGGTTTTCATTATAACATGTAATTATTACCCATGTGTATTTATTAAACTACTGTAATTAGATTGTATAATGTGGTCGCTAATGTCCTAAAAGATGAAATAAATAAATAGTATATAAAAAAATCTGTCCCTACTACAGACAACTTTTTATTTTTATATTGTACGAGTTCTATTCAAACTAAAACACCTACTTTCAAGAACATTTCTCAAGAACGTATCGAGATGAAATAGAAGCTGCTAAATAGTTCTATGACTCTTTCAATGTGTGAGAAATTGACATTAACGTTTGCATTTTTGTTTGCGTGGAATTGTTCTGTGACAGGTTTTTATTATCCCAATTTACAGACGCGTTTCCGTCCGCAAGACAATTCGGTTCCGTGATCGAGACAAAGTCGAGCCGGAAACGTCGAACCCTCGCGCCTTCGAAATGGCCGTATTAATCCCGTTATCGTTTACGGGGATCGTTTTTCTGTTAAAGGACATTTCGTACCGGCTAAAGTAATCGGGCTGACCTCCCTTTTTGCTGGTACGACGACCGCGTCTCCATCCGTTCGCCAAGCGTAGCCTTCTCGACGCAATAGGATTTCGCGACCTCAGCAACTTTTATTGGAAAACTATTAACCCTGCACGCTCAAAGAAAGTTTACGTTGGAAGTATCGACTTCGACGATGGAGTATTGGAAACCTGAGGTGTTTCGTGCTACAACGTGGATCTTATTAAGCAAACCCTATCACTTCAATCGTTTCGTTCACTGCCGCAGAGCCTCCCCTATCCGAATTAATAGCGAGTCATACATCTATTGACAGAGTGATAACGCAACAGAGTGGTGGAAAAAAGCAGAACTTTGAATGAAACTGTAAACTTTTATAAATAATAGTTATTTTCTAACTTTAAACTTTTAAATTACTTCTATGGATAAACTTCCGAAAAGACCATACCTCCGACTTTTTTTATACTCTGGATTCTTACGTATTTTGACGTACTGATTACGAATATGATAGAGAAAATTGGCGCAAATTTTATTTTCATAGCGGAAACCACGAAAAAACCATAAAAATCATAGTTTTTTCCATTTACTTCCGTAAATAATGGTAATTTTGAAAAATACTTCAAATAAAAGGTCTCATCGAAATACACATTTGATTTCCTCTTGATTTGTGTCATAAAGACAATAGTTTTTGAGAAAAACGATATTAAATGTTTAAAACTTCATACAACTCAATTAAGTTTAGGTTTAGGTTTAGGTTAGGTAAGGTTAGGTTATTCCTTTTGGGGATGAAGCTTCCCGCAGAGGGTGGATCTCGCAATGCGTGGAAAGTTAAAAATCCATTGATACAGAAAACACGTGGGCGAGGGAGGAGCTTTGCTGTATCCCATTCTAGTATTAACTAATGAAATTAACAGTAAAACTTGATTTGTGTTGGATGAGTTATATGGAGTTTTGAACATTTAATATCGATTTTCTCAAAAACTATTGTCTTTATGACACAAATCAATAGGACATAAAATGTGTATTTCGATGAGACATCATAGAGTTCGTAAGAATAGATTAAATTAAAGTAACTCCAACTATTCCGTGTTTTGATCTAAACATTTATTTTCATTCTTCCGCCGTATCCAATTTCAGTTTTTAAGTTCCCTCGGCCATTTGTCGACAACAGTAAACACATTTGTTACATGGGAAAATGGCCACAAACTATTCCTGTGGATAAAAGGAAGTTTAATCAGTCTAGAATAATGACTAGATGGATGTTCGTATTACGTTCACAATTTGCGCGAGGAAGCACGAGCATTTCAGCACGAAGGAATTGGCAATGGAAGCACCGTGAATCGGGATAGAGTTTAATACAGCAGAAGATCTGGAATAAAAGTTATAAATCAAGAATTTACTTGTACAAGTTATATTTATGTATTGGCAACCAAAATTACTGGCGCATACAACTAAAAGTGTAAAATATTAGTTTGATCAAGGAAAGCAAAAAGTGTTGTACAAGTTCAAGTGATTTGAGAGTACCAACAAATTGTTTGTTATAATTCACGACAGCTGTATTTGGAAAAGGAATGGAGTTTGAGAGTATTGAGAACTTAAAAATTACTGTTAAATAGCAGAGATTATTTAAAACATTTCTTCTAATAATATTTCAATTTTCAATTATAAAATTGTGTATTACCTCTTTATTGCATTGCACTTATTTGGAAAGTCTTTCTCTTCAGTTTTTATCGTGTTTTTTAATAATCGGAAGCAGATAGTTTTTTTTACTTAATAACTGACAACATCGTTTTTTGTTAATATTAGATATTTTAGTACCTATTATTGTAACAAAATTGTGGAATATTTTTTCAGATTTCTTTACAATTTATGGTTCAAGTATATTTTCAAAAGACGATCATTTCGTAATTTCTTGACTAACGTAGAAAACAAATTCACATATGGAACTGAAGTATTATTTCATTTTATTGCTGTTATATATTATTAAATTTCTGGATATTCTCAACTGTGCACAGCACAATATTAAATGTAGGTTATCTCGTCAGTTTTTAATGTTGCTATTTTGGCCCGTGGTCAATTATGGAATCGTTCGGGCTTTGATGCGTTTGCACATGGTGTGCCGACTATGTTCACGAACTGCAATTTATTAAAAATATAATAACTGGTTAATAACAAGCGCGGTGGTATCGAAAGATGGAACTGTGCGCAGGAAACGAGTTCATCGGAGTCTACAAATCTGATGTATGTCGCGATCTGTCACAATCTCGAATCTAACAAATCTATGTTTCTAAGTATGTCTAGGATCTGACGAAAGTATGGCCGCTATCTAACTGGAATCTGTCTAAATTCTGACGCAATTCTGACTCGGAGGGCCGAGAGTTGTCGCCCTTAAAGCCTCAGTCCTCCCTTCCCTTTTCCAATTTTCTCCCTACTCCTGTAACTACGCGTGGGAGAGATGACTCTGAAACGGGCCCGAGACCGGCAAGGTTGGTTACGATCATGCGGCCGGGAGAGGAAGGGGTTGGCTCGTGGCGCGGTCGGAGTCCAACCGTGCCGCGAGATTCAGGGACTTCCGGTCATCTGACGGGTGCTGTGGCCTCGTCTTCAGCGCGCACAAGGGGAAGTACGCTGGTAAAATAAACCGTCTCTATCGGTCTCTACCGTGAGAATATTTACAAGCAGCCGCTACAGTTGCAATAGCATGTCTATAAGTGTGCATTTATCTAGCGTCATGGTGTACATACATTTTGTTTGCATCTGCTGGTGATAGCGATATATTACTTCGTTTCGCGAAACAAAACTAATCTCATTTAAATCTCCAAAATTCCGGGAACAGAACTTCAAATTACAATGGATGAAATCTTCAAATTTTAATTAGTTTGCATGAGTAGAAGCGCGGAAAAAAAATGATGTTGCATGCATATTTGCTAATATCGCCAATAATATTGAAAAAAAGAAACACGAAAACGACATTATCGATCTAAAACATGGTTCATAAGTTTATATACATGTTTTCACTATAGTTTATTCAATCCAAACCTGCTACATAAATTTGCTACAACAATTTAAATCACTTTTTGAGTTGAGTGAAAATTCGAGAAACAAACAATAGTAGTGATGAAACTTTTCTGTTTTTAATTACTATTTTATGGAACTTTTACGAACATGTTTACCACATTCTTATTATTGTTTAATTTACGATACAGTAGATTAGACTGTTCAACAAATTTCAACTTTTTTTACGTTTCTCGCGTTTAAACATGTTTAAACAACCATAATGTATTAATATTTTATATCACTGTATTCGAGAAAGTCTACAGGATCTTTTGCTGTAAAGAACAATTCAATATCTTTTATAATAACATCACAATATTCGTTCTAAATTGAAAAATATGTTTTTTTCAAACTCAAGTTTCTCAAAAACTGTGCGTCTAGGACAAAAGTTAAAAACAGATTCGTAATCAGCGTGAAAAACTCTACAAGATTCGCGTAGTGAGAATCGAAACGTTTTTTGGCTATTGGACAGTGTTATTCGTACTGTGGGATTTGAGAATAAGTTATTAGGATACACACGTTGAAAGGAAAGACGAAGATACGTTCTCTCTAATGCCGCATTCATACCTTCCTCTCGATATCACGCGATTATTTCATACTTCGCACACATCATATACGTCACGCACGCACATGCATACATCACAGTTAAACGCTGCTGCACAGTACTAATAGGTGGATTATGAGTGTTACATTTATATTAGTATTACAAATAGTAATACACCTATCTAGGTACAGTGTTAGATTAAATCCTTACTAAACTGTGAAATTAATCTTATTTGTATATTGAAAACACTTATTTGGACAATGGAGAATTCAGACATCATCGGTTCGGATAATCGAGGTTGTACTAAATCGTCAATTGTAGAAGCAAACATGTTCCGAATTACAATATGTTTGTTCCCATTTTATTCCGAAAAATGTCACGAATATTTTGGCAAACAGTTTGGACATTGAATTAGTACTTTCATATCGATATTCTGTATCATGTATCCAGTATCATGATCATTTCCTCGGCGATGGAGCTTCTGACAGATATTAATATAACAGATAACAAGTAACAGATATTAAGAAAAAAGGAAAACTTGCATTAAATTGGTAGAAAACAAATAATAAATATCCAGAATATAAAAAAATTCAGAATTTCTGGATTTTCCAAAGAACCATGAATTTATTAGTCTGTTTGTCACTACTAAAGGTATAGGCCGCAGTAAATTTGTCACAAATATCGTGCACATCTCTTTGACATACTATATCTAGGCATGACTGTACATAATAGTGAATTAGAGTGAAAGAGTTAGACAGGCAAGTTAGTATGGAGCTACGCCGCAGGAACTATTCTCTTAACATTCGTCCTGTGCCAAGTAAGTTTGGAACGGGTTAGCGTATCATCCTCTATGAGTCTTCGATGTCCCCCACGGGTATGCGTCCCGTCTCATCAAAGCACCGATTCGACTTGCTAGTTGCTGTACTCAGCAGCTCACGTCTTTAAGGCTATTCGGTTAGACGTTATCGAAGGGCTATTAAACCTCGGAGAATGTTCGAGAGCGTCTTGGCTCGGGATGACCCATCTTAATGGCAAGTGGCGCAGGAACAACGGAAATTCGTATAAAGATGGGAGGTGTCTATAAAATACAGTCAACGGTTCTTACAAAAATGTCAATGTGAATGTAACTGCCATGTCTGCAAATAAATATCGAACAATCCAATTTGCTTGGGAAGTAGAACACGAAGACGATATTTAGGTCAAAAAACATCGATGGATATTCAACTCCGTTACAAGAGATTTTTTTATTATTTAATTCCACGTGTTATAACGTTACGTCGATGGGATATTAGGCCATTGCGTGTGAATTACCTGTTTTTAGAATGCAAATTTCATGAAGCGTTTTAATAAAAAAATACTATTATAGTCTATAGCCGTGATGGGCACGATAGGGGCCCCTCAAACGTCCGCTACTCCCACCAACCCACTCTCTTCCATGCGCGAGGCCTACGCACTGTGCGCGACGGGCGAAGTACTTCCTTCCTGTATGGTAACGGCGGATGCTGGTGGGGGACAGTGGACGTTATGGTGGGGACGATTTTGTCTCAATTGTGACAAAAATGCCCATCCCTGATCTATAGACATATTATACATTATTTTAAGGTAAAAAGTTGATCTTTATGATCCTGTATTAATTTCTATTCACATAGTTGATTTTGTTTTTAAGTCAAGTTTATTGAATTGCACACAATATTCATTAAAGGTAGAAGAATCTCAAATACGTAAATGTGTTTTTAATTTTGTAAATGAAGAATGTGAATAACCGAACAGTTCGATTTTTACCGTAATACAATCGAGATAGAGAGAATTTTGAAAACATCCAATTTTACACGTTGTGTAAAGACATAGTCTTTAAAAGGCATCGGTATCTTATACACAAAACTGATAAAGAACTGTAATCGCTTCAATCGTTTTCCTATATGAAAATTTCAGATTGATGCATTTTAATTTATTAAACATGTCAATGCAATGTTCAGTAGATCGTATCTATTAAAAATAAAATTACAGTAGTTTTACCCACTTATTTTAATGTACATATACATTAAATTGGTACGGAAACTAGAATTTTACAAACACGAGAAAATTTGTCAGCTTAAATGACAAAGATTGGAGTATATTATAATTCAATTCGGTATAATGATTTCTAGTGGAAATTTCTTTAGTACTTTACAATTGAGTTAAATAGACAATTTTGGACCACGATATTTTTTTGCAATATTAATTAAACAGAAATTGAGTTTATAATAATACTACGCATATAATAATTACTGTATCGCTATTTTTGTTGGTAATAACATCAACAAATGAATTCCAAAATAAATTATAAAAACAAAAGTCAGAATGTTTATAATAATACTACGCAAATAATAATTACTGTATCGCTATTTTTGTTGGTAATAACATCAACAAATGAATTCCAAAATAAATTATAAAAACAAAAGTCAGAATGTCTTATATCGAGACAGCAGATCTTTATGGAAAATCAAATTTTTGTGCATCAATTATAGAATAGTGGAACTAAGTAAACTTCCCTAAGTAAATTTTCCTTATTAATAATTACAATGTATTAAAAATAATATATCAACATTCTTGAATCTTTCCATTGTTTTAAAATGCACATACTCAGTCTTGTTATAAATGCATAAAATCCACAGTCTACATACTTATAACTAACTTCTCACTTCCTGTGGATCTTCTCCCACAAGAAATTGCTTAAGCATGGTACTATACATTTAATTAAGGTGAATCAATATTATAACGCTTCAAAGTATTAATACTTCACGTTTCACCTGAGTATTTCCTTAACAAGTATTAAGTTTTAGTATACTAGTGAACGTCTCATCCCTAGAACTGGCAAATAATGAGCTATTTAAAGTCAAATAAAATTAAATGAGTGTCATAAATATACAATTCATATCTACATTTTTTTTTACTACAAAATTCTAATTGCATTGTTAATTTCAAAATAATGGTGTTCTGTTAAAATCTTGTGAACAAAACAAGGAAACATATTAATACATTTAGCTGACATAACACTTTAAAAATAAATTTTACGAATATTTAATTGAAATCATTATTGCCAATTATGGAGAATTTTATTACACAAATTTCATTTTTACTTTACTCTTGAAAAATAAGATTGATGTTCCTTTTTATGGTAGTTCTTTAAACTTCACAATCGAAGTAAAGTAAGATTTATTTATAATTGTGGAAAACGCATTACAGAAACATATTCCGTTTAATCAGAAATTAATTTACACATCTGTAACGACAAATTTACCTCGATTCTCTATTTGCCAGAACACACTTATAGGTATTCTCGCTTGCAGGCGTTCCTTCACGAATCGACACGATTTACTTCCGAGATTTATGGATCTAGTGGTCTTGAAAGGATTCAAGATACAGCCATTTACGACCTTGTTGCATTGCTTGCAATATACGCGTTAACGCCTCAGAAATTGGATACATAGATACGAAATTGAACAAGGCTGCACAAGAGTTTAATAATAAATGTTTCTTCTTTTCCTTTCTTTATTACTACAGGGTGGTAAAAACGGCCGAAGACTTTATGAGCTTGTAGTATGCATTAAACGTAGCAATTTCTACTGCACAAGAATAAAATTTGATAAATGTATATGCTTATGTATATTCATGTTGTATCATTTCTAAAATTTTTGATTTACTTATTTTTTAATTTAAATTGCTGTAATACATTAACACAATCATAGTACAACGAATGAGAGTTAAACCATAGTTAATAAGTTTATATACATGTTTTCACTGTAGTTTGTTCAATCCAAAGCTGCTATATAAATGTCTATATAAAAATAACTTTCCAGTAGCATGACACAACTAGAAAGAACAATTTAAATCACTTGTTGGGTTGAGTGAATATCCGAAAAACAAACAATACTAATTCAGTGATGATACTTTTCTGTTTCTAATTATTATTTTATGGAATTTTTACGAACATGTTTGCGACATTTTTCTGATTGTTTAGTTTACTTATTATTTAATTTACATTGCTGTAATACATTAACACAATCATAGTACAACGATTGAGAGTTAAATATTGTTGGACGAATTTACTTATTCAGGTCTGAATACTAAAAGAGCAAATAACTAAATTTATATCTCAAATTCGTAACTACTTCAATCAACGTCGTAACACAGGGATGGGCATTTTTGTCTCAATTGAGACAAAACCGTCAACACCATAGCGCCTACTGCCCCCCACCAGCATCCGCCGTTACCATAGAGGAAGGACGTACTTTGACCGTCGCGAACAGTGCGCAGGCTTCGCGCATGAAAGAGAGATTGGTGGGAGAAGCAAGCATTTGACGGGCCCCTAACGTGTCCATCACGGTCGTAACATAATCAATGCAATGAGTTACTTTATCTACATCTTACAATGTTCGATATTACTCACAGTGGCTCTCGTAATTATTCAAGCACTTTATAAAGCAGAACAAATTTTTAAATGTGTACCGAACGACTTCAGTTTTTCTGCGGAGCTAGAAAGATTTAGTTTGTGGATGACGCGTAATGGAAACTTTGAAAAAATTGCATTTGGTCGGAATCACGAAGAAAATAATTAAAGTTGCTTTTTACCATTTTTGTATTTGTAATGAAAATTTAAAAACTATGTTTTGTAGATTCATGTCAGTTATCAACATACTTCTTCACCGTTTGTTAATAAAATTGGTTATGAGCTACAAACGATTAATGATGGAAAAATCGCAGCCCTGAAGTCATAAAAAAACTGCAAATTTGTCGACTAACATTGTTTAACTTACATTTAAAAAAAGGTGTTCTATTCTAAAGGATGTTTAAACAATTGCTCAAGTCACTGTACATTCACCTTATAGCTTCATTGATAGTTAAATCTTTAAATTATAAAAGAAATTAAAATGGTAAATATTTATCATGTCTAACCCTATTATGATTTAATATTACAGAAAGATAATCAATGAACAAACCACTGTAGATATATGCAGTAGAACCTCGATTATCCGAATCATGCTTCAAATCTAAATCGCTCAATCGAAGGCGATTTAAATGCAACAGTATTTATTTTACAAATTAATACAGATTGAAGCTAGCAATGTAATGTTATATGAACTATCAGGTGCCCTTATGTTTAGTTCGGATAGTCGAGATTCTACTGCAATAAAAGAACAATAATACGTGTAACAGAAGACAATGTAAATTATATGAACGTAAACAACAATGCGCTAAAAAGAAAGGAAACAAATTCTTCGTCTTCTGTTATCGACCCCAAGGAAATGGCATCCATTGGGAGTTCAGCGAATGCGTATCTACACACCTGCGCTAACCATATAGTGCACCGTACGAGGGTCCAATTGACAATATCCTGGTGCAAATAGAGATTCGCTGAGCACAGTCGGATTGGTGTGGACAGTATAAGTCTGTAGCATAAAACTTTGTGAATACGTGCACACTCGCCTAGATAGTTTCAACCCCTTGAGTCACGGATAGACTGCATGCAAGTTCTATCACATTGGCGGGAACCTCATCGCTTGTGAATACAAAACAGAAGACGAAATAGAAAACTTTATCAAGTTCATAAGTGTTACAAAATTACTGACAAGAACAGCATAACAGACTATACAGGGTGTTTCGTCTAAAACAGGACACCTAAATATCTCCTCTAGATCTGAAAATACAAAAAATGTTTCTGACGTAATCTGAATGGTTTCAAAAGACGAATCAGATGGAAGAATCGTTTTTTATAAATTGTAATTTTCTAATCGTTTTTTCAAGGTCACTCGTGTTTTTTTACATATATACACACATTTTTTGTTGTTGTATGTTATAGCAAACATTATTCAAGTTCATGGTCGAATTTCTGTTACTGTTGGAATCTGAAATGTCACTGAAAGTAAGTTCTGCATTAATTGTCAAATTTTAGAGTTCACGGTCATTTCAAGGTCGTGCTATTAAACATGGATGAATGCACAATAATGTTTGCTATAACATACAACAGCAAAAAATGTATGTATGTAAAAAAAACACGAGTGATCTTGAAAAAACGATTAAAAAATTATAATTTATAAGACACGATTCTTTCACCTGATTCGTCTTTTGAAACCATTTAGATTACGTTAGAAACATTTTTTGTATTTTCAGAGGTAGAGGAGATATTTAGGTGTCCTGTTTTAGACGAAACACCCTGTATAGTCGCAAAATACTGAGAAGTTGATGCAACTGTGTCAAATCTAAGAAATAAAATGATGTGAGGGACTTCGAAAGTGCAAGGCAACGATTAATGCAATCAATTGGTGTATGAGTAGTCATTGATGGAGTCTAAATATATGTAATTCATAATAAACATTTGAAGAAACATTGAGACTACTACTTTTTAATACGAGGAAACATAATAACAATGCAAGTTTAAAAACAATTTCCAACCATGAAATTCATGGTAATCGAGATGTTATGAAATAACAACGATCTCGACAAAATTATTGAATTAATCAAATTCTAAAATTATCACTGCATTTTGTTAAAATTTGTATATTGTAAAGTGATATTTATTTATAGTTTTTGTTTCGTTTAAGTGTTGACGTAATTTTTGTAATATTAGCTTAAGAGATATAAGTACGAAATTTCAATTTTTTCAATTGTTAATACTATCTGTAAAATATGCATCTGTTTCCATCAGATGATTTCAGCATCGGAAGTATCAAGCGAACAAAATATAGTTCTCTAATTTTTTATAAAAATTGTAGTAATATATTTCGTCAGATGCCACGCGATGTTAATTACAATAAAGGCACGAATAAATGAATCTGTTCAATAATTTTCTACAGCAGTGTTTTCAGAGTTTCGCTATATATTAAAAATCATTTCGAGTTTTAAAGATTTTTCCAATTATTGGTTCTACTGATTCTACTGATGTATATTTAATTTACCGTTTAGTTAAAGACGCAAATGCAGCTTTGGAATGCTACCGGGATGTATCAAAGCAGTTTCAACGATCTTCTTATATCTTTCATGCCAGCATTAACCGTTTTGACTAACAGCATTAACCTAGTATTAACCAGTCACTTCATTATTCTTAAATAAGCCTAAGGTAGCTTTTGCCAGCTTCACAGATCCGTCCAGGCAGCTTTAAACAGCTTCTTGGCAATGACACTTAAATAGCTTCAACTTACTTCAGCTAGTTCTTTAAATATGTCGACGTTCATTTATTCAGTTCTTTGGCACTGACATTAACACCAGGGCACCGGGCAATTAAAATCACCTCTTTGTAATACCTTACAAAAATGACATGAATATCGTTCAATTCTATAAATATCGTTTAACTCTGTGACATTCGTGGGGAAGATATCGCTATTATAAGGAAGCTATTGAAAAGAATAAAATAACATTAAAAAATAAAATTAATACATTTCTATGACATTTTGTTTTTTTTATTATAAGCTTTTTTGGCCCTTGAATGGATTGATTGGTTATAGAATAAAAAACATGAAGAAGATCGATATAACATATTCAATTGTTCTATATGGGAATTAGATCATCTATTAACTTTTTCCTGCAAAAGCACCTTAATGGCTCAAGTAATTATGAAGCAAAATGCTTGGATCTTTGGTCTTAATTAGTAGAAAAATAAGTTAAAAAATAAATTTTCAGGTACGAAAATACAATATAGTGGAATAGAATAGCTTACTGAATAAATAATAAACTGTATAAAAAACTGAAAATTATTCAGTATAGCAGATTATTTGAATGTTTTATTTTGACAGCATTGGCAGCTTTATTTAATTCTTTTCTCATGTAGGTATTTCACACACCTAAAGCTACTCAAACTGTACAATTGCGTTAACGGAACATATTAATCTACTCAATTACTGTTTGGAAGAGTAATATATAAATAATGCAGTTTTTTATATAATTATTTTTTAAGAAAAATGTCTCCCGTTACTACAACTTTTTATGATTCAATGGTAAATATAGCACATCGACGTTTATTAATATAGATAAGTGTTGGGTCATTCCACTCCAAATCGATTATACTTTCACATCAATGTATGTAATTTTATTTAATATTAAGTACGACGTAGCGCATATAAACTCATAGAAGATAAATGTATCTCATTTCTCTGAATTTTAATTATTGCAGTAAAGTACAATCATTCGAATTTTGCCATTTTTCTTTTCATAAAAACTATCGGTAGTTATTAATTTTCATCCCGAGCAATACACAGTTAATTAAACAATTTTTTTTACATTTTAATCTGAAACAATTGACTTAACATATTAGTATTTTCTAAAATAATGAAATGACATTGAAAATTGTAAATAAATCATTATTTTGTAAATGTCTCCTTCGAAACTGTAAATTTTTCAAATTTCGAAGGTACAGTCGAACCTCCATAACTCGAATCTCAAAGGAAGAACTAAAATCTTCGAGTAAGAGAGGTTTATCATACGAAAATGCGACTTACAGAGGGTGTGTACAAGAGTTAATAATATTTGCTGATTGTAATAGTTTTAAAGAGAGAAAAGTTCAATTTTTGGAGATGAGTTATTTATTATATACATGTAGTAAATATAATCTACTAGGCTCTTATATAGTACTGTTACATATTACAAAAATCTGAGATTTTACTCTGCGTTAATGAATTAACAGATTGTTGATCAATGGTATTTTCAACGGTAACCAAAGCAGAGTATTAATTTTCTTCAATATCGTAGCATTTTTTTACGGAACTTCGTAAAACATTTACTACTGTTTTGTTTTTCAGCATTCGAGAGAATTCTAACAGTTGACATAAAGGCGGCAGTACCGATCGATTGATTACTGATACGCGACACATAGCTATACCTTCGAATTGTAGAGTTTGCGACGATAAAAGTTTGACTTATAGAGGTAAACTTCGACTTGTAAGCGGTCTGGCTATTTTAAATTCGAGTTACAGAGGTAAAAGAATGCCTTTGATCTTGTGGAAAATAAGTCGATTTAAAGGAAGTTTTAATTCGATTTATACAGGTCATTAAAGTATAGCGGAAGGGAATGAACAAAATTTTCGTCTTATAGATGTTTTCGAGTTAAAGTGCTTGGAGTTATCGAGGTTTGACTGTATATGACTGTAACCTATCGGATCCTAGCTACAAAATGATCCCTGTTTAAAGATGGAATCTTTGAAGTTAATCACCTGTTTTAATGATTTATTAAAGATATAGGTAATGTGCTCTACTTCTAGTATACGTTTAACGCTTCGGCTGAACTTCCGAAGACGTCCGTGCTCAGAATTGGATGAAATTTTGGAAATGGGTTCCTTTTTTACTAAAATGATGATTGTCAGTGGATTTTTAGCGACTCGAAAATTTTTTTTTACCATTTTAATGTCACTCTCTACCTTTGTACAAGATTATCGGAGCGCCGAATAATCCCTTTAGTTTTTTAACAGTGTTCTTTATCACAATGTAATTCAAACTGTGACCGTTACGGTCAAGTTCCAATGTCTATGTACAGCATGGATGGCCAATTTTGCCTCAATTGAGGCAAGACCGTCCACACCGTAGCGCCCTCTGTCCCCTTCCAGTAAGCACAGCACAATGGGGCAACGAAGACACGAGACATCAGACAACGAACGTGGGCGCTGCATGAAAGAGAGGTTGGTGGGAGAAGCAGGCGTTTGAGGGACTCCACCCGTGCCCACCACTGATGTACAGTGTCAACAGCACAAAATAACAACACAATAAAACTCCTTTACAAAATGATTGAGATCAATCGTTTGAATTAACACAGAAACGCGGCGAGATCGACGCGTTACGTCGTGTATTCAAAGTCTGCTCGCGAGCACGCGAAAATTGCCGAGCACGGCGTTTAGAAAGAGCGAGATAAAGGTCTTACTGTTACCGAGCGCGGTCGACAGAAGAAGAAGGAAGCGTAACGGCTCTCGATCGCGAGAGCCCGCGAATTCGTCGTGACGTCATTATCACCAACGATACAGGTGGCTCTGTTCCATTTAGGCCTCTATTGCCGATTAATAGATGGCCCATCCTGTATCGTTAGGATAGACTCCGTCCCACTTCTGTCTTCCCGCCTCTCGCCACTCGTTACGCGAGCGAATGTCTGCTTGACGCCGCGGCTCGCTCGTCCAATCCCAAACCAGTGATGGTATATGATCACGGTTTTCTCGCGCATGCGCGACGATTTTAGCGTCAGTAAAGTACACAGTTGGGTTAAAATGGGGTACCTTAGTCACCCCACATAGATTCGCAAATTTTTTTTTCGATTTTCAAATATGAATTGACAAGTAGCTCCTTCTCCAATACTAGTTGCCATTATGAAATCGAATATATTAATATTAACTTACCAAAATTTCGAAGTACGGTCGTCTCGTCGTGTCATCTTGCACTCTTCTGTCCGGTTTCCTGCCAACAATAGTTCTCTCCTACTTTCCCCACAAACATAAGCCGTACGGTACGTTCCTGCATTTAGTCGCGCATGCGCGAAAAAACCGAGACCATATACCATCACTGTCCCAAACAACCTTTCTGAAAAGAAACGCCTGTTGATAACCAGAAATGTTTATTTTAAGAGCGGGCGAAAATGATATTAGTCCGAGTTAGGTTTGGCTAGATGACTGAAGTTTGTTAATCTGGAAGTGGATTTACTTTAATAATAAACCGTGGGAAATTTTTTGAAAAAAAGGTCTCGGTTAGCCAGGACCTAACTAGGTTAGGACTGGCTAGGAATTTGTGTGCGAAACGAATTAATTGAATCAATAATAAAGGTATGAAACCATGTGGGCCGTTGACGACTTTGTCGGTAAGACAGAGAGTGACATTAAAATTGTAAAAATTTTTCTTCGAGTTGCCAAAAATCCTTCTGACAATCATCATTTTAGACAAAAAGGAACCTATTCACAAAATTTTATTCAATTCTGAGCACGGACGTCTTCGGAAGTTTAGTCAACCCTTTTAATACTGCTTTGTCTCTCACAATGAATGATATTTAGAGTATAATTGATACTTTATATCTCGATAATAGTTTATGCAAAATCAAAAGTATTCTAGTGTTTTGAAAGTATATTGGTGTCACCTTCAAGAATACGTAATCAAAAATATAGGTTTCCACTGAAAATTTCAATTCCAATGTCAAACAAATACAATCATCATGTATTCTCTTCTATATCATACAACTTTCTTCTGAAATATTTTTTCGTGGCACCTATGTTGGCAGATCACGACGTATCGTGTACAAAGCAACGTGATCGAGAGTTAAATAATTATGGATACCATTACTGAATACATACGTTTATTAGAATATGTATAAAAGTATAACTACAACCTACAATTTTCGAGCAATGGAATTTTTTTTCCAGAAACGGGCTTTTAACTCACTTACTTTCTAATACTACCTCGATCTTACCTCCGTGCTAGGAGTAAGACGGGAGCTCACCGGCATCGATCTCGATCCAACTGAAAATCGCGAGTATCTTCGCGTTCCGTTCTGTTTGCGCGACACTTGATTTTGCGGCGCGTAAAAGGTAGATTAATTAGACCAAGTTTCCTTATGTTTGTTTCGCGTATGTGCGGGTTGCGTTGTTGGCAATGTGCACGTTTGAACGGGGACCTCAACAGTCGTACGACCTTAATAAATACTTCATCAAATTCCCGCATAAACCTAAATACGCAAATTTGTGCAAGTGGTTCTAATTATTCGATCATCCACTGTACCTTTTTAATTGTCCGGTAAATTGTCTAGCAATCGGATCTAGTTTCGAAAACAGCATGAGTTCTCACGGAGGCGCATAGTGTCGCTGTCCAACAACTGGTTAGAAGTAATCACGATTCAAAGCTTGCCGTGAAAGACGTAAATCGTGGAGTATTATTTAAAGCGAGTTACAGGAGGTATTAAGGTGAATTGTCATTCAGGAGGCAGAGAAGTCGTCGTGAAATAAAAAAAAAACGTGTAAATTGACTTTGAACAAACCTTTGGTCGATCCTACTAATGCCGCGTAGGTTAAACACAGTACACATACCGCACGCCGTTGTCGTGCTTCAGCTTTCGAAGTTGTCGATTCGATTCGAGGAACAATTGTTATCCCGTTAACGCTAATCCAGTGTGGAACAAGTCACGATTCATGGTACAAACACAATTACGTCGACGTAGGTACCCTGATTCCCTTGAACGTACAAAAGGTCTTACGTACCTCCGTGGTTGCGCGCTTTAAGGTATGTATATCGAAACCCGCGTCACTGCCGCTGACAAGAATCTCATTGCAAATTCATTGCCGGCTAATGATTCGCGTGAACGCAGCGGAAAGCCTGTTACATTCGACCCGTAACACTCGACGCTTTATGGAAATTGGATTCAATGTATGAAGTGGCGTAAAACTAAAAGCCGGATTATAGCATTTTCTATCGTAACAAGTAAAGGATGGGACAGGAAAACTAAAACTTCATTTTTTTAAATAACACGTTAATTGTCACGTCAGACAAGCAAACAGAAATAAAAGGATAGGACACCCTATCAAATTGTTAATTTTTATTTAGCAGATAACATAAACGAAATTTCGTGTGCATACATCGTTTTACACCGTTTTTGTTTAGTTAGCTCAGTTGGTAAAAGTAAAATAATGCTCTGCAAGAATTCATCTAGAAAAATGTAAATTTTCAAGACAAATTAATGGGATCAAATGATAGGACATGTGTTTTAAAAATGGAATTTACAAAACAGATTCACCAGTTTCGGTTAATATTCAATAATTTGTAGAACTCCATGTTTTATCATGAAAATTATTCGTTTGGACAGATATTTGTAGAATTTTTCAATTATTGCCATAATTGATGCTATTCATGATCAATTTATTATTTTAATTCGCGAAGAATTAAAAATTGTCGGCTCTACCGCTCTCGCCAGTTAAAAATATTTTCAATAATATTAACCCTTTGCACTCGGAGCTATTTCAACTAAAAAGCCAAACATTTCTTCTAACCTAAAATATTTCCATCGTACATAAGTTTTTTTCATTATATGCGTACGAAACTGATATAATACCTCATACAATATTTAAGTGTTTAGTATTTCAGTATATATGAGCAAATTTAATCATGTAAACAATATTCTGAATAATGGTGTAGCAATTTGTATTGGTGCCTCAGAATCGCCATTGGAGTGCTAAGGGTTAAGATCCGAAGATCTTGCTGACCAGCCCAGAATTTTAATCTTTCGAATTAATCTTTCGTTCTGTGTATTCTCGTTTTACAATCAGTTGCCATGATTTTAAAAGGTATAAGCATCCGTCGTTTTGCATATTGGTTTTATACTATATCGTTGTCATAATTTTGAAAAAACTCTGCAGTATAATCTCGAAACGTTTTCAATTGATCATGAATTTCATATTTAATTTTAATTTTAGATATCAAAGAATATATATACACTTACAGTGAATAATAAAATTGTTAGTCACAGTATGAAAAGTATATTTATGAAGTATTCGACAAATAGTGTTGTCTACAGTGCCCTTATACGTATACTGGCAATTTGCAAACATTAATGTTTCCTAAAAATAATAAGAATTCATTTTCATCTAAGAATGGACTATTTCAATGTAAATTTATACAAGTTCTCCAATAATTTGTTCATCCACGGTATACTGAAAATGGACTGTATATTTTTATGCACAATCAAAATTGTTTGCATTAATTGCAAGATCCAAGAGCTACATAGACAGTTGTTTATCAGTTTGAACTAATACCACAGTGTTTTCAAATTCTTTAAATGTTCTTATTGTTTTGCATTTGATCTACTCACTTTGTATTAAATGCATAAAATCCGCAAAGTATTACACTAATCAGTAATACCTTCTAATAATATTGTAGCGAATGAGTTCCAGTGTGGACACGCCTTAAGATAGACAGGCGTAGAGTGGAGAGACTAAGAGATGTGTGTTGAATGCCCGGTAGCGTGCGTCGTAAGCGTGCAACTATGGAAATTTAGTTTTTATACTTCATATTATAATAAATATATTTAATCGTTAATGGTGCATTGGTTCATTCGTATCTCTACCACGTAGCTTTATCCACTGTACACCGCAATCTTCCAACAAATATCAATATTCACAGATACTGATTTTCCGCGATAATTTGAAAACTTGTAGTACAAAAACAGCAAAGTGTACAATATACAGATTCTATCGTTCTATTGACAACCTTTAATGAAATATATGAAAATACATGATTCTAATCAAATATTTTATTACATTATAGTAATCGATTTTCGTTCTCAGTATTCATAGCGATCCTGTTAAAACGTAATGGTGACTTTATATTATCATATTTTGAACATATGTATATAATATAAATATAATTTAATGAAATAAAAATGGTGGTGAACTCTTAGATGAGGGCCCTCCCCTTAGTCTTTAACGGGACTTTTTTTAATCACTTTATTTTGACGCATATATGTATAATACAACAGAAAAAATAAAAAATCTGTCAATCGGACCTCGATGACCTTAAAAAAATATAAAGTATTACAGAAACGGGTGAAAACGCTATATCCTTATGGGATATTGGTTCGTTGATGGATTTTCGTAAGCGTCGTCGGGCCTGCTCAAATACAGGGTGCGGTCGAATATTATTTACAAGCAGGCAGAAGGTGATTCCTTATGAACAAATAAGAAAAAGTATATAATACAATTTTTTCGTACGAAAGTTAGTTTTCGAGAAAATCGAGCTTGAAAATGCAGCGTTCTATTAGCTAGAAATCGTCTGACGCGTCTGAACATGACCAACCAATTCTACTTTCTGCGTACACTAAAGTACGCAAACCCGACGAATCTTTAAATTCGGTTTTCTCGAAAACCAGGAGGTAATCAAAAAAATGTTATTCCTTTTCTTCGATTTATTTTTACATGTAGAAACATCTTCTGTCCGCTTGTATATGTTATTCGGCCGCAGCCTGTACTCCATAAGGAATAGTATCTTCACCCGTTTCGGCAATATTTCGACAGTTCTTTTTAATTTTCCTGTTACTTGTTTGTTAAAACAGAGTAATTAGAAAAAATGCCATTAAAATATGAGCAGAGGATCTACAAGTTCACCAAAATTGTTTATCTGTATTTTTATTAATACAGAATAGATAATGTTCGTTGTAATTGTACATACATTTACCTTTTAAATTTCTACTAGGATCGTTTCAAATTCACAATGCATACGGAAGAGTTTAAGTAAAGGTTATAACTGCAGTTCCATTTTGAAAACGAATAACTGAATTTTGCATGCATGTCGTTAGTTGCAGGTAAAAAAAGCAAGGTAATCGGAAGCCAAACCATATGGTGGTATCCAAGCTTTCGTTTACCATCTTTTTTCATTTCTATATGACAGTTGCGTGACTCGTGGTGCATAGTTTGGCTAAATCTGCATAATCATCTGGAAATATATACTTGAAAGTAGCCGCTAGAAATAAAACTCGTCTTGGGCAAAATAAAAATTAATAGTCGAGGCAAGGGTAGAGATATGCAAAAATAAATCACTTATATATTCATTGTTGACTCTTTCGCACAAAATATTAATCAGTTTGTAAAATTATTGTAGAACAAAATCTTTTTTGTTGTTGATCTATACAATTATTCTATATTAAATGTACTTACATTAAAATTTCATAGCATTCAAATTTTAAGGTTACGTTTACACATACCACCGAAAATATTGTAGTAAGAATCGGAATTTTATTCATAAGTGTAAAAATATTATTTACTCTGTAATATCTTAATCATTTGTTAAGTATATAATATAAAACTTTACGACTATACAGGGTGTCCCAAAAATGTTGTACTTCCTAGAAAACGATGAACCTTGAGGTTATTTGAAGTAATTCTTTCCTTCGAAAAAATGTTCTCCTCGGCTTCGTTTTCGAGTTATTAACGAAAAATGCGGTTTGATCAGAGTGCGGTTACAATAGACAGAATCTGGCCCGGCCAACAACGCCAGGCATAGTGAAGCCTGTCGTCGAGCCAGAATCCGTCCGCTGTAGCCGGGCTCTGATTGGTCCCTGTTTTCTATTAATAACTCTTCAACAAAGCCGCCGAGAACATTTAGGCAACGAAAAAAGACACACTTCAAATCACTCATTTCAAGGAAGTACAACATTTGAAGAAGTCCTCTTGGAGATACAAATGAAAATTTTCTAAACATTCATATACGTTTAGATAGATCTGCTAATAAATTCCTTAAATTTTTCTAACTAAAACTTCAATCTATAATAGTGCATGTGATTTTTACAGTCACTGTAAATGTAAAATTGCAATGTATTATAATTAGACTACGGATTTTATGCATTTATGAAAAAATGAGTACTTACAATTTACAGCAGTTGATATATTAAAAAGATTTAAGGACATCAATGTATTAGTTTCAACTCAATAAGGTAATTAAAAGAAGACAGAAATTTCTATTTAGCTCCTATGTCTTGCAATCAATGCAAACATTTTTTATGCGTTTTTATAAAAAAAACCTAATTATAATTCATGTGGTTGTTGAAGATAGATTACAGATAATACGAACATATACAATCAGAATTGTAATAAAATCAAACCAAAAACTATGAAATTGGGTCACTTTAAAATTTCTTCCCATTTTCGATGATAAGAGAAGATTCAATTTTGAATCATTTTTAGATTCTGCTTGGCAGAAGAAGTTTCGCCTTTGATAATTTTAAAGAACGAAGTTAGTAGCTCGCGCCGTGTTTGAAATGTCGTGCACGGAAACTTGAAAAACATGATTTCGAGAGAAATGCGTTTAAAGGCTTGGTTTATCTTTTTCACTATGCAATTTGCACCTACACGTAAGAAAATACCTTCTATTCACACCGTAAACGCTTTACTTCTTCAGAAATATTTCCACCACATTCTTGTAATACCTTCTTGAAATCTCGGAATATCTTCATTTTGAATTCAACTACAATTCTCAAAAAATTCAAGAATAAATGTTTATTATTATTATTGGTTCCATTAGTTTGTTCTGAATATTGATAAAACTATAAGGTTCGTACGCAACATACATAATAAATTGTGACATGATAAATGAATGACTTTTATTCTTCATAACAATGACTTTCAAATGCAAATCAAGTGCACTTGCACGGCAGAATGACACATCATGTTTACACAAAGTGTACATGCGAGTACAAACACGTTCATCTGTATTCATGATATGTATACACTTGTTAGTTAATGTATTTACGCACTAATATAATATTAAATGTATTAACAATTACTAAAATTTCAACTTATATTTGTAGAAACATGCATACTTGATTTTATAATGTGAGCACATAAAAAAGACACGTACATCTTCATTTGTCCATTTACTTTTGGATTTGAAGTATTAATTAATTTTTTATATTAATTATATATATATATATATATATATATATATATATATATATAAAACTTTCCAGCCGAATATCTCGAAAAGTATGAATGATATTAAAAAAGTGTAAATCACGTCCAAGGATTTCGATGGGGGAAGGAGGGAGGCAGTATCAGTTTTTTATTTGGTCAGCGTTTTCAAGGTCATTTGAAGGTCAACTTTGTTTTTTCAAACGTAAATCTATATTTTTTATTATGAGATCTTATTGTACGTAAAAAGACCAGCAATTTTCGTAGGATACTTTTTTTTATAAGCGCACTAGTTTCGGAAATATTTAAAGAGAGACTTTTTACGTACATGATCCCATAATAAAAAATATAGGTTTCCATATGAAAAAACAAAATTAACCTTCAAATTACCTTGAAAATGCCTCCCAAATAAAAAACTGACACGCCCCCCCCCCCCTCTTTCCCCCTTGATGTTCTTGGATATGTATTTTACACTTTTTTAATATCTCTCATACTTATCGAGATATTCGGCTGGAAAGTTTTCAAATGAACACCCTGTATGTAAGCTCATAAAACTTCAATGTAACCTAAATTACTATCACAATTAATGTATTAGTACATTTTCCTATGAAATATTACATACTTTGTTGAATAAGATGTACATTTGAAGAATTGATGTATTTGTTTTAATAAATTGTTTGGTAAATTAGTACATTTAGTAGTAACTGTAGACACTTACAGTTTCCAAATTGATCATGAAGTTCGAACATTTATTTTTGTTTCATCAAAGGTCATCCAAATGTGAAGTTTACATACAGTTTATGCTATAAAAAATTTGTCAATGTGTTATCGCACGAAATGCAGATCTCAAGTACCTTCAATGTCATGTAATTTAACATCATTGTATTTTTTTGTGGGGTTTCTTGAAAAAAAAATTGAGTCTGTGCTTACAAGTCACAAACAAGTAATGACCTAACGAACAAGTTGCAATTCGTGAAATAACTCCAATAACATATCGAAAATTCATTGAAAATTTCGGTACTCGTGTTGACGGTAGCAGGCGCAGTCGTGATGCAGATTTCAATGATATTCTGTTCCCCGTATAACTGTACTAGATCATACATTATTAAGACGATTCATGTTGGCGCGCGATTTTAGATGACCCTTTATTTCAATAAATATATTAAATTTATTTTTTTTTATTAAACTGTAGCAATTTTTAGAAGATTTAAGTTGAAATGTTGCGGACGTATTTTAGACACTGTACACTTTCAGAAAATGAAAAAGGAAAAAATTCGTTCCTCCTACACGTGAAGGTATTTACGTCACTTAATAAAGCGACAAGAATAGTACACTGAACACTCCAAGGAAGGAGTAATTCTCACGGAATTGGCCTCTCTTCCTCTCTCTCTACAGAGATTAATTCAATGGTGTTTTCTGTTCAAGAGTTGAAAATACCTGCTCCTTTAAAAATACCATTATACTCTGGTGCACTTTACCCGAATCTGCCGTTAGCTAGTCTAGTAGATAAAATAGCAGCGAAAAAAGATCGAGATGATAATGTAGGAGCCATCCTAGCCTTTATGGTTTTTCCTAAATTGAATGGTCTTAATAACTGTTGCCTTAAACGGCTTCCCTGTCTGCTGTAAACTTGCTACGTTAAGAATGTTTTCTTCTCAACAAAATGAAAACATACTCGAATGTGTGCTTATGAAATTTCATAACTATGTAGTGACACAACGACGACACAGTAGAAACTACAATATATTATCGATATCCGTTCAAAACACGGGTCCGGCCAGGACAGTTATCGGCCAGGTATACTATTCTTTGACTTTTGCCGAACGTAGAAAAGGACAACGAAGCTCGAGAGGCCTTGGTCGCCAAGAAGTGTAACATTATTATTTTTTAACATTTTTATTATTTTTTTATGTAACTTTCACCAACATATTCGTGGTATTTTTCTAATGAAAATGATACCAAATAAGATATAATTGCCAGGATATTTACTTGTGTAATGAATGATGATAGTTTCGGAAAATTATTGTAAATATGATCTGAATTATATCGTGTTTGGTATTATTTAAACCAGAAAAATGCCACGAATATGTTGGTTGAAAGTTCGATAAAAAAATAATGAAAAATAAAGAAGTTTTGTCATTGGATTGGTAGTGGTTCACACCGATATACTCCACCCGTATTATGTTACACCCTCACGGGGGATACCCCGCGGAAGTGGGGATTGTTTTGGGACAGATATCGGCCAGATATATGGGACACTTATCGATAAAACACTGTACCATAGTATTTTTCGTTGTATCGGCATCAAACCAATTCTAATATTAGGAAAAAGATTACAACATATCTAATTATTCGTTTTTACTAGCAAGGTATAAGGTCCCACACAATCTTTGCACTCCTCTTTATATGTTGGTTTATTATATAAGTTCTATTTCTCTGTGTATTATTATATGTTAATTTTGTTTTTCTTCGTGTCATTGTCATATTTGCTTTAATAAATTAAACGTGTTAAATGAAGACGTTATTATTATTAAGACAACATAGTAATCTTTTTCAAAATGGTAAGATCACTTTGAAATTTCGAAATTCTCCTCATCAGCCCAAACAAAATAACCAAACTGAAGCAATTTCTGAATAGCTTATTTCACGGAAGAGTTATTTATTTATAAAGATTAATGTGAAGTAGAGTTTGTGAAGTTCGTTTTGCATAAAGCAATAGAATATTCATCAAATCTTTTTCATAAAGAATATGCAAGTTTTGTATATTTACGATTTATAAGAATGCTCGAAGTTTAGAAATATACATAATAAGGAACTTGAATATTTATGCTTTTGTACTTTAAACATTCTTATAAATGGAATCGCGATGAGTAAGACGTTGTTTTAGATATTCGATATTAATACGTAAGAATGATATTTCAACTATATATTTCCATGTATACTGTATGAATCATTTGTTTTCGCGATCTAGCAGTCCAATGACGAAAGTTTTGATAATATATGTTCGTGCAGAATATCATATATTTGCAATAAAAAACTGATTTTACGCTCTAGGGTTGTACGATAAATATGAGGAATGTTACAAAAAATTCGTGTAATTTTTTAAATTCCTGCGATACATTTGTCAGATTGATAATGTTCCGTCCTGAGAAAGAACAGACGTTTCGCTACATGCAATTATCTGCATGGCAGACTTCACTTTACGCTTAGCCTGCCAATTGCACTATCAATTAAGGTAGCGGCCCGGTCCAAGGTTTACAACACCTTACCGGTCCCACCGAGCGAGGGTACCACGCACGCACGTCGGACTCTCCCCCATACCCGATTGTTGGGGGAGGCGCGCATAAGCTTACCCCCTCCTCCCCAAAGGTAGACGTTGACAAGTTATTGTAATAATCAATCTGTTAAATACACAAATCGGGACTGGGTAAAATAAGGAGTCAGAGATTTAGAGAATTTGAGGTTAGGTTAATTGCCTCGTGCTGACCTTTATTCTTACTGACTCAACCCGCGCGATCTCCTCCACTCTCTCACCGCACGACAGATAGCGCTGCCGTTTGCCGGTCGCACCAATCCACAACACAATCAAAGACAAAACAGAAGACAGAGATTCTTGCATCCCACCCAATGCGAGGTTAGTTGCAAAGAGACACAAGCGACGAAAGACAACCTACTCACAACGTTAAAACAAACAATTTCAAGTCAACGAGCTTTTCACAATCACACCTGCATTTTATATATTCTTCGGTTCTGGTAACGTCCGTGCCGAAAGTGCAAGCAGATACGCACAAGAGTATCACTTGCACACGCTGCACTCTCCATTTCAATTGGGCAAGTGCACGATTAAACAGATAAACTTTTTCGTTGAAATGTTGGTTAACCCGTCTTTGACGATTGTCTCTATTGGCAGCCATATTGGATGTGTATTTTAGGTTTGATAGGATCTCATTGCTTGTTCTGGAATTTCTGTGCAAACATAGCACCGTAACGATACGATTTGGCGCCATGTGACTTTTTTCTCTTCCGAACGATGAAAAAAATCGATGAAAGGAAAACGTTTTAAGACCATAAAAGAAATAGAGACAAAATCGCTGGAGGAGTTGAACAATATATGTACCAAAATATGCGTTTCAGAAGTGCTTTGAAGACAGGAATCCATCTTGAAGGAGACAATATAAGAATTGATGAACAAATAAATATTGTTTTGTAAATTTAAGTACTGCACCAATTTTTTTTATCATACCTCACATATCAAAATTAAAGATTAAAGAAATATATTATGTACTGGCACTAAAACATTGACAATCGCTTCGTTTCCCAGTGGTATACATTATTGTTTGAAAGCTTGAAGAAAAATATTCTTTCGGTTTCGCTTGTACCACACCATTGGAAATCGGTTTGGCCAGACTGTTTCGATAAAAACGCAGAATTTGAACTCACGAAATTTCCTTTGATGTATCAAAGAGATTGATTTTTTCACTTTGCCGATTTTTGTACATGAAATTCACGGCTTCGTGGTATATCGAAATTTTTTTAAAGTGAAAGATACACAGTGGATTCCAAAAGTATTTGAACACTCCCATTGTCCAGAAACTGTCGACATTTGAACTGTGATAATATTGTTAAAGAAAATACTACAGCAATGTGCCTAGACTTATTTTCAAGCTTGAAGCCCCTACGTTTGCAATCCATTGTTCATGTTTCTCTAAGATGTTTTTACATGACACATCGATTGGCAAACTGAAGACATTTTCGTGGTCCAAAATGTTACACATCGAAAGGTCTGTAAAAACATTAAAGCTTTTTTCGGTACTAAAACCACCGTATATTTAAAGAATGCAGCTACCACTTTACAACATATGCTAAAAACTTGATCTGCGATTTTTTATAGTCCATTTATCGAGTTTTCAATGAAAGGTGTACTGCCATATTTGCAATAATATAAGGTACGCTTGAAGGTTTTACACGATTATGGGTGTTCCTCATTTTTGTTCTATAAAACCGCCAAAAAAAACTGTGGATTCAGTTTTATACAGTCGTTGTAAAGGGGGAGATTCGGGCTTTAAACCTGTAGTAGAATCATTCGAAAAAAATTTTTTTTATGCTTTACAGACGAACGAATTTGTAACATTTTTTACCAATAAACGTGTCCTCAGTTTTTTCCCCGTTATATCATGCAGGAATATACTAGCAAAAAATGAATAATGGTTTGCGCAAGTAGAGGCTTCGAGCTTTAAAATGTGTGCAAATTTATTATTGTACTAATTTTTAACGAAATTACCATAGTACAAATATTAACATTTTCTAGGGAATCGGAAATTTAGTGTTTAAATACTTTTTGGATCCACTTTAAATATGTTCCAGTATTTCTGTATTTCATAAGGACAGATGGATACAACGCTGAACGTACTTTCTGTATTTATTTTATATTTACCACACCCTTTATTGTTGAAGCATTTCTAGATTTCTCACAAGAACTGTTGATTAAAATGGTTTCAGCCATCAGTTATTATCCAAAAATGGGCGTATACCAAGTACAAATCAGTAAAACCATTAAAAGTATTTAAAAACAGCGTTACATTATTTCTAGGTTATTAAAACGATTGAAGGGTGAAATCATTTTACATTGAACTTCTGCTTCTTGCTATCGATACAGAAACTTTTTATTTTGCATAATGATCCGCAGTCTAGGTATTAATTAAGTGCGGGTAAATATGAATTGAATGAATGGGGTGAAAACGTTAATAACAACACGAAAGAGTTCGTACCATTAAACTATAATTTAATGAGCTTCGCTAAAGACGGTTCCACAAGATCACAGGATGGTACCTCATGAAACGGCTATTTAACTCACCGCTTGCTGAATGCTTTGATAAAGCGCAGCATGATTGCAAGCCATAATCATTACGTAAAAACCCAAGTTATTATTTTTAATAACGAATGCTTAATGGCTTATATCCATACTGATTTATGAGCACATAACTAATCGGGTTATACACGTATTTGCTAATTAATATCCGGAATCTCTGATTGTGAATAGCGCTAATCATACATATCGTATTATCCTGTATTATGAACGTACAAATCTTGTCTACCATTTAAAACTAGTTTCGTTTTGTGAATCTAAAAATACATATTAGTAGACTGTGGATTTGATGCATTTATGATGGAAATTGCAATTTAACACAATGGGAAGATTAAATTAATTGAGACGTATCGATCTATTATTTTCAATTTACTAAAATGATTATAGAAAGAAACTCCAGGCTCGACTGCGTTTTGGAGAACTCCATGTTCTTACCTGTTTTGAATTCTTTTTTATGTGATTCTGTAGATATCGATGAAGACATTCCGAAAATGTGTGTATGGTTGTTAGGAATTCACTGGTTTATAAGTTAAACGCGTATAAAGATGTGCAGTTTTAAGCGTTTTTGACAGGTTAGAGCGTCGCCGTATAGGATATTCGTTGAGTGGTAGAGGTAGGTAAGTCGGTTCGGTGCATGCGCTGGATAGATCATGAGTGTCCAGCTCATGTGTTAGAAGGTATGGTATATTTGCGGACTCGGCTAAATAGTACTGAGCGTCTGCGCTAGATAGCAATTCAGTGGTTACACATACTTTGTAGACAAGCAATTTCAAGTATTTTTCAAAAATTAATTACTGATAAGTTTATTGTTGATTTTGAAATGGCTAGTTCAAGTATTAGAAATATTAACTTTAGAGACATGCCAAGTAGTAAAGAAGAAGCAATTACTTGGGCTCAGGATTGTGGATTGTTGCGGAAACATAACAAA
Organism: Sphecodes monilicornis; assembly: GCA_913789915.3. Lineage (NCBI taxonomy): Eukaryota > Metazoa > Arthropoda > Insecta > Hymenoptera > Halictidae > Sphecodes > Sphecodes monilicornis. Next base: position 4,494,035 of record OU565296.1, read on the forward strand.
TGTCGTACTCATCGGTGCGAAATGAAAATTTACAACAATAATCGTGGAATCGGTCGTTTTCGGTGTCCACTAATTAAAATATACAGGATCACATACAGGATTTCAAAAAGAAGGTTTGGAAGAAGTCCGGGATGGTTTGGGGTTAGGTCGTCATAGGAGCGGAAAAGGCTGGCCCGACCATGGTATAATGTTTCGCATTTTGATTTAGTAAATGTGTTATTATGTATTACATACGTGTTTGTGCTGCGGTGTAATGGATTTGCTTGGAAGTATTTAGCCTATTTTGTGTGTATTACCTAGCAAATATATCAATATGGCGGAGCTGTAACCTGTCAAAGAGGCTTAAAAGTGTTCAACTTTATATGGGTATAACTTTTTAACTAATGAATTCCGCGCATTAAGATTTTCATTTTCGGTGTTTTCTCGTCGAAATCTGTAAGATTGTATAAAAAACTTGAAAAAAAGAGTTCTCCAAAACGCAGTTAAACCAAACTCGATAATAGGTTCTGTATCTTGTAACAGATAAGGAACAATTCTATTTTGCATAAAAAACCACAGTGTACATATTAGTTATAGAGTTTCATACACATTATTTCAGAAATCTTAACGCAGTTTTATGAAATTGATTCTGAGCAGAGTATCTGTACAATGAAACACGTGTAATTGTCAATGTAATTGTGTTTCCTTCATTGTGATATTGTTTACGCTGAAGAATGCATCAATTATTATTATTCATTTCTTATTATGTGATTTGGAAATTTATATAATCGAATACATTTTTCAGAGTTTCTGTTGACGAAATAGTACATTTTCCAAGCAACATTTTATTTGTTCGCTGAATAACGGAATGTTCCAATTATTTTTTGTGCATTTACTTTATATTAGAGTAATATAATGTTGCCATAAAATTTTTATTTATATCATATAGTGTTATGTAAAATATATTGTTGTTTCATACCAAGCTCGTACCACTGCGTTTGTTCGAAAACTTATTACCATGGGTGGCATGAGTTATACTGCGAATGTTATGTATACATGACAAAAATCCGTACCTGAAACACAAAACAGTGGAAATAATATATTATTTGTGATTTATGAAAATTATTAACACAAGATATAAATATTTATGTAGCTCCTTTTTTTTAAATGGATGCACAATTTTCATTTTGCATTGAGATCCAAAGTCTAATGATAATACACTCGCCGAAATTTCTATAAAATCATCTTCATTTTCATAGATATTTTAAAAATGTCACCATTTTTGTTGCTTTATCGTATCTGTTCTTGTGCTTTGTTCACACTGGGATAGAAGGAATGTGCACTCTAGACCGCTATGCTTGCAATTTACGTTTGTTTTGATTTTTTTCTGCGTGGTGCAGAATATAAGTGCGAAATTTCTATAAAATCGCACAGTGTTTCTCTGTATTCTAGGCAGATAACTATGGAAAATTGCAAATAGTCTAATAGTATTAGTTGGAGAACTCATAAAAATCTTATTTGTTATAATTTAATTCACGTGTATTGGAATACCGAGAGGAAAAATGTTAACAGGCGAAGAAACAGCTTTACGAAGCGTGGGCCTCTGTTAAAACAGGAACATTATAAAAGTTAGTTTCGTCCGTGCCCATACGTATTTTTAATGTAATTTAAAAAAAGTGCAGGTTACACTAAATATTAAAATAGAAATAATAAAAAAACGATTGTTAATTTCAACTTTATTCCTGTAAAATGAAAGTGATATTATAGATATTTTGCAATTTGTTCTCTGTAAAATTATGTTTTTATTTTTTTTTATAAATAAATGTTATAGTTATGTTTTGAAATCGGTGTGTATGCTAACTTTATGTAATCCCAAAATGCTACCAAATACAAATTTTTCATTTTTATGGTATATTTATAAGAATTCAATACAAAAAATACTGACTTTTTGACATTTCAGCGAGTGTAGCTTCAACACGCAAATGATCAGAATATTTCTCGGTAATGGTCATTGTTGATGACTGAAAACCGGTGTAGCACAGTTTTTTAACAACACTGTTCGAGTATAAATAAAAGCATTTCGTGGAAGTACGGTACCAGTTCAGCTATGCAGTCGATAGAGGGAAGAATCAAAGGTGTGAAAGAAGGTTTTTAGGACGCGTAACAAAAGGTCGTTAATGTACGTGTAAGCGAAAGGGGAAACGGACGAAGTTCGAGGCAGTTCTGCGCGTACTGGAATACTTAGGGTGAAAGAACCGAGAGATAAAGGAACGAGCCTGCCAAAAGCAATTACGGAAACTTTGTCCCGAATGACCGCGTCATTTCCAGTCTGACAACCCTTCGGTTAAAACGGTTGAAGTTCGCTGATCCTCGATCGACAAAGAATTCATTGCTAGGTATCTGCCGATGATGGACGGATAATGGAATAAAATTGTGAATTTGTTGTACCGGAATTGCTCAAAGCTTCTATCTCTGAAGCAAATTATTCAAACAAACAAATCAAGTGTTTTATCATTGTAAATATTAATATTTTTAATATGGAAAATATTTCTATTAACGATAATAGTAAATGTTATGATAGAACACATCATATACAGGGTGGGGCATTTATCCTGGCCACCTGGAATATTTCAAAAACTAAATTCCGGAGAAAAAATGTTTCAAATAAAAAGTATTAGTAAAGGAGGGGCTGATGCAGCAGTCATATCCATTTTTAATTTTTATGGTGTTTTCAAGGTCATTCTAAGGTCAACTTTATTTTTTCAAATGGAAACATATATTTTTCATTACAGATTCTTAATCTACAATTTGAAACAAGTAACTTTGATTTGAAACGTTCTTTTTTGTCGATTATTTTGTATAATATTGAATTTTCAAAGAAAAAATACACAATGTCATTTTAACGGAAAAATCATTTTATTTATGATAAATGAAATTAATACTCAATTAAAATAGTATCAAATAAACACGTAGTCTAAATGAATAATTAAAAAATAGCTAAATATTGAAACAGGCAAAACAATTAAATAAAACTTAGCAAAGAAATTCAACGCTGAGCGTACACAACCTGTTCATTACGCGCAGGGATACACCAGTTTTTTACTGTCTTTTCTTTGGAATAAGATTACACATTCTCTCACATGCAATGCAAATGACATTAGAATGTTACTGAATACTTGTTATATAGATTTTCTTGTAATTAAGTTGCAATTCTCCTGTATTATTAGTAATAAAATAATTGCCTTGCCGTTTAATTGAGATTATTTTTCCAAAATAAAGTCAATATTCTACAAAATAATCGGCGATGAAAAAAAGTTTAAAATAAAAGTTACTTGTTTCAAGTCGTAGATTAAGAACCTGTACTGAAAAATATGTTTCCATTTGAAAAAAAAGTTGACCTTGGAATGACCTTGAAAACATGATGAAAATTAAAAATGGATAATACTGCTGCATCAGCCGCTCCTTTACTAATACTTTTTATTTGAAACATTTTTTCTTCGGAATTTAGTTTTTGAAATATTCCAGGTGGCCAGAATAAATGCCCCACCCTGTATAAAAAAAGTATTAATATAACAATGAATATGTTCATTTTCACAATTTACAGATTGAGCAAATTGGACCCTTATGTAAGGTAAAGTTTAAATACGCTCAAGCATTCTAAAGATTCTTATGGCAATGTCTATTGTCATTGTCGTCGTTAGAAAATATGTTCCAATACTTCGTTATGCTATTGAAATGTCCTTATAATTTTCTCATATCGGTAAAGGTTTGTTATATAATATTTAGTAAAAAGTCAAATAATTCATCATTTCATTAATATTATTCTAAAATATTTGTTAGATATTTGGAATCGTAACTCTACTCTTTCACGGTTCTGGGGTAAGTGCTGAGCGGTCCAACACAGTCCTCTTACCAGAAAGCACCCCCGTGCCTTCCCCACTCCGTGGCCAGATGCTTCGAGAACATAGTCCCAATCCTTGTGCAACGCACTCGTCGCTCTCTCTCTCTCTCTCTCTCTCTCTCTCTCTCTCTTTCTCTCTCTGTATTTCTCACGGAGTCATTCCAAACTTTCACTCATCTGTTTCACATAAACATTCCCGTGACGGCCGATAGCCGCAAGACCCAGCGCGGTCGCCTGCCATCGTCCATCGACGGTTTTGTTTAGTCTCAAGCATCCCTCTTTAAGACCTCACGCAGGCCAAGATCCTGCCATAAATCCTTCCAGCCTAAGAGTCGCATCGACACGAGCCCTTGACGTGGCTCAAAACACGTTGACGCTAACATATTATTATCTCTTATACCATGTTCGTCTAATAAATACACTAAACTATTACTCAATTCAGTTAATAATCACATTTACAACATTGACGTTAACATCGAAACATACAAAAGTTTCACCTAAACGATCAAACGATTTAATTCTATTTGCCAGTTTCGAGGATAGCGAGAGCAGATAATGCATTAAATAGTTGTAGATTGATGAAATATTTATTTTACATATCGTGTCACATTTTTGTTATTGTTGATTGTATTGTAATTACATAATCGATTACCTAATATTATTAAGTATATTTTACTATGTTGGATAAAGAGTACGTGTCTATTGCACGGCCGCATGGAGGAGAACTGGTCAACACAACGGACCTAACTGAAAAACAAAACACACGCCACCGATGCACAACCATTGATCGACTATGGGTTGATAAGTTGAGGCCCATATTAATCTACATATATTCTCCGACACCCTTTCTATCAATATGTGGTACAAACATGAATAAAGTTTATCTTAAATTTAACATTTCCATACAGCGGTCATGTTATCATTTACTTAATGACTTTGTAAATACATATGTCGGCTGGCATACGATCTGTTTGCAAGTAATGAATTGTGATGTCAACCTTTCTCATTAATTCGCAGGTGAAGTGAAGATTTATGACAATATGTTTACTGCATTTATGAAACTTAGCATTCTTTGACAACTCTGTGGCGCTTTCGTTATCGCAATGTATACTAACAGGAGACTTTACATACAGTAACTCCCATTAATATTGGGACACTCTTAAAAAGACGTTAACTTTTTTAATAGTGGACCATACGACTTGGACTTTTTTAAGTAGTTAGAGCAATTAGTATACTATATAACGTAAAGAAGAAAATTTGAAACAATTGCAATTAGTCGATATTGCAGAGAAAATACTAAAAGTTGTTTTTTACTACGTTTTTATGTGGGCCTATATTGAAAATTTAAAAAGTACATTTTGTAGATATGTGTCAATTATACATATACATTCTGAAAATTTCATCAAAATCGGATAACGTGGAAAACAGCGACAGACATCGAAAGATGTAAGAATCCTTCGATTTATTACAGTTCAAGACCGAAAATTTTGAAAAGCTGCAATTTTCATCATCTTTAAACGGCTGTAGCTTATTGCAACGTTTACCGATTTTGGTGAAATTTTCAGAGTGTATACAAGCCACACAAATCTACAAAACGTATTTGTTAAACTTTCAATATAGACTCACATAAAACAGTTGTGAAAAAACAAATTTTAGTATTTTCATTGCAAACCCGACTAATTACAATTTTCTCAAAATTTCATTTTTGCGTTATATGGTAAATTAATTGTTCTAATTTCCTAAAAAAAAGTCCAAGTCGTATGGCCCACTATTAAAAGAGTTATCGTATTTTTGAGAGTGTCCCAATATTACTGGGAGTAACTGTATTTCTTAAAACCCATATGAGATAACAAACGCATAATATAAATAATTTATCGTGATGTTTCCGAGAGCGCTACATACTCCGCCTCCATAGTTCACAATGCAATGGAAGTTTGCGTTTTCAATTGTTCGTTCAGTACGCGTCAATTGTTCATTTTCTATCAAAGCGTCAAATCAGGATTTGCTCTTCGCGAGTAAAGTACTCTAAAGTGAAGATCAATAAATTTTGTAATCATCTGTGGTATCTTGTTGAGGATATTCGTGCTGTAGCCTTTATCGATGATTAAATATAATGTGGTATCGAGTGGTGCTTAACGATTCATATTATGTGCAAATGAAATTAACGATGACTTTATGGGTAAATTGTTTGATAATTGCCCCATATGTATTTAATTCATATTAATTAATGTAAATAATGTATTTAAATACATTATTTTCAGAAAGAGCTATTGATTCGCTTATATCGGAAAAGAGTCGCAAATTCTTTCAAAAGTTTGGTACAAAACGTTCAATTTCTTGAAGAAAATCTTATCAATTGGAATTCAAATGTTGTTTACATACATGGCAGGGAAATCGCTAGCTTTTTGAACACGGTAAATGATATTGCAGGAAGATATGTTAAATTAGTTGACGATTATCATGGACATATAACAAAAAATGAAGCACATACGGAATTTCTTTTACATTCTGTTCAAGAACACCGTCGCTTATTTCCGAAGTGCCACAAGGAAACCTTGAAAAAACTAAATTAGAATATTATATAAATGTCATGTATTTACTGTCAATAGTTTTCCAAAGCGAAGCAAAAATATTACTATGAAATATAAATTAAATAACTCTTGAATGTCTTAGTTGTGAATAGATATTTAATGTTTTCAGAATTAAGGCCTTGGACGGCACGGGTAAATGATTTTCAATATGGCTCAAAGTTAGCACACTGACATTCCATATCAAAAGGAAAAAAATGGTGCTGTGTGCTACACAAAATTTTGAAAAAGGTGTTTGTACAAAAAGATTGAACGTTATTTAATTCAACGTGAAAATACAGACTGCTTCTACATAATATTTTAATCGGTTCTCTTGTGTGTATTTTTACTCTTTAATTGATTAAGTAATTAGCTAATCAAATATCCCAAACAAGTTCCTTTCTAAAAATAAAATTTTCATATTTTGTTGGGATAAAACATTGTAACCAACGTTACAAATTCGTTACGCAACAGATCGTCTGATAAGTAACGGTAATTTCCTTTAATATTTTTGGAAGCTGGAATACAGAAACATAATCGCAGCCATTAGTCTTCTATAGTACATCATTCTGTAGGTCGTAGAAAATGAGGGAAAATACAAGACTAATGACTGCGATTACGATCCTGTATTTCACCTTTTAAAAATATGAAAGGAAATTCGAATTCTGACAGAGTGATGGACAATAGTATTCGGATACTATTTAAAAAGAAATAACTTTTTTAGAAGCGGACCAAACTGCTTTAGAATTGTTGAAATATTATGAGAATTAGTTTTCTAGAGAATGTGTCAACAATTTTTCAAAAAATTAAAATTTATCACAATTGCGAAGAAAAATCGAAGGTTGCAAATTTTTAACTTTTTGACTGAGCCTATAATGAAAATTTAAAACATAACTTTTGTAAATCTATATGTTATACATACACATATACATTTAGGGTTTACGATTTATTTATATCGCACTTTAGCACGATCTTTGTCACTATTAATAATTTATAGCTCACAGTAACGTCGATCAATTACGATAATCTTCGTGCATGTATATGTATAACATAGATCTGCAAAAGGCATTGTAGCGGCCAGCTTCGGGCGATGTTTTACGATGGGCCATCGCTATTGTGTCTTAGAGTCGGTACGCGGCTCATTGCAATCTGGCTACGGCATGGGCCTGTCACCGCTTTCTTTTGTTAGTGCAATTGCCGTTCCGACCTAGGGCACAAGATGGTATTTGCACATCTTGAGCGCAGTCCCCGCCATAAAACATCTGCTTCCTTTGTATTTAAGTTTTCTTCGAATCGGCGCGGCTGGACACTGGGGGCCTTAGCGCGGCATCGCTGCCAGATGCCTGGGATCCCTAGGCTTCCATCTTCGAGGGTTTGAACACCTCGGCAGCGTCGCGAACACCCCCTCCTTTAGCCCGTTGCGCCTATGCGTTTTGTAACGCCCGTGACTCCTCCGATTTGCTGGGCCCGTTTTCTTAGATTTAGTTTTAGCTTCCGCCCACCCTTAATTTTCATAGAGTAGGGATAAGTTTTCCATTAGGAAGGGAGAACCTAGGTGTTAAATTGGCGAACTCTCGGTCTCTTCCTCAGAATTAACAAGAACATTGAAATACTTATATCGCTCTCTACTGTGTAGCCATAGAAGCAGTCAGAGAAGTTAATTCTCATATATTAGGAGGTTGAATAAGTTCTCGCTGTTTTTTTTTATGAAATGAATGCTTTATTTTAAAAAATTGGTAAAAAATATGTTCTTGAAAGTATTGTCCCTCGCTAGCCATTACTTTTCCCCATCTTTCTGGCAGCATAGTAATTCCATGTCGGAAAAACGACACGTCTTTTGAGGCAATCCAAGAGTGGACCCATTTTTTGATATCTTCATAAAATTGGAAGCGCTGCTCAGCCAGGCCATGTGTCATCGATCGGAACAAATGATAATCTGATCGGGAAATGTTTGGTGAATACAGCGGGTGGGGTTGTACTTCCCATTTAAGTGTTTTCAAAAACATTTTCACCGGTTTTGCAACATGTGGCCGCGCGTTGTCATGCTGAAAAATCGCTTCAACTCGTACAGCACCCAACGTCCTTCCTGTGAATCATTCCTAATGCTTCCAAACGTTTCGAATCTGTTGTGTGATCAACTCCTAATGATTCTGCAAGTTCAGCTAGTATCTGACACGAGTCTTCATCAAGTAATGCCTCAAATTCTTCGTCTTCAAGTTTTTGTTGTGCGCCAGGGCGTTCTTTATCTTCAAGATCAAAATCATTATTTTTGAAGCGTCTAAACCAATCTCTGCATATTGTTTCCGACAGAACATGGTCGCCGTAGGTGTCAGCAAGAATTCTGTGTGCTTCAGCTGCAGATTTTTTTTTAATAAAATAGTGTAGTAAAATTCCCCGCAATTACTCTTTCTTTGGCATGGAATTCGACATTTAGCACAATGAAAGAAAAATTGTTTATACTTCAGTGGAATGACATACACTGAATTTTAACCTTGCATATATGTAGTACTTCATTATAGATACGTTACTATCTGAAACTAAATTCACGCAGTTCTGGTATTACCACCTTTCGGAAAACAGCGAGAACTTATTCAACCTCCTAATAGTTTAAAAACTTAGCTTTTTTGTACATCACCCGACAACTGCGGTGTGTAGTTTGTTACGGTAAATAAACAGTAGTTTTTACACGTTGTTTATCTTAGTCCTTCCGTCAAAGGAAGGTGGTCCTTCGAGTACAATATATTAGCGGGCACCTCGCAGTGCGAATTCATTCAAGGCCCGAACGATCATCTGATCAACCGCGGGCGTAAACAGGCATATTTTAAATTTTCATTGTAGGTTTAGATAAAAAAGTTGACGGATGTGGCATTTACAATTTTTCTTCGTAATTTCGAGTAATAGTAATTTTTAAAGAATATTTTTACCTATCGTTCGATTTTAAATTCATTTTAAAGTGATTCCTGTGTAAAGAGTATCCGGATACTTTTCTAGAGCACTATACTTACACACAGTAGCGGATAAAAATTTGGGAGCACCCTTTAAAAACAAATAACTTTCTCAAAATTGGTCCTAATGACTCGAGCTTCTTTTAACATGTTATAAGGATTAAGTTTACTAGAAAATGTGTAAAAATAAGTTGTGAAGAAAATAGTGAAGGTCATGGTTTTTAACTTCTTTACCTGTGCCTAGAACGAAAAATTGGAAACATATCTTTTGGCAAATCTAAGCGAGTTATGTACATGTACAAAGTTTAATCAAAATCGGTAGACGTTCAAAAAAGCCATAGGCATTAAAAGATGTAAAAATCTATACAAATCTCTGAATTTCGGGCTTAAATCGAATTTTCTCACATTTATAATATTTTTAATCATTACTGGCTCATAGCGACTTTAATCGATTTCGTTGAAACTTTGTGTATGTATATGCAGTGGCCCACAAAAGTCTTTGTACGCGCTTTAAGTCAGAATAACTTTCGTAAAATTTGACCAGATCACTTGACTTTTTTTTAGCAATTAGAAACATTGATTTAGTAAACCATGTGCACAAAAGATTTTGGAGAAATTGCAATTAGTAGGAATTACATGAAAAAATAAAAATGGCACTTCTTAAAACTTTATTATTTCAGCCCGTAATGAAAACTCAAAATATGCGGTTTGTAGATCTATGTTATTTACACGTATGCTGAAAATTTCATCGAAATCAGTTAACAAACACATGAGCTACAAGCGGTTGAAAGTGGTGATAATCGCAGTTTTTCACGACTTTTGGTCAGTTTCTGCTTAAAATCCATAGTTTCTTACATCTTTCAATGCGCGTCGGTTTTTTCTGAGTTAACCGATTTCGATGAAATTTTCAGCATATGTATAACTAACATAGATTTACAAAAGTCGTATTTTGAATTTTCATTATGGGCTATAATAAAGAATTCTAATTATTATTATAGTAATTGCAATTTTTTCAAAATCTTTTTTGCACGTGATTTACTAAATCAATGCTTCCAATTGCTCAAAAAAAGTCAAGTGGTTTGGTCAAATTTTAAGAAAGTTATTCGGATTTAAAGGGCGTACGAACACTTTTATGGGCCACTGTAATTTACTCAGATCAGTGGAAGGCACATTTTAACTTTTGATTGTCGGCATAGATAACGAAGTTAAAAATCTTGACCTCACTTTTTTCTTCACAAGTCCGCCCAATAGCAATTTTAAATAAAGTTGTTTTCACATATTATCTAGTAAACGGTAAGACTTCGGAAAAGTCCCCCCACCGTTTCGGCACGAGACTTGCGTCATTCTCTTCGTTTTGACATGCTGATCACGGAATGTAATTGTCATTTTTGGCGGAAATGAGCAGTTTTCGAGATATTTGCGAAAAACTATTGCTACTACTACATGAATCCTGCGCCCTACACGCCTGAGACGGCCTCTCGCTATACGCAGGATTCATGTAGTAGTAGCAATAGTTTTCCGCAAATATCTCGAAAACTACTCAATTCCGCCAAAAATGACAACTACATTTCATGATCAGCATGTCAAAACGAAGAAAATGACGTAAGTCTCGTGCTGAAACGGTGGGGGGACTTTTCCGAAGTTCAGCCAGTAAACTAATCCTCCTAACAACATAAGAAAACTCAACTCAGGTCGACAAATTTTAAATAAGTTATCCGTTTTTAAAGGGTGGTCTTAAATTTTTTTCTGCTACTGTACATCCAAACCAGCAATTTTACTAAACATTTTTTTGCAAGTTGTTATGTGTGTAAAAGTAGATTCCGAAAATCTTCGAGATTTCTTCCGAGCACTTAAGGATTAAGAACATTTCGCATCAAGCAAATTGTTTTTTGTGACCCGCTATGACGGCAGCATCCTTCTGACGAAAAAATGAAACTAATTTTATCCTGACTGTTGCGACATCTCAAGCTTTAAAAAGGATCGTGAAGCGAAATTGCCAGGTAATCTGCTAGTGGAAGCCTCGTCGTCCAGAATAAAGCTCCATTTTATTTTATGAACTGGCGTTTTTAGTACAGTCACCTCCTATTGTAAGTATAGCTTCTATTATACATACATCCTTCCTCCTCTTAATTCCATTTACTATAACCACAAAGAAGTAATACCTTTTATAAGAACACTATCTCGTCTCTACAGTTGCACAATAAATCATTAACTCTTGTATAATTTGTGCAAAAATTATTGCGATTTTTATGTGTTTATATTTCACCGATTTTTCTGTATCGACGTTTTATCTCATTACATTCATACAGTATAGCAATGAAAAGTTCGAAACGTCATCTATCGATTTGTGTTCTGTCTTTTATCGTAACTGTTTATTATTGGATTGTGTTTGCTGTTAAAGTGAAAATGGAGAAGAAACTTAATCTTATTATACGATTTTAGATTAGGATACAAAACAGCAGAAATTGCTCGCAATATTAACAATGCGTATGGTCAGGGGATTATTAATAAGCATACAACTCGACAAAGATTTCAAAAATTCCCTGACAAAGATAAAAGACCTGAAGATAAAGAGATTTGTAAATTGATAATGATGCGTCAAGTGTTATTATCGATGAAGATCCGCGAAAAACATCTCGAGAGGTTATAAGAAACTAAAAAACAATTCAACAGTTATTCGACATTTAGCTCAAATTAGCAAATAAAACAAAATATATGCCATCAAAATTTAAGGACAATAACCATACTATACTTGTGCACGAACCTAATATAGAACATGCACATGTTCTATGCAACCAGACGAAGTCTATGTATTGTTACATTTTCCTATTAACTTCTGTGTTAACAATTGAATATACAGGTTCTGACAGAGTAATTTCTCAGTTTTAAAACTTTAATGGAAACTATATTGTTTGAGGTGAAGAGTATGATGCACTAAAAAGATTGATTGGCGTTTTAAATATAAATCACTATTTTCTATGAAACGAGTTTCTCCTTCACAGTAGTATTAGCACAAACTTTATAATTTGAAACTTAAAATTTCTTAAAAATTTAATATTATTACATATTATTAGATATTTTATTATTGTTATTAATTTAAATTTTTCTGTACGAGATATGATCTCTTCTGGAATCTAGAGTATTTAATTTAAGATATTTAGTACATATTTCTATTATAAATCGGATTTCCTATTGACTTATTTACAATTAACGAAAATAATATTATTTTATAACAAGAAACAGAAAAGTAGAACACTTTTCTTTGAATTTAACAGGCTTGTTTTATCGACCAATTTTTAAAAGTATTTCAAAGCTATTTAATGAGAACAGTTTCAGACATGTTCTGCATGAGCACAGAAATAACTTTACAAGTATGACATGATCGAAAGCAATGCCATGACACATCATTTAGGAGCATGCAATCTCTCCAGAAACATACTGAAGTGACATCTGTCAATTTTTATACAATCTCGTTGAAATGTAGTTCTCACAAAGATCTTTGACATGTACCTATTTTTCAACCATCGAAGTCGACCGAAGGAATGAAGATTGCTTTCAAGTTATCAGACTACCTAACTTTTGTCAACCGGGTTCAAAATAACCCCATTTGTTTAAATGATACATGTAGGAAAACAATATACTTTCGCTGATTTTTTTCATCTATTTACCTGTGAATTATTAATAAATACAGCTTGTCTGTATTTTGTATTCAGACAATACGGGACAATGGATTAAAACTTGACCAGAAAAAATGCAGTATCGTTTTCAACAAGTTATTGAAATAAACGCAATTTTGTAATAACATTGCCATTTGCAATGTTTTTTCTCAAGTTTTCAAGGGCTGTTCTTATCCTTTCAATATGAAAAACGTCTAATAACAAAATACATGACAAATATTTTTATAAGAACTACATACTCTCTACCATAGATGTACCAAAGATCGAATTTGACTCTCTCTGTTACCCTTATTTCACAGACTCTCGGCACAGACTCACTAAACCTACCGACCATTGAAAGTCACTAGTGTGTGCTCCCTTATAAAAATGGCACGATTGAAATTATTTAGATTTTGTGCCAACTTCAATAATTGTAAAATAAAGTATACAAAAGCGGTCATTTGACCGGCGCTGGTAAGTTTAGTACTAAGAACCCTTCGAATTTACTGAATACTTTTCATTGCGTACAATTCAAAATATGTTTAAATTACTTTCATGAAATTATTGCAAACTGATAGAGATTTGTAGTTGGTGTATTTAAGGTTTTCACGTACTGATAGTCCTAATCTTGGTTCGACTGCGTTTTGGAGAACTACGTGTTCTTAACTTTTTCGAACTTTTTTTTATGTGATCCTGTAGATATCGATGAAGACATTCCGAAAATGTGTGTGTGGTTGTTAGGAATTCACTGGTTTATAAGTTATACGCGTGTAAAGATGAGCAGTTTTAAGCGTTTTTGACAAGTTAGAGCGCCGCCATATTGGATATTCGTTCAGTGGTACAGGTATATAGGTAGGTAGGTCTATTTCGCGCATGCGCTGGAGAGATCGTGAGTGTTCAGCGCATGTGTTAGAGATAGTATGGTATATTTGCAGGATCGGCTAAATAGCACTGAGAGTACAAAGAGTAAAGTACAAAGTTGGGCTAAAATTGGGTACCTTGGTCACCTCGCATGGTTTCGCAAATTTTTTTTTCGATTTTCAGATAGGAATGTTTAACATGCGTATGTTATATTAAAGTTTTATGTGCATGTACATATAATATATAAATATATCTTGCACTCTCCTATCCGGTCTCCTGCCAATAACAGTTCGCCCCTACTTTCCCCACAAACATAAGACGTACATACGTTCCTGCATTTAGTCGCGCATACGCGAAATAACCGAGACCATATACCATCACTGAGCGTATGCGCTAGAAGGCAATTCAGAGGTTACACATACTTTGTAAACATAAGCAATTTCATGTGTTTTTCACAAATTAATTACTAATAAGTTTATTGTTAATTTTGAAATGGCTAGTTCAAGTATTAGAAATTTTGAAACATTAACTTTAGAAACATGCCAAGTAGTAAATAAGAAGCAATAACATGGGATCAGGATTGTGGATTGTTGCGGAAATTTAACTCATCGGTGCGAAATGAAAATTTATAAAAATAATCATGGAATCGGTAGTTTTCGATGTCCAGTAATTAAAATATACAGAATCACATACAGGATTTCAAAAAGGAGGTACAGTCCGAGATGGTTTGGGGTTAGGTCGTCGTGGGGGCGGAGAAGGCAGGCCCGACCTTGGTATAATGATTCGCATTTTGATTTAATAAATGTGTTATTATGTATTACGTACGTGTTTGTGCTGCCATCTAATTGATTTGTTCGGAAGTATTTATACTATTTTGTGTGTATTACCTAGCAAATATATCAATATATGAAAAGGCTTGAAAGTGTTCAACTTTATATGCGTATAACTTTTTAACTAATGAATTCCGCACATTAAGATTTTCATTTTCGGTGTTTTCTCGTCGAAATATATAAGATTGTATAAAAAAAAAAACTTGAAAAAAATAAGTTCTCCAAAACGCAGTTAAACCCTAATCTATGTAGCAATACATGTAATTAATATGAAAGTTTTAGTATACATTTCTCGATAAAAGATTAAATGTAGGCTAATACATACAGCGTGAGTACTATGAATTTCAAGTTTTTTGTACTGATCATAATTGTTTACACATACAGTGGATCCTACAAGTATTTCAACATTAAAGCACGAATTCTAGAGAAATCGTCGATATTTAAACTGTGATAATTTCGTGAGAAACAATAGTACAACAATGAACCTATCATCATTTAAACGTTAAACCTTCTACTTTTGCTAGCTGTCATTCATTTTTACTTAACTGAAGACATGTTCTCTCTCGGAAGGGGTACCAATTGAAGCATCTCTAAAAACATTCAAAACATTTTTCCCAGAATGAATCTACCGTAGATGCAATGACCGAAGCCTCCTTTTTACAACAAGGACTTAAGAAAATTATTGAGCGATTTTTTTTAGCCGTTTCATTAAGGTTTAAATGATAGCTGTATAGCCAACTTTACACTCACTTTTGTTCCATAAAACAATCAAACCAAATCGTACACCAATTTTTAAGATGTTGTAAAGGGAAGACTTCAATCTTCAAATCTGAGGAAAATTCATTCACGAATATAGTTTTTGAATGTTTTTTTTCAGACGTTTTAGTTTATTGCATTTTTGAGGAAACTGGATCTCCTTTTTCTCATCTGCTACATCATGTACAAATATCCCAGATGAAAACGAAAACTGGTGTGCCAAAATAGAATCTTCAATCTTTAACACGAATCCAAGTTTATTGTGTGGTGAATAAACGAGTGAAGAAACATGTTTGTTTTCTTATATACTTTAATCATATAACAATTATAACTATATATAATACTTTAACTCTCACACGTGCTCGCCATGCATCGTGCATATACATACCTACTGGTAAAATCCTAACCTCAAAACAGTCAATCTTCTTCTCCTGCACTCACTCTTCCATCTATACCATTCATTGTCAACTCTCACATACAATATGAACAGTCACTATTCACATATTGCTGTACGATTGTTTTTACAAAATTACAACAGGTTAAATATCATCAATTTCTCGAGACCCAGAAATTTTATGCACTTCTTGTAACTACGATAACTTTATATTAATATTTCTTGGATCTACTGTATGAAGAGTCTAGTCGGATAAGATTTTTTTAGAATTTTGAGATGCGATTAAATGGGGAAATGGGGCAAAACTGGGGGTTTATTTGCTCTCCATAACTACTCTTGCAGATGAGGCATAGGGCTGAAACTTGATAAGCTATCGAACGAGCCATTTCCGGGCAAAATTTGGTTGGCTTTAGGCGGCCAGACCCTAGGCTAGAAGAATTCACTTTACATATGAAATGTGTGAATTGAAATAGTGAAAACACCAACTTAATTAATATCTGATAAAAGTATTGATACCTTTCAATAAACAACACCGACCACAAAACCTTCACATTCTTACACAGACGATAAAATTATTATATACTTTAATATTGCTACATATTGCATGATTCTACTAACATCTCTCCAGTACTCGTTATCTCGTTGTAATTATCACAGAAGGTAGAATAGAAACGTAAGTAGGTTTAAGATGGCGTCATCATGTTTCTTAAGTTTTGCCAGCTTCTCAGAAATGCATTCAGGCTGCTTACTTTTCAGAGATACCTCGCAGGTAATGTTTGAACTTAAAATACGCAATCGAAACGGGCAATGATTACAATTTTGAATCCCTCAGCGAGACGTTATCAAGGACACTATCAAGAATGCAATTGCAGCAACATCGCCGGGAATGACTGAACGAGCAATGCAGAACTTCCCGGGTGCAAACATTTGGGCTATGTCGTTTCAGGAGCAAAGTGATAAGACAATGCTTGGTTAAGGAGAGAAGTAAGCAGTCCTCTTTATGATTATACAATGAAAGTTTGAATAGCATCCACATTGTAGTCTCTCATCCACCTTTCCACGTCAAGTGACTACATCGCCGGGTCCTAAACATGTTTTCGTATACAATGCAAAATATCATTATCAGCGTTTACTTGAATTTACTAATTTGGAATGACTTGAATTTCATGTGTGTGCTATTCTTCAATTTTGATGAACGAAAGATTAACCGATGTATCATAAATTGAAAAGATTGACAGACGTTAGACTCCAGATTTTATACATTTAGGACAAAATTGAGTAATTTGAAACATAATGTAAATACTAAAAGAATTAAAAGATATTGATATATTCTTTTGCACCCAATAACAGTTTTAGAGAAGGAAATAAATTCCTACAGGGGATCAAAAAAGTATTTGGGTACTAAATATCCTATTCTCGGGAAATTGTCGATATTTGAATTGCTTTCATTTATTTTCAAGCTAGAGAGCTCTTGTTGTGGGATTAAAACAATCTGCAATAAATTTACTAACAATATAAAATAATCCCTCTTAAATTACTATTTAATTGCAAAATGAAAAGAAACATGTCCTAACGACTCTTCTCGAATGAGCACACGACACAGGCGGACGCGCTTTGGAAGGACAATTGAAAAACACGCAATAATGTCTGCCAACCTACCAATATTAAAAAACCCACGCTATACGCAGTACCAATCTAAGTTTGTTGTGCCATCCTCTCAATGTTGATTTTTGTCTAAGATATTTTGAATTATACAGTGACTGGGAAGTTGAAGTCACGTTTTGGTCTAAAGTGTTACAAATTAAAACGTCTGTAAAAACATTGGAAAACATTTTCGTGAATGAAAGTCCCGTAGATTTGAAGATTGAAGTCTTCCCTTAACAACGATAAAACAAGTATAAGGTACACCGTGAAGGCCTTACACGATCAAACATGTTCCTCATTCATACTGATTAAATTTTAAGCAGGTGTGGTAGAGGGGAAGATTCAATCTTCAAATCTGTAATAGGGTGAGTGTACCAGTAAGGGACCGAGCACCAGTGAGTGACCGATTTCCAATCAATTCTAACAGGAGACTTTAATCAATAATTTTTAATAACAATCGGTACATACATCGAGCCCGAGGATTCTTTCTATTATATAATTATCTCTTGATTCAGAATGGTAAGGTCATAATTAATATAAAATATGTTTTGCTACACGTGTATCTAGTGCAAAGTCATTTCTCACTTTCGCACTAAAGTGAAGTGTGTGTACTGTATATTGTTATTTACTGTAACTTTGACATCTTATGGAATATTGTGAGTAAAGACATTGTTTTATTACATTATTCTTTTTGTTATTTTGTTATCTTATTCACTTACTAGCTATTCTGTGGTCACCCAGATAGCAACATCTGCCATGGCAGAAAACCAGCAGAGTCTGCCATCAAAGACTGTTACGTCTCTAGCGACGATTTTACTGACTCAGTAGCATGATCTGACTTCTCAATTTCTACGATAAAGAGCGCGTATATTATTATGCTTTTAAATGAGCTCTTTAATACGAGTTTTAAAGTTTAAAGAGCACTAAATCAGAGCTGGGTAAAATTGTGGAAAAATAATATTTCTAATACTGTTTTAAACAATTGTTGTCCCATAGTTAAAATAAAATACCGAGTCACCAAAAACATTGCTGGAGGCGTAACAGTCTTTGATGGCACATTTTGGCCACATTTGCGAGGTAGATAGCTATAGTTCTGTCGTGTTGGTGTGCCGGCATACTGCAGGCATTTTGTTTACTGCGCACTTCTTATATGATTATAATTTCATAATTTCATTAATTCCTAATTGACAATATAAGTAAAATGACATCTGTATATGAGAAAAAAGTTGCAAAGTAAGTCTGAGTATTGTTATTTTGTTCAACTATACCAAAAGGCAATAAGTTAGAAACAATTGTAGCATGAGCTTACTCTTAACCGGTCACTTATTGGTATATTCATCCTAGATTCATTCAAAAAGGAAATATTTTGATACTTTTACAGACGATTCAATATGTAGTTTTTACGACGAAAAACGTGACCTCGGTTTTTCATCTGTTTTATCATGCACAAATATCATAGAAAAAATAATTAATGATGGCCTGCGAACGTAGAGTTTTCGTGCTTTGAAATGAGACTAAAAGTATGTGTGAAGACAAGATTTCACGAGTTTTAAATCGCCAATACAGTGGTACAGGGTGTATAAAAAGTAATGGTCATCCGTCCTAGGGGTGAATCTACACCTCTGGATCGGTGGACATTTGTATGAGAAACTTGCCGCAAAACTGTTTATAACAAAGAAAATTGTTGTTAAATTTTTTTTACCTCAACGCCTTGTACTCGTCGAGAAGAGAAAAAGTTTGAAAGGGGCCATATGTCGCAAACAAATTATTATTGAGATATAAGCCGTTAAAGTTTTTGCAAAATTTATAGCTATCCAATATGGCGACGAAGAGCTTGGTCTTAACATTGTATTGATATCTTTTTTTAGTTTTTACTTAAAATGTTTGAAAGGAAGGAGAAAACATTGTGTTGAGGGTTGAGCAGTGTTAAATTTAGAACTAATATATTTTGTTATATATTCTAAGTTTGATAAAAAATATTTAGCTTTAAAAGTTACAAGAAATGACTGTTTTATTTTTTCAATGTTGACTAAATTAAAAAATATTTATTATACGAATGTTACATAAAATTTGTTTATTGGAAAAAATATATGAGAGTAAATAGACTTAAGAAATAATAACAAGTGACGAGAGTACAGACTTAATAAATATTGACGAGTTTAATGTTACTTCGAAAAGATATGTTTATTAAATATATGAAATAAATACATGTATAAAAATCAATAAACTATGTTTTGTCAAATAATTTATCTTACACAAAAAATTTGTTTTTTGATATACCTTCTAAATTTACAATTATAATTTCATAAATTTTGAATCGCTTAGAATTGTTGAGGACATATTAATTGTTCCACAAATAATTGTACAAATATCTTCTATTAGAGGCACCAATGCCACAGGCATCACCGAACCAAGAATTTTGAAAGTCTTTATACGCTGTTTAGGTCTTTCAATATGCACTCTAGCTTTAGCTATTTTAGCTGTTAAAATAGACTGTTCTTTGCTAAATTGTTTCTTATATTTTAAAAATGGAGGTCTTATAAATTTTAAGCAGTTCACTTTACATACTTCATTTCAAAGTGTGGAACCGGAGCAACAAATATTTCAATAGCTCTACTATCAAAATCTTTCACTGCACAGTAATCAAAATTTTTTTGTGCTACGCGGTGGAAACATTGTAACTTCCATAACGATATTTTTAATTAACACCTGTTTTAACACTGTAAGTTTATACTGTAATTAACACCTGTTAACACTATAAGCTGCTATAAGCCAAGTCAAGCTTAGAGTATTTCTACTTTTCGGCAGCAGACGGCGCCACTCAAAATGTCAGATCCCAATAGACAAAAGCCTACTACTGCAGTCCACTCGCCGGAATCGACGAGATAGGACATGATCGTGTGCGTGCTTCGAGACAAACGAAATTTAAAGAGATATTCGTCGCTAGGCCCGTACCATGTCAACGTCTCCCTGCCCATTCAGATTATACATTTGAATTTGCAAACTATGAAATAAAACCGTATACATATACATTGTTAAAGATAAGAATATTAATCCTACATGATGAAATACTAATGTAAAGTATACTTACAAATGTTTCATAATCTTCTATCATTTTCGCGAATCCGCCTTAATAATTGTGCCTGTTTTCCAGCTTCAATATAGGCACCACCAGTGTATTTTATATCGTCTATGTGTAAGCGTTAGCCGGCTCGGGCGATGCGGCGAGTTACATTGTATGTTTATAAGAAGGCGCCGTGGAGTAGCCGCGCCGTTGAGAAGGGAAGGAGAGTTTTTCGGGACAGTCAGTCCCGTCGAAGCCACAGCAGAGTAAAGAGCACATTTTAAATCTATACGGCCCATAGTTATTTTTGTAATCCTGACATATTACATATGTAAGATTGCAAACACTATTTTCGAACAAAAAACCACACTTTCACACAATCACTAAACACTACACAACACACTTTTAGAAATGGTGATAGCGAACTAGGAATTACTCCGGCCACGATAAAAAAAGTTATGGGTTCTTTGCGATTCTCGCGCGAAAACTCTGCTTCGATTGAAACAGAAGAAATCGTTTCCAAGGACATATTGATTTTCCAAGAATCATGAATATCGATTTTTGTGAGTACAGGCATTCGATTCCTTCAAGTTTACATTCTTAAATAGAAGATATAAAAGATAGTGGTGGTGCCCACATTGAAGCTGGAAGGAATAGAAGATTATGAAACATTTCTAAGTATACTTTACATTAGTATTTTATTATGTAGGATTAATATTCTTATCTTTAACAATGTATATGTATACGGTTTTATTTCATAGTTTGCAAATCCAAATGTATAATCTGAATGGGCAGGGAGACGTTGATATGGTACGGGCCTAGCAACGAATACCTCCTTAAATTTCGTTTGTCTCGAGGCACGCACACGATCATGTTCTGTCTCATCGATACCGTCGGGTGGACTGTAGTACTAGGCTTTCATCTATAGTATAACTCCACACATTCAAATTTTGCAAAAACTTTAACGGCTTATATCTCAATAACAATTTGTTTGCGACATATGGCTCCTTTCAAACTTTTTCTCTTGTCGATGAGTTGAAGGCGTTGATGTGAAAAAAACTTTAACAACAATTTTGCGGCAAGTTTCTCATACAAATGTCCACCGATCCAGAGGTGTAGATTCACCCCTAGGACGGATGGCCATTACTTTTTATACGCCCTGTACAAAACGTTTAAACTGGCACGGAAACTATTGTTTCTTGCATCTATATCTTTTATTGACACAACGGTTGAATAAATGTGAAGTTTACAGCAGATTGTCGCGTGTTTTCATGGATGTACACTGAACCAGAGAAAATTGTAACCTCAGGTAATTAGAAAAACAACAGAGAGTTTGGCCTGCAGATTTTTTAATCGAATTAAAAGTTGATACAAAAACCAGGTTGACGCACGTCCGAGGAAATACGATATCGACTAATTGCTAATAAGTGCAAAACAAATATTGTTTCAATCACGGTTCCTCGATAACGTCATTAAATCCAGCGACTGCTGATTGCGAGAGAGTAGACCGTGAACAGAGCGTATGACGAACGAATTAAATTGCCAAAATAACAAGATAAAAGGACTATTCGTTGCTATCGAACCACTGCTGCGCCGTGTTTCTCCCAACGACAATTGTTTTCTAACTGGAGAAAGAGCAAATCGATGACCGATAATTACTCAATTGGCATTTGGTTAGGCGAATTTGGTTACATAAACTTCTAACTGGCTGATTCTTTCCTTTTACATTTCTACCTTGTCGTTCTTGTAGCAGTTCATTTTGCTACATTCCTTATACATCTTTGGCGTTCAAGTTGGGCTTATATCGTACTTGCAAAAGGTATGTTTTTAAGGCTGACGTGTATTTATCCGAATAATTAAGCAGTTGAAAATACAACATTCAGAATATACGAACTAAATATCCTCTTTTTAAACTGAACTTTTATTATTGATGCAAAATCTTAGTTATTTAAAAAATTGACGTGTTTTTTGTTGTTTATAAATTTATTTAATATTAGTGGTCTGCAAGACCTGTTAAAATGACAAATTCCAAGCTTTTTAATTCACTATTATTCAGATTATAAAGATGCAATCAGGGGGAAATTTCATCGGACGTACCTATATTGTTATAAAAATCGCTAAAAATCTGAATAAATTAATTTTTCTTATTTTTATAAACCATCGTAATACATTCTCATTATTATCTTCTTTCTGCATAGACACCTTTCTTATAATTCTTTATAAACTAATGTAAAAATTCAGCGATGGTGCTCGATATATCTACTGTTAATAATTACGTATACAATATTCAAGTCTACATTATTGTGTGAAAATAAACATCAAAGGTTATGAGAGGATAAGCTATGTAATATTTTCGTGAAAATTAGGTTATGTAGTAGCTACATCTTGATCAAAATTTATATGGAGTTAAAATTGAATTCTATCATGAAATAATGAAATACAACAACGATGAAAGCTGTTGTGTAAGTAGCGTCCTGGACCTCCTATTTATAATACATATATTGTAGGAACCATATTTCCTATATTTTCTGAACTATACCTAATAAATTATAATGTATTATACAAATATAAAACCTCTTATATTAAGATATTTTTATTTTTCCCTTGATGTATTTTTAATAGTTATATTAAAATTAATATGTCACTGTAAATCTTTCATTAACCTATACAGGGTGGAAATTATAATGCGTTACAGACGAATATCTCCAAAAATATTGATTATACGCAAAAATGTATCAGATGAAAGTTGATCAGTATCGAGGGAGACATCATGTGGTGGAACTTTTATTTTTCTCGGTGGACACTCCAAGGTGAGATAAAGGTCAACTGCCTTTTTTTAAATGGAATGACATGTTTTTTTATCCACCATCAAATAGTGCGTTTTATGATGAGTTCAATTATCTATGACTCAAGGTCATCTAAGGTCAAACTGGCAGGGAAATGCAGAAAAGGTGTGATTGTTTTATTTGTACTTCAGGTTAGTATGTGTTCAAAATGATTACCTCTTACCTCAATGCACTTAACAATTCTTTGTTTAAATGATTCTCTAACTTTGCTCAACAGTTTAACATTTATCTTATCACAAGCTTCGCATATTCTGACTTTCTTGTTTTCACGCGTCGTTGGCTTAATGAACATTACACAGTTTTTAATCTACAGAACCTGAATGGAGAAAACGCTTTACTAGTCTTTTAAATGACATACGCGATTTCGATGAACCATCTGGGTAGCGTTGTGCATACAAATTAGCAACCATTCTGTAATTTTTCCTAGCATTCTCCTAGTAGCATAAACATATCAAAACAATTTTGATACATTTCCATTTTCACCACTTATTTGAGTACTATCGTTCAGCGAAGGATACCACAGCACGAATAGGAATGAAAGTAAACTGACTATCTTGCAGAAGAGCACAGTAATACATAAATACGTTTGTTTTCATTCCATTGATAATGACTTTGATGTTGATCTGACACATGTTATTGTTTTGGTGTGAAAGTTCGAAGGCACGACCTAAAGTACAAATGAAACAATCACACCTTTTTTGCATTTTCCTGCAAGTTTGACCTTGAATGACCTTGAGTCACAGTTAATTGAACTCATCTTAAAATGCACTATATGATGGTGGATAAAAAACATATCAATCAATTTAAAAAAAGAAGGTTGACCTTCCCTTCATTTTGGAGTGTCCACAGGGAAAAATAAAAGTTCCACCACATGATGTCTCCCTCGGTAATGAACAACTTCCATCTGAAACATTTTTGCGTATAATAAATATTTTTGGAGATATTCGTTTGTAACGCTTTATAATTTCCACCTTGTATATTGACAGAGTGCAATAGATTCGATAAAATTTAAGGGGTCATTCTTAAAAAAATTTTACAAAAATAAATAATAAACAATTGATTAAAAAACGGAAATAATAATTCTTAATGACAATATTCGACAAGAATAAACAATAAGCAAATGTGTTTTAGCTCTGTTTTATAGTTAGCTTCTGTTGTATATTTTTATGCATAAATAAGGTTTTGATCAATTTTAAATTTGGGATACAAAACTATGGCCGAAGTGAACATTTTTCATGTTATTAATTAATCGAATAAGAGAAACGAATTTTACTTTTTAATTGAAATTTTAATTGTACATACACACATTTTAATTAACGGCACGACTGACGTCAAATTCAACAACCTATAAAATATAAACTTAATTTTAAATCATTTCCGGGATATTGTGAATTAAAATTTGCGAAGAAAATAGAGCTCAAATCTGACTTGAAACGGAAATATCACTAACCCATAGACGTGTTCAGTCTATTTCCTTTCCTCCCGAACTGTTTATAACAAGTGATATTTTACGCATGACATAAGATTATTCCACGAACGTATAATAACAATTGTACGAAATAATTGGAACAATGAAAAGCAACACACTCGTACAAAAACAGTGTGCCCTTGAAGAAACATTGAAAATCAATTTGGTAAAATATTGGTATTATGCATCTTTTACGAGATAATCGGCATTTGAGGTATCGGAGATGTAAACTGGATTGTAAGTATTTTTGAATTTGATTTGGAATGTCAAAGAGGTTGAGAACGCATGTTGTGGTCAACTTTTTGGACGATAGCCTTCCTGTATCGAACATGGTGGTAAAAGTTTCGAGCGATTTATGAATAAATTCTCACCCTCATTGACATTCCAAATCAAATTCAAAAATACTTACAATTCAGTTTACTTCTTCGATACCTTAGATGCCAATTATCTCATATACAATGCATAATATCAATTTTTTACCAATGTGATTTTGACTGCAAATGACTCCTACTTCATAAATGTGTAAAAAGGGGAGTATGAATTTAAAAAAACGATGGTGACCTTCATAACTTGCAAAGGTCATGAGTAAAAAAAATATTTGACATGCACTTTATAGCAGACTTAAAACCGTGCAAATTTGTCTTATTAAACATTCTTGTAACGTCAACCAGTTACGAAATATTTGCTCTGACATTTATAAATGGTCACCCTGTATATTTTAGTGTTTATAATGTTCTGTAAAAATTTGGGAGAGTTTACAGAATTTTTCTAAGTAAAATTCATTCGTCTAGCTTTTTCGGCTGAAGCTGAAAAAATTCTAGGAGATGAATTTTTTACTAATTCTGTAAAATTAAATTTCTCGAAAACTGAGGCTGATGGTGACAAACGGCCTCCGGATTCGTGTTCTGCACACGAAAGTCTATAAGGATGTCTATACATGTATTCTGTGACAAAAAAAATTAATATTGTTAACCTGTGTAATGATTGACAAAGTAAATATATTTTCAGTTTCATTAAAACTATTCCACTGTAAACACAGAATCAATTTAACGAATCTAGACCGAATTTGGAAAGAGTATTGCAAAATATGCCTTGAATATTTTCGGCATCTTTTGAATTAAATACTATTATAAAATTCATTGCTGCATAGTACTACGTTTCTAAAATTGCGCGCTCTGTTCTAAATAAAGCACACTGTTTGCTTCACACTCGAAGTAATATTTCACGCAGCAACGATCATGTGGCGTGATGAGCAGAAATCAGCACCGGCCAAAGCAAATAATAGATTTATAATGACTGCGGCCAAAGAACAGTAAAGTCTGGACCGATATTGCTTGTGCAGCATTTTTGGAAAGTAAAGGATTGATAACGATAATCGCGCAACACCAAATTCTCTGTCGGACAATTTCTTTTCTCCTATCTCCATACCTTTTTTTCCTCTTTCTGTTCCCGTGAAATCTCGGGATATGGATACGGCGAGCGGTTCAAACCCTGTACAAACCGATTCGCACAATGCCGACGAGAAGAAATAGATTTTCCACCTAACGAGACGGAAACCAACAAATAGCGATGTGAGGTCGTGCGTGCAGGTGGCCCACTGCCAACAACACATGATAAAACACAAGCAGTGCTAGGTTTTTGTGCCGGCGGCGCAGCACGGCGGCTGTCCAGAACAAAACGCTTTTCGTCTGCGTCTCGTCATTTCCACTGCACGCTCGACTGTGAGAAAGTAATTGCATATTTGACGAGAAAAAGGACATACGCGTTTTCCGTTCGTGATCAGCGATCACGGATAATTCAGCAGACGAGCTCCTTCCTTTCACCAATTCCAGATGCACTCGTACTTCAGGATTTTGGATAAATACAGTAATGTCTCGGTATATGTGAATAATTCGGGATTGAAATATCACTTATTATCCAACACTTACATACAGTTATTCATAGTAAATGTCGTATTTTCCCTTATATCAACAGATATAACTAAAAAAAAATGACCCCCTCTGCTCGATAATTCCATAGGGCGGATATTAGAAATGCCCTTGTGAATTTTAACGGTACTGTAGCATTTATATCTTTCTAGTGCCTCAAATGACAACATGATACAGGATCGTCGCGCGCGTCAATGACGTAGACAACGTATACCTCTCGTTGGTCGGATTGCCGCATTTTAGGCGGATTTGAAATAGTTAATAACTGAAAAACGAAATCGAAATCCCAATTTTTTTATTCTTCACTTTGATCATATATTGTCATGGAGAACCACCTCCTAAATTTTCCCCCTCCTGTACTCGAGCAACCTGTATATTGTACACACAGGGTGTTAAGTTTAACTCGAACACCTAAATTATTTCCGTTACTATTAAAAGTAAGAAAAAATAACTAAATAGGATGTACATGGTTTTAAGGCGTGCATCAGATGGTAATAAAAAAGATCCTTCGAAGGTCATTTTAACGGTATTTTCAAGGTCACCGTATTTGTTTGCATATCAACTTGTGGTAGTCGGAGTCAAGTTAAGTTCAACGACCTATACACCATTACCATGAAGTGACCTTGAAGGCGAACAAATCAGTTTCAGTTTGGAGAATACAAAAGTAATAAAACGAAAAGGGCAATATGATTGAATTGAACAGGAAGTGAATGATTGAATGGCATTTCTTATGGCATTTCCGCGATTCATGTGCAACATGCATTCCGTAATTCGTTCTTTCATATCTTCTGGCGTCATGGGACTTTCGTTATAAACAGCAGATTTTAAAGCTCCTCACAAAAAGTAATCTAGTGACGATAAGTTGGGTGACCGAGCTGGCCAGATGATACTTGCACGTGTCTTTCTGGGGACGGCCAGCATTTTGAGCAACTAATAAAATAAGGTGATATTACCCTTTTCGTTTTATCACTTTTGTATTCTTCAAACTGAAACTGATTTTTTCGCCTTCAAGTTCACTTCATGGTAATGGTGTATAGGTCGTTGAATTTATCTTGACGCCGACTACCACAAGTTAATATGAAAAAAATACGGTGACCTTGAATAAAACCGTTAAAATGACCTTCGAAGGGTCTTTTTTATTACCATCTGATGCACGCCTTAAAACAATGTACATCCTATTTAGTTATTTTTCTTACTTTTAATAGTAACGGAAATAATTTATCCTGCATATGTCTACGCGTCCGTAAACATTGGATCCGCTTATTACAGTGTTAGGTACATACGATATCCCAAAAATGTTGTATTCCCTTGAAAAGGATGATATCGGCTGTCATTTGAAGTAACTTTTTCCTTTGCGAAAATGTTCTCCGTGTTTCGATCCCGAACAACGAAAATTTGAGGCGTTACTAATACGAAACTTTGCAAACAAATGCCAGTTTAGGTTAGGTTTTGGTTAGGTTTACGTTAGTTTTTCGGGGTAGGGTGATATTTTATACATATCGAGTGAAAATTAAAGTGAATGAATTTATTATGAATACTAATTTCAGGAATTGCTAATTACATGGTAAATCTTTGTGAAATGCGTGGGCCGGGATTTCGCTCATTCCTCTATATCCTCATTCCAAAAGCTGCTCTAAACGTAACCCAAACCTAACCTAAACCTCATCAGTCCTTCAGTCTCGCAAACGCGAAAGACAGTGTATAACATCGCTCTCACATTGAATCCCTAATATTATATTAAATCCCTATTACATTAAATTCCTAATCTTCTTTAATTTTCTTGCGCATATTTTGAAAACTGATAGTGAGCGCCTATTACATACACAGGCTCACGAAAGTATTCGAACGCTCTCGAAATCAGAATAATTTGTTTAGAATTGTATCAAACGACTTCGCTTTTTTGAGAAATTAGAAATATTGGATTACTAAATGACGTGCAAGAAAGGTTTTTATACAATTACAATTGTTAATATTTACATGAGAAAATAAAACAGGCACTTTTGAAAACATTTTCATTTCAGCCCGTATTAAAAATTTAAAATATGTTCCTTGTAGACCTATGTTAGTTATGCACATGCTAACGATTTCATCGAAATCGATTAATGTACACCTGAGCTACACGCGGTTGAAAGTGGTGAAAATCGCAGTTTTGCACGACTTTTCGTCAGTTTCTGCTTAAAATCCACAGATTCTTACATTTTTCTGTGCGTGCTGTTTTTTTTTCTATGTCAACCAATTTCGATGAAATTTTCAGCACGTCCATAAATAATACAGATCTCTAAAAAGCATATTTTAAATTTTCATTACTGTACTGACATAAACAAGTTTTGAAAAGTACCATTTTTATTTTTTCATGTAATTCCTATCAATTGCACTTTTTTCAAAATCTTTTTTGAACGTCAATTATTTAATCAATGCTTGTAATTTCTAAACAAGAGTGAAGTTGTTTAGTCTAATTTAAAAACAGTTATTCTGATTTAAAGAGCGTTCGAATGCTTTCGCGAGCCTGTGTATATGGAAAACCGTTATTCAGAATAATAACCTTGACAACATATTTCGAGGTCATTAAAATCGCAGCTAACTCCCTCAATCTATATAATTACCGAAGTTTGAAATAATCAATATGTCGTAACAATAAATAGTTACCGAGCTAATACTCCATTCCATCTGACCGTGTCGATGAGGAATACAATCGTATCGCATCAGTATATCGTATAACTTTACACAGTTAAATTCTGTAAAAACTTGATGAGCTTATAACTCTATAACTATTTGTTCGCGACATGTGTTTCCTTTCAAACATTTTCTCTTATCGATCAGTAGAAGGTATTGACGAAAGAAAAAAATTTAAACAACAATTTTCTTTGTTATAAATAGTTTCACCCGTAGAATGGATGACAATCTCCAATCGCATTTGGAAATACATAATGGACACAATATAATGGATATTATTTGTTCAAAGCAAAATGAATAAAGAAATAGTTTTCACATCAACGCTAAATCAATTAAATTTCAACATGTTTAATTCTTTATAAAAATACAAGACACAGGAACTCGTATAATTAGGAAAGTACTGTTACCATCTATTAGAAATGTCATCCAAAAAATTCCCTTCCTCAAATTTCTATAAATGATGAAGATACTTACGTACACTTCCATCCATAATAATCTGCATAATAAAATTTTCGGATTTGCAGATTTTACATAAATTAGTCGTTTATTTGCTAAATCGATTAACTCTACAAAATAAAAAAAATAGAGAAAAATGATAAGTTAGTGAAAATTCACTTTTAAACGCCCTTTCAACATTTATCATTGAATGGTATTAAGTTCAATTATTCGGTACATTGATTGTAATTGCAATAATTTAAGTGCCAGTCAAAATGAAATAGCTGTGGACACTGTTAAAGACAAGTTGTTGCAAAACAAAGATCATTTAAATACTTTTACATTGTTTGGTGGTAACAATTGTATAATATGTATTATACAGTCTATATCTTCGATGATAATTATATGTTCAATAAAAACATTATTACTGTTACTGAGAGATAATTATGTGATTGTAGCATAAATACACAATTTATATGAATATTCTAGTTGTCCGAATACTTACAGACAGGAGTATATTTAATTCTATGTAGGAGTAGCCTACCGGGATAGTTGTATGTTTGACAAATCGGAAGATGATTTACAAGTTGTGGGCAATTACTTGTCAAAGTGATAGCTATCCCCTATTACATCACACGCGAGGGTGAAATCCTCTACAGGTTATCCCGCAAGGAACCAAGCTCAAGGGGGACGTGTACTTAGCGGATCAACTAACTGCTGGCTTGCATCTTGAGATTCATCACATGTCAGTGACTATTTAGATTGAGACTCAAGATGTCAAGAAAATGCGTTTGCCAAACTGTTTGTTAACAATGCATCTACCTCGGATCTGGTCTCAAATTAATTTCTCCCAAGTTGGATATATGACTTGTCAGCACTGATATAATAATTTATTCATAATAATATAATATATTAGTTTACTCAAGAGTTTGTAATTTATCAATAACAAAGTGAAGTCTCTATTATCATAAGTAGGCTGGAGAATTTAGATATATTGGCCACAGTGGCACATGTATTGGCCACGGTTGCATAAAAATATTATATATTTTTTATAGAATTTGACTCGGTGCCTTTGTAATATAAATTCACCATTCTTTTACACAAAGATTATATATCTTTCAGTACATGAAATATTCATTCACCATTTTTTATTAAAAAAAAAAGACATTAATGCTTTCCTGCACTTCGTCCCTCATTTAAAAATATGCATTATACCAGGGAGTTCCAACGTATTCCCCTCCGAGAACTGCAAGGTCCCCACCATCGAACCTCTTCTCACTACTACGTACAGCCGTAGAGTTAGTGAGTGCTGCGCGCGCCGCACGGCTCTCGTGGTGGGAGCTTCCCACTACTATACATTATAACGATGAAGACTAAGAGTGGAGGAAGAACATAAGCGGGGAAGGTGCCTCGAATAGCTCCGGAGCTACTGGTTGGAACTGCCTGCATTATACAATTAATGTTAGACCATGAGATCCAAATTGGAAAATTTTCAACAGAATTTTATACTTTTACTGATATATTTGTGACCAAAATGAGCCTAAACATTACATAATTTGGAGCGCATTTGCTCGTTCAATTGACGATTCAGTAGAACTTCGGTTATTTGAAGCGATGATGTTTAAAATAAAATACGTGTTTCACATGTAAACAGTTCAACCTAAAGCGACCCCAAAGAACATAAAATAAATTAATCTAACGTTGTAAATAACTGTTCTGTTATCCGAACAATCATGTTTTATCTGATTAGTACAGCTAATAGAGGTTCTACTGTAATAATAATTAACTCACTACTGTCGATTCAGTAATGAGTCAGATAATAATTGTACATACAAAACACGCAAAGTACTGTTGAAACTTCTACGTTAATATACAGGGTGTCCCGCTTCTCATGGTCAACCGATTAGGAGGCGATTCTACATGTAAAAAGTAGTCGAAAAGAAAGAATTAAATTTTTTTATTTGAAGCTTCGTCTTCGAGAAAATCGAGTTTACAGATTCCACGGGTTCGCGTGCATTAGTATATGTACAGTGTAGAATTTGTTGGTCATCATCAGACGCGACAGGCGGTTTCTATCTAATTTTACGCTAATTCGTTGACTTTTTAAACTCGATTTACCTGAAAAGCTACAACCTGAGAAGCTGCAAAGGAAAAAATGTTGTTCTTTCTTTTCGACTCATTTTTACATGTAGAATCACCTCCTAATCGGTTGACCATAAGTCGCAGGACACCCTGTATGACGTAAAAAGATGAACATCGATCCAAAAGAAAAGACTTGTGACTTTAATACGCCCATAAGAAAACTGAGGAGAGTAACGGAAATATAAATTTTTTATAACAGGTATACTAGGAGGGAGTATTCCCATCGTAAAAAAATTTAAGTGATTCTTCACAGTACTTTATTTTCTTACTGAGATAAAATTGGTGTAATATTTCAGTAAACATTTTACTGCGCTTCTTGAAACAGGTGTGAATCCACAGATAAAGTTTAACCGGCGTTAGGGTGGGATAACAAGTAGTAATTAGACCGAGGATCTTTATACATTTACGAGTTATACAAGTTTTCGGGTAGCAATAGAAATAACTTTACTTTCGCTTCTATAATTAGTGTAGCATGTGCACAGAAAAATGTTTCTGTATATACACTACCATTAATATTTTGAATAATTTAAGAGATTGTTTTCCTAACCTCACATTTTATAGATTCAGAAGATCTATATATTTAATGCTACGTATGTGCATGTGCTATTATTTTTTCTTTTGTTTAGGTAGACATGAGTTATGTAGTCTGTAGAATTATATTGTTATGTGTTTGTAATAAATTTAATAAGTAAAATATCGAAGATTTTGTAGACAGGTTAAAAAAAAGGTGGTCATTATGTTGAGACCTACATTTAGAAATAATATTTTCATTTGTTATGTTTAAGTAAATTGTCTTATGTATAGTTATATACAGGTTTGCCACTATAACTGTATGTTCGTAACTAAACTTTCTAATTACTTAAAAAATACATCATAGAAACATGTGTTATAAAAATACGTGTTATAAAAACAACAGACAGTAAATGCTGAATTTAGCGCTTCACGCACCATACAGTAAACATCCATGGGAAAGAATTTAGGTGAACAGTACAGATTTGACAACTTTGTTCTACTTATAGTAAAATGAGTAATTTACTCTCCTAGACACAGTCAGTTTGATATCAATTAATTTACTAATTACGATGTTGCGTATATCGTGTATATTGATTTAGTAACGATGCAAGTAACAGATAACCGACCACATTACTAAAATTAGTAACGAAATTACTCATATTACTCAAATTATATTAATTTTGCAGTAAATTGTGTACAGTAAATTCTGCAGTACATCAATATTAGGCATTTGTGTTTTGCAGTCAATATTACAGTAGATACATTAATATTTGTGTGTTGCAGTTAATTAGTGACTGCTATTCCTTCGAATCGAAATAAATTACAATAATCCATGAACATTCATAAAAAATGAAATTATAATTCATTGGAAAATGTGTAAAAGAATAGAAAGATGAACAAAGAAAATTTTTCGATCCGATATACAGAGGATCCAAAAATTCAACACTGCATTTTCCATTCTCGAAAAATTGTCGACATATAAATTTTGAAAATTTCTTAAATACAAATAGTACAACCATAAACCTGGACTCATTTTGAAGCTTTTGTAGCACAAAGAATATCGAGATGGATTGATCTTGATTGATCGATCGATTGATTCATCTTCGGAATTCTAGGTCATTTGATGGTAATATCACAGTACATATTTGAATGAATTTTTTATGAGCTTCGCGATGCAACACAAAAATATATATTACGAAGAATAATGTAACAAAATATACTTTGTACCTAAAAATGTTTAGTAAAATTGGATTCTACGACCTGACAAACCCTTAAAAAGGTTTTCTTCATACTGCATAATAGATAGACATGCCACGTACCAACTTGTCTACTTTTGACATCAAATTCATAATCAGCGACCCAAAAAATAAGGCAAAACTAATTATGAAGGAAATCCGACAATTCTTTTAGTAACACATCTGCCATATTGAATCCGCCATTTTGTTTTTGTAGTTTTTACATAAGATTCATAATCAGCAACCCGAAAACCCCTGAAATACAGAATACACGGTTTGGCGATTCGGAATCACTGTGTGTCATTGTAAAGAGAAGGCTTTGATCTTGATCTCTAAATGTATGATAGTTTCAGTCACGAAAAGAATTGTTCAATATCTTCAAACGTCTGTTCGAATGAATATCACGTGTCTTCAGTTTCTCGCCTACTACACTGTGAAAAAGATATTAGAATAAAATGAACTATGGATTATGATGCTAGAGACTTCTATATTTAAAATAGGTCCAAATATATTGTCGTACGATTATTTCTTGAGAAATTGTCATAGTTTAAATATCGACAATTTTTCAAGAATTAGGTATTTAGTGTTGGGAACCACTGTTTGTCGATATTTTCAGTATAGCACTTGTTGTAATTACAGAGATCCGTCTGTTCGAGGTTAAACGTACGCAAAATTTTCCCATTTCGTTCGTACTTTCCTGAACAGCTTCCATAAATATCATCTCAGGACGTAGCAAAAGTCGAATAGGGTGGATTCAGCCGCGAACTTCGAAATAATATCAAAACTTATTTCAGTGGTACACAATCGAATGAAATTCTGGGGTCGACCGCATGCAGGCAACTGCATTGTCTGCATGCATTTCAGCCGCTCGCTCCGCGCCGTTCGTACAAGTTTCAAGGCTGGAACGATAAAGCATAAAAGTTGTATGCGCGTTCTAACGTTTTGTACCACCGCTGCATAAGTGTCAACAAGTTATTTGAAAAATGCGGCCGCGGCTGATTCGGCAGAGACAGATTCGGCCGTCGCAATAACTTCGCCACATAAACTTGACTGGGGGCTTCCTCCCGAAGTTATTTGTGCTTCTCGAATTACTTCCGCGAACAGTTCAAAAGATATGACAAACTGGACGCGCTTTACGGCGGCGACATGACTTGTCAGTTGTTCCCAAGGAGACGTACTATATGAAAAACTTTTTCCCTACATCGAGAGTTTAGGTACGTATGTTTGCAAAAATGATGTATACAACGCAGAGTAAATGTTCTTATTACCCACCAGTTGCTTCGGTCGCTTTAAACCTTTGCCTGATTATTTAATACGTACATTTAGTCTAATGGCTAGATATTGATAACGGAAAAATATGATTATATTTTCATTCAAGAGAAACGAATAACATGAATATTTAGTATAAATAGTTTAGGATGAAATGTTTTAGGTTTTACTACACTTGCCTACACTTTATATTGAAGCCAAATAAAAAGTGTTTTCTTGTTTTAATTATTTTATTATG
This sequence comes from Sphecodes monilicornis, assembly GCA_913789915.3. NCBI lineage: Eukaryota > Metazoa > Arthropoda > Insecta > Hymenoptera > Halictidae > Sphecodes > Sphecodes monilicornis. The sequence goes on from OU565296.1 coordinate 4,529,379, forward strand.
AAACTAATACACCGATGTCCATAACTCCTTGTCGTACCCGCTAACTCCCGATTGCTCGGGCCATAATAAACAAGAAGGTCGGTCACGCGTCGAGCCATGTAGCTGTTTAGCCGTGTGCTCGAACTTGCGCAAAACGTATGCGTCTTATGAACAAAAATGATTCATAATTTGAAAGTGGATAATGTATCAGTAACAATTTGTAAATTAATACTTAATACTTAATTTAATTTAGTAATGTTTTGAGAAAACTCGTAGAAAATTAGTAATTTTCGTGTTAGTGTTGTTTACGTTTGTCACGAATGAAGTACCACGAGCCAGGCTTGCGAAGTTCACGTTTGGTCCGAATGAAGTATACCACGAGCCAGGCTCGTGTTGTTTACGTTTGGTCCGAACGAAGTACAACGAGCCAGGCTCGCGTTGTTTAGGTTTGGTCCGAACGAAGTACCACGAGTCAGGCTCGTCCTTATTGTTTTTGGCCGAAATTTCTTACTACGAGTCTCACTCGTTGTTGGAGCCAAGGGGTTAAGTCTTTTTAATGTGATCACTGATTTGAATTGCGTGTACCCATTTTGATCACAATTGCGTAAAATCTGCAGTCTACTTATCAGTTGTTGGTCGTTGGCTTTGATAACATGTTCAACAGGAGAATCACAGAATACTCCAGCATCTACAGATGTTTTCTTATTTCAAAATCGTTAAGATTATGCAGCTGTTTTTGAGGAAAAATTATTGAATTTTTATTCAGGCATGTGCGGCAGTAAAATTTCTATGGTACATATGGTATATTTACTAACATCGTTTCATTATTTCTATAAATCTGAATAAGTATCATCTCACCATTTTCTACAAAACACCACAAAGTATTCGTTTTTAGTGTTTGTTAATTCCACTGTTAATTAACATTCAGAAAATGGACACTTCTCATTGCAACATAGTTGACGATGCATAAGTACATTTAGTAATGAACTCTTTTAATCATATTTATTATATCATTTCTACGTTATGCATTGATTATTATCAATTTAACTTTATATATCTGTAGTCGCAAATTTGAGTTTATGGATTAATTGAGCTTCATAGTATAGTAATGTTCATAGTATAGTAAAGCATAGAAAACAAAATTCGAAATGCTTACAAAATTAATGCAATTTAACCGATGTCCTATGTCAAAGCATTAGTCATAAAATCTTTATCAAAACTTTAAACGGCAATATCTCGAAAGTGATAGAGTATGTGACATGCGGCGTTCTTCCTGACTACCGCAGATATCTGAAGTATTCTAATGTTCATAAATAATTTCCACTGCATCCTCATCATTACAGGCTCATCAAATGTTCCATACAAGAGCAGGAATTTCTCGGACAGGCTAAGATTCTCGTCCAGCAGGTTAAGATGACAAATAAATGTCTTCGAAGTTGATCATTTTACGATTATCAATTAAGTCGAGTGCAGCTTAATAATGTTATACTTCGGCAAGTCAATAAAGGACTTGTTGGCTCAAATATTATATTTATTGCCAATTCCTTATTAAAATTTGCTTTACTTTCAAAGTCTGATTGAAATACATAAATGGAATCATGATAATTGATAATTCACATTTATTGAAAATATTCGTACATTTCAGTAAGTAAATTACGTGTACTACAATTCAACTAAACATTCGTATCGTCGGTATTGTATGAAGTTATTTATTTTATTTATTCATTGTATACGGAGCAGCGGATATTAAGTTTCACATTTCCAAAAAGTAAACCAATTCACGAGTTTCGTGAATATTTGGTTTTCAATAAACGTGTGCAGTTTTTTTGTAAAATTAATTTTTAAGCTCGTTTCTTAAAATTGTAAATAAAATTTTTAAAGTCCGCCTTTTAAAACTAAAAGTTGAACATTTAAATTTACGTTTCACGAATTCAGGGGAGGTTTTGCACGAATATATTTTTCGGGCATTTTGAAGGCAACAGAGAAGGTGGTAATCCACCGGGGCGAACCGTATTTAAAAAATTTGTTGAAGGGGCTGTATTGTTGGAGGCGCACACTTCTATTCACCCGAGACTCCATAGTTTTCGATCGTAAACTTTATTGTTACTAACCCGAAGCGAAAACTTTCAAAACAATTCTGATACAGGAAAACAGAAAATATCGAATGCTGTACAAGGAATACCACGTTTTCACTACAAAACAGTATTCTGTAAACATCATAAATGGTTTGGTAAGAAAGTATAACAAAGTTAAAAACAACAACACACTAATATCTCGTAGAATAGAGCATACAAATGGATTGGCAATGTTTGCATCAACTGCATTTCAGATTGTTGCTCATTTGTGTAAAAATAGGATTAACACGGCTTTAACTCTAATGTCAATACCGAAAATTTATTACGACGTTTAATAACATTTTAGTTGTTAGACCTCTCAGTTTCAGCACATAGTTTTATGCCTCAAACGTACATTAATTTGTACTTATTCAAGAAAGTAGAAATTAATTCTGCCATTTGTCAACATGAATACATAAACAATTTTAGAAACAAATTGAAAAAAAGCTACCTAGGTAAACACATGGTATTGGCATAAGAGAAAATACTGTTAGGAATGCCAATTCACAGTCAATACGTCAGATACGTTTGCAACATCCCTTGCTACGTTCATTGACTGTATTACGGATAATGTGATGAGGTTTGACGCACAGAGGCGTTTGTATTTCCCGCCATAGGCACCATGTATGTAGCTGGCGTGATGTGCGTTTGACCGAAGCTTAGACCATTGATCTAAGGAGCGAAGCGTGTTTGCTTGTGTTTTTTGCGCGCCTATAGTCGACCCCGTAGTAATAAGACCGTTGCATTGTAAGGATCATATGTTATGTAGCCCATTTATACAATTAATAAACCATTCTTGTCTTTATATAAACTCAACATTATGTACTTTTTTATATTAATTATATATGATATTCAGACTTGTATGCAACAGATTTCCATTTATTTATAAGTGTATAAAAGGTACATTTTAATTTATCGTTTTACCAATAAACGCCAATCTCTACTGTATAGAGATAAATGACTGACAATTAGCTACTCATTGGAAAATACGTATACGTGATAATCAATTAGTTTTAATTCCAAAGAGTTACCAAAGGAGAATACCAAATATTCTCAATTAAATGACTTTATGCCAATGGCATGCAAAATCATAAAATCAATTCTGCAAACATGAAATTTATAAAAATGATTGAAAATAAAAATAAGATAGACAAAGAACAAAAAATATTTTCAGGTACCTAATTCGCTTTATGTGAAACAGCAATTTCACGTACAATCTAAAAAAGATCAATGATGTTAATAGATTTCGTTACAATCACTATAATTTAAATTCTTCATTGGCAAGAGTCAATGTGAAAGATAACCGTGCTTGTCAATGCGGAGCAGAATTTCAAGACCTGAACCATGTTATATGGCAATGCCGAGATTAGGAGAACGAACTTTGTACATTTAGAAACAAAGCTTCTCAAAGGTAAGTACTGCTTTCCTCTTTGAGTTAGTTCCATCAATGTTCCGTCAGAATTTAGAAATTATGTAACACTATGTAATAAAAGCTACATGCAACAATATTACATTTGCTAAGTAAACTTTTCGGCTTAAAGCAATAATAAATAAATAAGATCAATGAAAATAGCATATCCATGATGCTAATTGCAACTATCTCAATTTGGATCATTAATTTACAGCTTGTAAATATGAATTAGGTAAATATCATGAAACTGTAGCTGCATTGTATGCCGAGTAAAAAATTATATTTATGCACATATATATTATACGTGTGACATCTTTTTTCTTATGTTTTCTAATACACCGTGTCAGTATTGTTTTACGGAAAAATGTACCGACTGGAAAGTCTTATTAAACAAAATTTATTAGGAAGTGAAAACTACATGAACTCTTTGGGGGACCTATATAATAATTGTGTTCGACTTTCCATACATTTTCTAGGATTTGCTTTATTCACTTCGTCACCCGTGACGCAAGTTTTTCGCATTTCCTTTTGTCGATAGAGGTAGAAATCACACGGCGAGGGAGGACGACTATAAACTGAATCAATTATCTACGAATTGCTCTCCGGTAATAAATTTTTTCTCATAAAAATCGAGCAATTGCACACTGTATTGAACTCGAACACATATTTGTACAAAATTCCACGTTTAACATAAGTACTGTAATATCCGATCGAATGACACGAACCATTTGGAAAGCAATGCCTTCCAATAACAACGATTTATTCGCATACCTACTTCACTGCCTCAACACATCCTTCCTATAAAGAATAAATTTAATACGGTTTCATGTTTTCATGTTGTATTGTTTTAATACTTCATTTATTACATTGGAAACATTTTGATAGATCGTATGCTGTCTGCTAGCATAATTTTTTATTTTATTTTAAGCATTTCGATATTATAGAGTTTTCACATACTTTAACAAATGCAAATACATATATGTTTACATGCTTCCGTGTCTGGATTGTTAATTAACTTCTCTATTTGAAAGGCAAGTTGAAATTAGCGTTTCCCTAATTTGTTAATTAGGTCCTTTCTTCGGTTTGTTACAAAGAAGACATTGTCATATCAAATGATTCAGGTCTTGATTTGCTTGATTACATTCACATAAGAGATTATCAGTGATTCCTATTCTGTTAGCATAATATTTTGAAAATATTCCATAACCAATAAATTTATTGTCGCATAAATAATAATTTCGGCCAATCATTTTGTTTATTATGTACATGTAGTGTTTTAAAAAATATTACAAGGCTTACAATTACAACAATTTACCGTGTAAAGCCATACTGTGTCAACGAAATTAGAAAATGATTCAACGATATACATAAATAGTAACTAATATATGTATAGGGTGTTCATTTGAAAACTTTCCAGCCGAAGATCTGGAAAAGCATGAAAGATATTAAAAAAGTGTAAAACACGTGTCCAAAGATTTCGAGTGGGAAATATTGGAGCAGTATCAGTTTTTTATGTGGGTGGCGTTTTCAAGGTCATTTTAAGGTCAACTTTGTTTCTTCAAAAGGAAACCTATATTTTTTATTATGGGATCTTATTGTACGTAAAAAGGCCAGCAATTTTCGTAGAATATTTTTTTTATCCGCGCACTAGTTTCGAAGGTATTTAAAGAGAAGTAGAGCGTTTGTACAGAAATGTAGAGCTATTCCAACAGATACCTTCAAAAATGTTCGTTCAGAATTTGAGAATCGTCTGTATTATTGTGTAGAAAACAACCGAGAACATTTTGAAAATTTGTTATAGTTATAACGAAATTACAAACTTTCTCGCAGTATGACTCGCTCCACTTCTCTTTAAATATCTCCGAAACTAGTGTGCAGATAAAAAAAAGTATCCTACGAAAATTGCTGGTCTTTTTACGTACAATAAGATCTCATAATAAAAAATATAGGTTTCCATTTGAAAAAACAATGTTGAGCTACAAATAACCTTGAAAACGCCAACCAAATAAGAAACTGTTACTGCCCCCCTCTTTCCCCCTCGAAATCCTTGGACAAGTGTTTTATACTTTTTTAATATCTTTCATACTTTTCGAGAGATTCGGCTGGAAAGTTTTCAAATGAACACCCTGTATATCAATATTTAATAAATGTGAACGTCTTAGGGAGCTTATTGACACAAAGTCAGCTTGGTAAAATACTAATACAAGATAATGTATAAAAGTAAGCCATACTAATGCGTATGATCGAAGATTTTCATGAGAACTCGTGTAGGTAGTGTACATAGAAAGAGATTGTATAGCAAGTAATCCCGAAATGAGCCATAATTATATTTATTATTTAATTTTCATGAAACAAACAGTGTTTGTATGTACACAATAGAATTCGTTTGAATAAATTATTGTATAATTAAATATAAATCGAATATTAACGAAAACTGTAGAATCCACAACTAATATGCGCGAAATGTCTGTTGCACTGTTGCATAATGCACTGTTACCTACATTAAAGTTAAAATAATTTTACTACACTATGTTCTATATACACTATGTAGAAACTTATAACGCAAATATTGAACAAATACTAATTACTGTACTGCAGATTTTTATTCAAATTCTCAATTTCATAGATAATATTACGAACATCAAAACGGAAGAAACTTAGTTTGCTGATTGAAACATTGTTTACAGTACAATTTTAATATGTACAAAATAATGCAATGATAGTTTTGAATTCTTCTGACATTTTCAAACCTTTGTATGTATTTCACTGACTTATTCACTTTTGTCCAACACGGATAAAATCCGCAGTTATTATGTATACATTTCTGGCGACTACTGAGTTTTTGATATAATATTATTTTAAAGGATGCATGTATTCGAGGATCAATTCATGTTAACGAGTTCTCCAAACATGCAAACATTGGCCACGAGCAAACGCATATTAAATGGAATCATGGAAACTTCTTGCTGAAAATAATCGGTGCGCGAATATTTTCTACAGCCACTGTACATGGCTATCAAAGCATTTCTACCTGCACAGTTTTTATAACGGCAGATAAAATCAAAATTTATACCGAGCGGTCATTTATCTGTACATTAACATCTTCAGTTGAAGCGATGAATATGTTAAGATAAATCTTTTTTGCGTGTTGCATGATGCAAGAGTGCCATGTACACGTTATCGGGGCTCTCTGTTTCCGGTATTATCTGCCCGTATTTCTCTGCGGATGCTCGCATTGTTTTTATTTCGACATCGATTTCTAATATCCGTATTAAACGTACTTCCAATCGGATTCGAAATGTGCTTCCGTTTGCGAACACCTCGCGTAACGGAGGAGGAGGAGAAGGGGGAGGGGGCCGCGAGTATATTCCTTCTTTCCAGTAAATGTACATCGTTATTTACGCTCGATCCGGTATAATCCCTTCCTTTCAGGGCCAGCGAGCCGAGGCTAGGCGAGGCACGCCCATACCACATAAAAATCGATTTACCAGGCGTTGATCTGCTCGAATAATCGAGCAAGAAATCGACATCGCACAATAGAAATATTTATGTGCTGGAGGTGGTACCGAAAGCATTACCGCAACTACGCTTGCAATTTTCTCGGCGTATCGAATTACTGGAAAATAAGAGGGATAGTCGCGGAAAAGGGAACTCCGCGAACAAAGAAACTTTATGTACAGCCACGGCCAATGCAGCCGTGTCTTCTTCGTGCATGCCTGCCCCGGCGTGTCTATGCGCGTATGTAGCGAAGTCTCGCGAAAATCCTGCTGAATTACAGATATTCGAAGCAGGTCACCGGATTTAAAAGATGACGCTTTTTTACTTGTTTGCGAACAGTACAACATAAATACACTGCTAGACAAACTTACAGTGCCTGACAAAATGATAGGGCGTTTGAAAATATTTGAATATTTATTATAATTAATAAATGAGAATGTACAATTTGCGCATTCTATATATTAGATGCGACCTCAGAAATGGGTATACTAAATCTGAAGTTTGTATGGTATACAAAAGGGAAGTTGGAGAACAAAGTATAAACATGAGCTGATCTTGGTCGGACAAAATGATAGGACATTAATAAGAAATTAGTTGTTTTAGAAAAATATTTTATCATACATGATACTATTATAATATTTACTACGACCACCTTTTCGTTGTACAACATCTGATAAACGCTTTGGAATGGTTTTATATCATTTTTCTATCCTCTTTTCGTTTTAATATCCTCCAGCTTTTAATAATATTATCCATTAATTTTTTTGCGTCACTAAATTGCTTCCCACTCTCATATACACTTCTTGTTAGGTCAATTCAGACATTATTAAGAATACTGAGGTCAAGGGAGTTAACAGGTTAATCCAAAGTATTACATTCTTACGAAATAAAAAGTAGTGGAACTGCACTTGCACTTGAATTGCAGCATTACCTTGCTGAAAAATATAATTGTTGCTTTCAGGGCAATCCGCGGACTCTTGTGTACTTGTTCGTCTATCAATTTAATATATTTTTTGCTAATTATAGGGTCTTGTAACGAATTTATTTCAGTTTTATCACGGTATTCTATAGTGACCCATATCATAACACTACCGTCTCCTATTTGTCGACTGCATAAACTTGCTTTCTCTTCCCTCAAATGGCGAAAATAAACATTTCTTCCGTCAAAGGTGTTTGAATTTGAATTTTTTTTCGTAACTAAAAATCATAGTTTTCTAATTATTTTGCAAAGTACATGATCCCATGCAAACTTTAATCGGGCTCCTGTATGTCTATCATTTAACGGAGATCGTTCGTTTAATTTTTTGCGTTTAATAAATTTACCCTGTTGCGGAATATGTACAACGCGCATTCCATACGTTTTCCATACTTCAGCGATTTTTCTTGCGGTTCCCTTGAAACTAGTAGCAGTGCGTAGCATAGCCTATCTATCGCACTTTGTTGTAGCATGGAGTCTTCGAGTTGTTCTATCTTTCCATACATTTTTGGAATATTTAGAAGATTATATATCATGTTACGGCATCTATTTACTAATTTTACAATTTGACTGGCGATATTCATTTTAGGTTTAGATGCACCCATATTGCAGCTAAATGAAAGATTTACGCGTTCGCTTTGAGGAACAGCTGGCTAACTACTGACGGGGAACTTAAGAATGGAAAACATGTCAAGTGTCCTAACATTTTCTCCGACCAAGATCAGCTTTCGTTCATATTTTTCTCTTTAACTTTCCTTTTGTGTATCGTACAAACTTGAGATTTAGTATGCTCACTTTAGAGGATGCATCCAATACGTAGGGTGTGGAAAATGTACAATTTCGTCTCTTAACCCCTTCCGGTACCATTTTGTTTTTGCGGCTACAGTAATTACAACGTCTGTTAGGAATCGGCTAGTCCCTACCTCCACTTCTTGCTATCCGCCGTGCCCCCTCTGCTCCAGGGTATGTCACTCCCTCAGTCTTGCGTGGATAGCGGATCACTCCCACTTCCGACAGTCAGCCGTGCCGTTTTGTAGGGCCCGAGGGGGCTACTGAACTACAACCTGACCGTCGACTGTGCCCCCTTTGCGGTCCGAGGCAGTGATGCCAGAAACGACCAGAACTGGTTGTTTTTTTCCTCTCCTACTTTTCCCCTTCCACTACCTGTGCACACTCCAACGTCCCCCGCTAACAGCGTAGACTGGTCACGTGACGTACCGTGCAACGTATCACATATTACTCTGGTCAATAGGGAGGTGGTAAACTGTATTCCCCTCGATTTAACTGATCTGGCATCACTGATCCGAGGTGACCACGGAGCGAGGGTTCGATCATCGATCTTTCGATCGTCGATGCGCTGTTTTATAGGGCCCGAGGTGGCGACTGAGCTACGATCTCGCCGTCGACCGTGGCCTCTTTGTGGTCCGAGGCGACCACGGAGCGTGGGTCTAACACAGCGAGGAGGGGTCCTTGCGACGCGATCTGTGGAGCACACGTCCAGCCGATCGCTCTGCCCTAAGGCAACTACCCCACTCGTCACCGTTGCGGGCACAATTACCCCCTCTTCTTCTTTTGACTTGCTTTTTAAAAGACTCTTTACATAATAAATTTCACAAACACAATTTAGTCTTCAACGACGTCTTTATCCCAAAAAATATCGCAGAAGAGAAAAGAATATTTATATTTCCTCTCCTAAAAAAGAAAGGCGTACGAGACTGACTCGTTAAAATACGGCAAGGAGTTAATTATACGAAATATTCAAATATATCAAACGTCTTATCATTATCACATTCAAAATTCTGTGGTTGTCAGGAAGAACGCCGCATGCTACATACTTTCACTTTCGAGATATTGCCGTTTAAAGTTTTGATCACTAATACTTTGATATTGGACATCGGTTAAATTGCATTAATTTTTTGAGCCTTTCGAATTTGTTTTCATGACTTTTTTCTGGTAAATACGTACATCCTATACTATAGCTGCAATTTTTAAAATTGTGACACGCGCCGTTTTTCCTTGCAACCACAGAATTATCCAACGAATTTTCAATCTTATCTTTGCGTTTCGATAACCAGGGGCAGTTCCTATAGATTTGCATGCGTTAAACCAGTGGTGGGCACGGTTGGGACTCCTCAAACGCTTGCTTCTCCCACCAACCTCTCTTTCATGCAGCGCGCACGTTCGTTGCGTACGCTAATGTCTCGTGTCTTTGTTGCCCCATTATACCGCGCTTGCTGGAAGGGGACAGAGGGCGCTACGGTGTGGACAGTTTTTCCTCAATTGAGGCAACATACACGAATAGACAAAGTCATGAGTAGACTGCGGATCTTTATACAAAGTACGATTTTTCTACTTCAATTATACTGGAACGGAGTAAAAATTTGCCTCTTCCTTTAATCATGTTAATAAGATGATAATAATATTTCGATATTCTTGATTTACTTTCATTGTTTCCTACTCTTTCATGTTTCACCAAAATAAGATAATATACTTTAGGGATATCCGGTGTCCTAGATGATATTATTAAACAGAACTATTAAAAATGTGTAACACTAGTACTGAGTAAATGCTTCGTCAGTTTGTATTATCTTCAACATTTAATATAGGTTTATTGATAAATAAGAAATAGTAATTAAATACAATGTAAAAATTGAAAACGTTCAACGTAGTGTTTATAAAACGTTTTAACCCGAACTGCCATCGATTTGTTTTTCACTCGCGATTTGTAATTCTCATCGCCGCCATTGTTGTACACACACCCGCATATACACATGCATCTCCCCAGCTGAACACTTCACACGCATACGTACATGCTCATTCATCCACACAATTCACCTAAAATACCTCCATTAATAAAGCAGATTGATATATTATTTTTTGATGTACCTCTGGACTAAGTCTACGAACATAAAATTGTTCCATTAAACCCGTCAGTATTATCAATCTTGATATTAATTCAATATTATCAATATTAACATATTGAAAACATTTTTTAATATTCATGCTCCATAAACAGTTAAGAAATCTTTACATATTGAAATACGAAGTTTTTTGTGATTATTTTACTAGCATAGTTCTGAATTTGTTTTCTAATGAACTGTAAGGAATTAGCCCTTTTCATGCAATCGTCGATGAACATGATTTCACTACGTAATGACACTGATAACAAATCGTTTCATTACTATGGCAACGACTTAAAATTCTCTTAACGTTTTGGAGATCGTGGGAGTAGTACTTGCAGGCATTACATCATGAAAATTCACCTTTGTTTTCGAGAATAAACGGTATTCTTACCACTGAAAATGGTTATCGTTTAGTGATTGAAGTTGGGTGGTTACTTATAGTACGATAGAATCTTTGTAATTAAAATAACTGGATTCCTTGCAACGAAAGTATGGCATTAAATCCTACTTAATTCTATAAAATTGAAGGGATATATGATTGGAAAATCACGGTGTTCTTTACACAAGTACGACTTTTATTTTCTTCTCAGGAGACGAAGTGTCTCGTCTGAGAGTTAAGATACAAGTGGTGTTTTTTTCTTCTCGGCTAAGGCCCTTTCTGAATTAGCCGATAGGTGGCTTGTGCGAAACAACGCGGCGCCTACACGTAGATTCACGCCCCTCTTTCGCAAACGTTTTTCCTGAATAATGTTTCGCGAAACATCGTGTTGGCGTGAAAACTGGCAACGTAGCGGGATTTCCCAGGAACCAGCGTCGGGAGGCTTCGCGGGCCCATCGACCGGACCGACCGCGCGACCCTAGTGCCGAGGCCACTCGGAGACCCGAAGTTTATGAAACCCGCGGGCGCTACTGAGACTGTCGAAATGAAAATTCTAAAACACAATATTTACTCAGCAGATGGCCGAAAATAGCTTTACTAGCGAACGTGTCCCAAACTTCGCTAAGCATTTGCACGCCAAATGTTTTATCGGTGGTACCGTTAGCCGCTACAAAATTAATTAGAAGACAAATTCAGAACTGTGTCGGTGGAATTATTAAAGAAAATGTAATACTTCAGTTTGAAAATGCTATTTGCATAGTAACGTTATTAAAAAATATTTAAATATTGGAAACATATCGATTCTAGATTTTTAGATTATACAATCAATTTAGTATAAAGATATGCAAAGATACCAAATAAAGTAATAATATCGATGATTTGATTCAAAATTATAGTAAAAATCTATGTAATATAATAATCTACTTAATATGTATAAAAGATTATATTAGACAGGGTAATCGGTAACTGGTGGTACAACCGTAAAGAGTCAGATTCACTGTGAAAAAATAAATTGAAAATGTTGAATAATATTCCTTTCATATTTCCGAGAATATCGACTTTAAATGACCGCCTAGTTCGCACGCTTAGCATTTGTAAGAAGTAGAAATGCTAAATCATGATCAGACGCGTCAGACTTCCGATTCAATAGCACGCACGTTTGCCAAATTTTCAAACATAATTTTCTCGAAAATAAAGCCTCACATGAACAAATTTTCTTCTATATCTATGACTTATATTTTCATGGAGCATCGCTCCCTTTCCAGCTGTGCTACCAGTTTCCGATCACACTGTATAAAGAAGTGCAAACGAGCGCTCTTACCAAGTAACGACAACGTCTCGTGAAGCCGTGGCGAGCGAAAATTGATCGGCAGGTTCTGTTAGCGAGTCTTTTTCATGTCGTAGAAAAGTTTGAGGCCATTGTTACATTTAGACGTACCAACCAGCCGAACAATGTCTACATCTTAAGGATGTCTTTCATTTCGTTCTTCGGGTCAGCGTGTCAATTCTATTCTCGTCCCGTTATTCCATTTAACCGAACTGTTTCATACGGATCTTGTCTTTCTGCAAGTTTCATTCTATCACAAGGGACAAATCCAAGTTTTTGTGCGGGTTTGTGTACGCTTCAGAGAAACCGGCATATTGTTCCAAGAGCAAAATGTTCGAGCGAAACTTAATTAGCCTCTTCATGTCCACGTCCGCGACGTACACGAGCTAAATTGACAAAGAACCACATTAAATCTCATCAACTTATTCCAATTTAAAAGTACTTTGTTTTGTATATACGTGTTAGCAGTTTTTTCCAAGAGGTATTAAATGGTGGTAATTTTTTTCTAAATTATCAATTAGAAACAAAATAGATTTTTAGTACACGAACATGTAGTTAAACGTATTTGAAGGTTCGTGGGTTAGTACGACCATTGTGAAACATCTTGGTATCCCGATTCTCCGAATTAGTTCTTGATTAAGTCGAAGAACTAAATTTCTAGGTCAGTTCCTACCTTCATTACAATATATCGACTAATCACCGTGCACAAAATTTTTTGTTGTCTTTTGCGAATTAGATTTTCTCCTGCGTTTTTAGTTTTTTGAAAACAAGTAAAAGATATACTGATCAAAATTGACAAATTTTAAATGTCCTTTTCACTTTAAATATCGCTGAAATATATTTATATACAGGGTGGCCCACATAACTCTTAACAGCTCAATATCTCGAAAACTATGCCATCGATTTTAAAGTTCTTGGTCTTAAATTGCATGGATCTGAAGGGCCTTTTTAACCACATAAACGTGAAGTGATCCCCCCTTCCCCTTGGGAGGGGGGGGGGTTACTTTTATAATTTAAAATGGAACCCGCTATAAAACGTTACATATTCAGATTCTACAGGAAAAAACAAGTATTTTTGTCTGAAACATTTTTTTGTCAGATATTTCCATGATGAGATATAACAGTTTAAAGTTTCAACTTGTACATAGCTACTTACTTGGAGCGTTTTTGACAGGTTAGAGCGTCGTCATATTGGATATTCGTTGAGTGGTGAGGTCAGTAATGGAATACTTGGCGCTTTTCGCGCGCATGCGCGAGTTTCGTCAGGGACGTATCTATGTTTGTGGGGAGCTATTGCGAGGAAAGTAGTGGGGATTTATTATTGGCGGGAACGTGCCAGTAGAGTCCAGGACGACACGACGCTCGACGAGACGAGAGAGCTCCGACTTATATACAGGGTGGCCCACATAACTCTGAACAGCTCAATATCTCGAAAACTATGCTATCGATTTTAAAGTTCTTAGTCTTAAATTGCATGGAACTGGAGGGCCTTTCTGACTACATAAACGTGAAGTGGCCTCCCTTCTCCTTTAACGGGGGAGGGGTGGTATCTTTGTAATTTTAAATGGAACCCCCTATAAAATGTTACATATTTAGATTCTACCAGAAAAAACAAGTCAATTTTGTCTGAAACATTTTTTTGTCAGATATTTCCATGATGAGATATAACAGTTTAAAGTTTCGACTTGTACATAGCTACTTACTTGGAGCGTTCGGAAATAGCGTTACAACCTATGTACAAGTCGAAACTTTAAACTGTTATATCTCATCATGGAAATATCTGACAAAAAAATGTTTCAGGCAAAATTTACTTGTTTTTTCCTGTAGAATCTGAATATGTAACGTTTTGTAGGGGGTTCCATTCAAAATTATAAAGGTATCCCCCCCCTTAAAGGGGAAGGGGGGCACTTCACGTTTATGTGGTTAGAAAGGCCCTGGAGATCCATGTAATTTAAGACCAAGAACTTTAAAATCGATGGCATAGTTTTCGAGATATTGAGCTGTTAAGAATTATGTGGGCCTGTATAGTGAATGACAAATTGTTGGTGTCACAACACAAGCAACATATTTATTATGCATGTAATTGGTACTGTTCTGTACAAGATTACTAAATGTATGATGATAATTTGCTAGCATTAATACTGCATAGAAAAAATAATAAAAATTCGGTGGGCTGTTATTTACAAATTGTTGTAATTTGACTGTCCATATTATGCTTTTATAACAAAAGTAAGTGGATCAAATTCAAAAGAAGGAAAATATTCCACAAACTTAAGAACACTGTTATATTATTTTTGATTTATTAAAATGATTAAAAAAATAATTGAATGTATGTGTAGCTCCGTTATCATGTAAAGGATGCAAATAATTTTTACTTTATCCAAAAATGTCCTAGTTATAATTTAAAGTAACCAAGTTATGCAAGTGGCTCTATTTGATCGCCCACTGTATCCACCCTGTTCAACTGCTTAGCTATTGTTAAAGCACATAACATTGTTTGAACAGTTTTCTTTCGTTAATAATAATCACGTAAATTATAGCGATAATGTCAAGTTCGTCACCTGTATTTTATGAAAATGAACCAAACTTTGAGAGTGTACTAAAATGATGGTTCAAAATATTTCGACCAAAACATGAATTTTTACATGATTTTGTAATTTTGTTACGTATTTTTGCAAATACCTAAGAAGTCCTGGAATTTACTGTTTCCTTTGAATGATTATATTGTTCTCTTCCAACGTCTTACAATATGGAATTGTATTTTTCAGCAGTGAAAAAAAAGTCAGAAATTTTTCCCCTCACAGCGTAAATTACTGCAATATAATCGTATATACATATGTAAACGTGATCTCTGTATAAGGTAACATTCCTACCAACATGATTTCGCTCTAACACGGTTAGAGAATTGGAGAAATTCCCAGTGAAACAGCATTTTCACTGAATGAAGCACAAAATTCAAGTGGTACCTCTACAGAAATGCGCCCCTATTTCGAAAATAAAGGTTCTCGAGGACAAGTACAACGCAAAAAGCAGACCTCTTGAAAAACCAATGCAAAGCAAAGCTAACCATAAACACTTCGTAAAAGGCAAAGTTTCATAAAAAAGAATAACAAAAGAATTAAACAAAAGGCTTAAAATAGATGTATACTACTGAATCATCCATATTTTTGTTTTTAATTGTAGTTTATAATAAAAGAAGTTATAAAGCTCATTTTGAAAAATTTAGTTTTGATTGCTTCCAATTATTCTGCACATTATACAGGGTGTCCCACAAATGTTTGAGTTCCTTGAAATGGGTAATTCCTGGGTTTATTCTGAGAAGCTTTTTCCTTTAGGAAAATGTTATAAGCGTGTTCGCTTTCGAGTTAATAACGAAAAACACGGGCCAACCAGAGCGCGGCTATACCTAACGGATTCCAGTTCAGCGCGGTGTGGTCGAATCGTGAGCAATACAATCGAGACAGCATGCGTGCAATTATTGTTCGGATAAAAATAATTCGGTCTTGCCGTATAAGAGAATTAAAAACAGCAACTGTATTTATTGAAGAGAATGCGAATTTTATTTAAATAAATTGGTACTCCTCTTGCTCGCGATTCGAGTACGGCGCGACGACATCGCTAGCGCTCAGTAGAATCGGCCGCCGCGCCGAGCCGGAATCCGTCAGCTGTAGCTGCGCTCTGGTTGGCCCGTGGTTTTTGTTTATAACTCAAAATCGAAGCGCGTATGACATTTCCGCGGAGGAAAAAACTTTTCACAATAACACCAGGAATCGCAAAACTCTAACTTAACGTTTCCGTAGAAGACATTATAAAACTTTTCTTCTGTAACGCCTATACTAACATTTTTCTTCAAAATTGGCATGTAAATGATAAGCAAAAATGCACAGATTATAGTTAATTCTCTGATCAGAAGGAAGTTCATTGAATAGTTATATATATATATATATATATATATATATATATATATATATTGTAATATTAGCTACACTAAATTTTTGTTATACACTTACATTTGATCTATTGTCATATGAATTTTAATAATGCCAATAGATACTGACAAAGAATAAAGAGTATTGGTGACAAAATATTTAATCTATTGTAGCATAATTTATAAAGTTTCTTAGTTTCCTTCATGATAAATTTTAATGAATATAGAAACTTTCGATAAACCAAAATTCTACACATGATTTATATTCATCAGCCCTAAATTCGTTATTGTTATCAGCAGGTGTGTAAAATACAAGAATATTTTTACATTTAACGAAAGTTTATGATTTTTTTTAATGCACATGTCAAATTTATTAGTTGGTAACAAAATCTTCCTTCCTCTATGCCCATTTATGTCTAAATAATCTGTAAAAATGGAAGCAAAGGTATTTACAGTTTGCTAATTATGTTAAAACAATAGAAAATCGTTTTGCGATCTTCCCATGTTATTTGTGCAATACGTATTCAACACAAATATCAGATTCTATGAGAGTTATCTAAATTTATAAACACTTGGAGATTCATACAACGAATTTACGACTACTAAAACCTGAACCGTGGCTCACTTTTCTTTCCTTTGCATCATAAATACGCCATTTTTTTTTTAGTCCTAACGCAACACGGTCGACGTTACAAAGACTAGCGTCGCACCTGGAAAATACGACGATAAGATTTAGGACGATCTATGCGTTTCCTGAAGACGGCTGTAACCTAAATTCCCAAGAAACGGTCTCATGACCATAAATTGGAAAGTCTTCTTTATTCTATAAATTCGCCATTAACTGTAAACCTTTTCTCTGGACAGTACAAGTGCTAACATTTCGCACAGAGTACACACTGTAAAGACGAATAACTTATTAAAAATTGCACCAATTGCCTTGAGCATTTTCAGATGATAAAAAGATTAATTTTCCAGGCAATCCTTAAATAATTTTTTTTTAAATTGCTACTGGTCGCAGTTGCAGAGGAAAAAGTGAAGGTCGCAGTTGCAGAGGAAAAAGTGAAGGTCCCAATTTTTAAGTTTTATATCTGTGACTACAATGAAAATGGAGTTGATGCCTTTTGTAGATAAATATAAGTTATATACATGCACAAAGTTTTATCGAAATCGATCAAGGTTGCTATGAAATAAAATTCTTGTACGATCTGTAAAAACTTTGTACATGTATATGACTTAGATTTACAAAAGGCATGTTTTAAATTTTCTTTATAGGCAGAGATAAAAAACATAAAAATTGTGATCATTATTTTGTTCTCTGCAATTGTGACCAGTAGCAATTTAAAAATAATTATTTACACATTAGCTAGTAAACTGATACTTTTAACATCTCAAAACAGAAAAATCAAGGTGTTGGTCCACATTTAAAAAAGTTGTTCGTTTTAAAAGGTGTACAAATACTTTTACACTAACTGTATATGCAATTGAAGACCTTGTCACAAAAACAGGGTATACCATTTTGCAGTCAAACTAAACTTGATGTTCTATACATCTTTGTATTTTTCCGATTATTTGAATTGAAAATTAGACAATTTTTGGAATCGGAATGTACCTGGTTTTTTCACTAAACTCTTCAATCATGGCCTTTCTTATTTGAGACCATTTACCAGAATTCTTTGTTCGAACGTTTGCTGCTAGAATTACGAATGTGTGACATCTACGATTTTTGACGATTACGACTTACGACTTACTAATTGTATATCACATAAATAAAATCAAACATTTTTAGTGTATTTTGTTACGCAGATACTATTGGCTATCCTGTGGATCTTGATGCAAATTAAAAATGTGATACATCAATTGCAAGAAATAGAAACCAAAATAAAAGTTCTTTCTGTCGTCATGAATTTGAATATATATTAAGATTCTTAAATTTTTTAAGTCTACCCACTATTTTAAATTTCACTTATTGAATTGTTTCATAATTGGATAGAATTACTACTCTATTTTCTGTGATACGTGACAATAAGTTAGTGTGAATAGAATGTTATGAACAGGAAGCTAGTTATCGAAATTAACGTTGCAGCGAACGTGTTAAATTACATATGCATCCCTTGCGTGTAGGCTTCACTTATTGTTAGCAGACAGAAATGCCTTCCTAATTTCACACTTAAACTCCCTTTCTGTGTTTCCGCGTTACAAAGACCTTCCCTGAAGGAAAGTTATCAATTTAAAAGAAATTTATTTTTCGATTGTACGGGATCGCCGGAGATGTCGATTACTGTGAAAGTTCACATATTTCTAGAGTAAGCAAAATTACGAGACACGTACCTTTTTCTATCGACAACGACTCGAGTTCAGAAGCTGAAGTAACTTTCAAAGTTTTATCCCTCAGATACTATCTAGGTATTATTGGAGATACAATAAAACGTTTCGGACGAAAGTTTTATTGTTACTTGATACGGAATGAGGGATGCATGCGATGCCAGGAGGAATAATAAAATATTTAATCATTCCTCCAGGTAACTTATGGAAGTAACGAGACTAGATTCGACATGAACTGAAAGTAAATTTTCGCTTAAACGGTGTAGTAATTTTTCTTAAACGTGCAATTAGCTCGTGTTAGACCGAATATTTTAAGTATTGCAAATTCCTCATTATGTACAGACGCCAACGACTTAAGTGTTAATGCGACTATAAATAAACGTAATTAAAAAGAAATAATTTCCATAATAAATTGAAGTGTTAGCAGATCTATAGCAATACATATTCATTCTGTAAGATATAATTTATTATAAACTACATTTTTTCTAAAAATTCAGCAATAGTAGCCCGTTTATGGCCATTTTACTTTTTTAGGGACGTCATTTAATATTATATTTGTTGTGATCTATATTCGAAGATACTTTACATACTAATGCTCTTGAAAAAGCAACGTGACCATAAAATGGGCTACTAATGCTGAGTTTTTTGTGATTGTTTATTTTGGAATAAGATACGGAACACTTGCAATGAATACATGCAAAAATAGTACAGCAAATAAAATGGTATACTACTAGAAAAAATCATTTTTATAACCTGTTGACTGGCGTTACAAATTGATAACAAATTAAAACCACTGAGAAGTACTATAAAATATATGCTTAAATCTGCCCTCCTTGTTGACGATGAGTTCGATTGAAAATGTTATCGAACAGAATCGATGTCGAACCAATGAGACTACTAATGTGCCAAGTTTTAAGCCAATCGGTCTTAGGTAATCTGGCATGAATTTTGAATAAAGGTCTTTTGTCCTCAACGACCAATTCATTCTTCAGAGAGTTACCTTTGTAATACCTAACATCTTTGGTCGTGAATAATGTACGGCCATCGTGTTAGTACTACAAAGTCAAACGGTTTCAGAAAATTAGACTTCCCAATGATAAAAAAAAGTAATAAATATTTCAATAACAAAGATATAGTATTTTCGACAAGATTACAAATTCTTTATAAAGCCGTGCGATTACATCGTTGCTAAAGGGTAGGCATTTTATATTGGCTCTGGCCAATAGTCTATATTTCTTAAATTCACCAATATTAAATGCTTTTAATCCTTCAACGTTTCATCCAAATGTCAACATTTGATAATTTTGTAGTCAATGTTCGTATGTTGCGGCCTATTGAAATTTATTGATTTTTATGTGTGATTTGTTTCACCTACATTGATCATATAGTGTTCATGTACACGGATAATGTATTTCAATTTACTCGTTTTCAATACATTTGTCT